>OY744496.1:6340860-6652181 GCA_963556185.1 Pseudopediastrum boryanum
CCCCGCCCTCCCGCCCCTCACCTTCCCCTTGAAGTCCACTGCCAGCTTCTCCGCCACCCTCTGACTCCCTGTGAACAATGTGCTCCTAGGTTGTGCCGCCGTCATCACTTCATTCATAGCAGGCCCCCCGCCCATGTAACAGATCAGCATCAGCAGGAGGCATGCCACAATAATGAAGCAGACGCAGCAGCTGATCCATCACAATGCTAACCTGCAGCATGTAATCAACGCAGAATAAGAAGAAAGCAGAACACTAGCTATTTTGCGACGCCAATTAACAATTTATCAATAAAACAAGAAGAAGCAGAATAAGAAAGTGCAGCGTCAGTTGATTGCAGTGAGAAAGTAATGATCCCAATGCTTGAACCCTACTGTTGCTTCCAACTTCACCTGACTGAAACCCACATGCATTAGTGGTTTGCAGAGGGCACACTGGTCTCAAAATCTGTGCTAGTCAATGAAGCATTGACTCATGATTTCTTGAGAAATCATGCACACATTGCAGCCCACGTACTCATCTCCTTACCTTTCTGCTGCTGCATCTGCTTTCAACAACTTGGCCCTCACCAACCCTCTTTCCCAAGGACACTGCCCCCCCCCCCCCGACCCGCTTCCAGCAGTTTAATTAAAACATCTTATCAGATACAGTGGTATCTGATCGCTTCCTGCCCCCCTCCCCCCACCCCAGGGCACACACTACCCCCCCCTCTCCATCTCGGCCGGTTCCCGACCTGCACCTTTGCATCTTTCCCTCTCCGCCTGCTCCAGCCACCCTCCGCCACCCTCCCTCCTCCCAATTCCTCTCATCCCCTCCTCATAGTGTTTTAACACGCCACAGCTCCCCGCCCCCTCCTTTCGCCCTCCCTTGCCACTTTAACTACCTTCCTTTACCCCCCTGGCCCCTTCCCTTTCCTGCCCTCCCCCCTCCCCCGGTTCTCCTCCACCCTATTCCTGCACCCCACCAGCCTGCTCCCCCCCCTTCTCTTCCTCTCCCCCCCCTTCCTCTTCAGCCCCTTACTTTCCCCCTTCCCAAACATTCCTCTCCCCTTTCACCCTATCCTAAACCACCCACCTCCCCAAAACTATCACCCCCATTTCCCCCTTCTCAGATACACCCCCCACCCCCCCACCCCCCGCCCCCACCTCTCACCCTACAAAACACAGCCCTCCTCCCCCCACCCACCTTTCACCTCATCATGATTATCATAACTATCCCCCTACCCCTATGATTAACACACCCAAAAACCCTTTCTCCACCCTGCCTAGCCTCTGGTCCATGATGCACTACTTGTGAGAAAACGACGAGAGAAACTCCAGACCAATTGCTGACTTTTGCGCTCCCATCCTTGCCAGATATACCCCCCCCCTCCCCCCTCCCACCCCTCCCTTCCCTCCCACCCTATGATCAACATCCCCAAAACCCTGAAACCCTGTCACACCTCCTCCCCTCCCTTCCCCCCCCCCCGCCCCCCCTGCCCCCCCCCCCTCACCCTATGATCCACATGCACCAGAGGCATGTTCCCCATATACAGCGCCCCCATCAGCTGCAGTGCCGGGATCTCCAGGGGGAAGTTGAAGGGGGTGATGAGGGCGACTGGACCATATGGCCACCTCAACCCCATGCTGGTCTGACCCGTGTGATCACCAGGCACACTGAAGCCGCGAGCAAGGAAGCGCACCTATGGAAGAGGAAGCCAGACAGCAGTGGTTAAGTGGGGTCCTGAAAGCGGGGGTATAGAAACAGGGTTCTGAAAGCGGGGTTCTGGAAGCAGGGTTCTGAAAGCGAGGGTTTGAAAGCAGGGTTCTGGAAGCAGGGTTTTGAAAGCGGGGTTTTGAAAGCGAGGGTTTGAAAGCAGGGTTCTGGAAGCAGGGTTCTGAAAGCGGGGTTTTGGAAGCAGGTATTTGAAAGCAGGGTTCTTCAAGTGGGATTCTCAAAGCGGAGCTACAAAAGAGATAGGCAGGCAGCAGGGGCTGCTAAGTCTAAGGCATGGAGAGTAAGCAAAAGCGTTTCAAATGTTACAGTGGTCCCACTGCAGCCACCATTACATAAAATTGTGCATTTCGTGAGTCAAAACAGGAGACCCTCTCCTTGGAGGTTGGGGTTATCCCATGCACTTGATGTAAGAATCCACGATTGAAAGAAGAATGGCCCTGGCGTCCAACCATAGTTGCTACCTCAAGCAGTATTAGGACGATCAAACCCCGGTCTGGGTGTCGCTGATTTGTTGGCTCTATGCTACACTAAGTGGTTTCCTTTAGATCAGAAACCCAGTTTCCAGTAACTTCATTACTTCTTCTAGGCCAGCCTCTACATTGACTCGCAGCCTGCTCCTGGCCTATAGATGCAAAATGGTATGTGTGTATAACATTCCACATGCCACGTTGTATAGATACAGTATACCTCAAGGGTAGCAGGGGAAAAGGCATAGCCAGCGCCATTCTCCTTTTAACAGCGATAGCTTACATCGAGTGCATGGCATTATGCGCTTCCACCTTTGGCCATCCTTCAAATCCCAATCCCCAAACAGGCCCTCAAGAATTCATAATAGCACTTCGCAGCGCCACCAAGGGCTGGAAATGACAAGACCCACCCCAAGTGTTTTTCAAATGCAACATAACAAGGCCTGATCAGATTTTTGCTCTGCCGGTCCACGTCCACACCAAAACATAAAGGAGCAATCCCCGTCCTTCCCCCTTTGGCTCAGTCACCTGGTCACCCGAGAAGTTCTCAAAGAAGCGCCTGGTGACTGTGGTTTCTGCCATGGCCTGCGGGTAGCTCTTGGGGCTGGTGCGCTGGATGATCTTGGCAAAGAAATCCGCCGTCTCTGGCTTCCGCATCTCTTCTGCCACCTTTGCAGAAACCTCTCCGTACATCACATACCTGATTGAGCAAAGTGGAAGCTACGTGCGTTTAGGGATGTACCTTTTGAAGGCGGGGCTGTGCTGGAAGTGCCACAGGATATACACTCTCGCAGGCAGAAATTTGCATATATGTGATATGGATCACTATGCAGCTTTTGGGTTGTGCAGCGCCTGCCACAAGACACCAAGGGGTTTGTAAAGTGTGTGTAAAAGCAAGTGTTGAGATAGAGACATGAGACTGCTAAAAAGCTGAGGCTCCCAAACCTTGCGTATCTTTTATGGCGAGCGCAGTGATGACTTTGCAATGGCATTTGACAATTGCGGACATCCTACATAGAGAGATGCTGCGTATAGAACCCAAACTAAGCCTTTGAACTGCTGGTGCCTGCCTGTCCATAACTGGCCTTTTTCCATCCGTCATTTTGGACCAGCCATACTCCAAACATGAAACAGATAGATTCTCTAGCAGGGGTACCTCCAATACAAGCAACATGTGTACAGGAGTCGCATGCAACCTATTCATGCATCCCTCAAAGCACACCTTTCAGGATTCTTAAAAGGATTGTGCAGGCCAGACTTGTTCACTGCTTTGAGGCTATCCACAAAAGGCCGCAGCTCTTCCCCCTGAGTGTCTGGTACGCTGATGAAGGGCTCGCCATTCAGGGGATCGGGTACTGTGATCGTCTTAGTAGTATCCTTCCAGTGCCCAGCAACTGCAACGAACGGCAGCATCGTCGGTAGAGTCTGGCTTAGCACGCTTAATTTCCTACAGACTTGCAATGATCGCCGCAACAGATGACCAACCCATTACGGTATGGACCTTACCAAGATTCTGAGCCTTGGCAGGGTGTGCAGCAGACCACGTGTTCGGGTCAATCGTCGCCCAGTTTGTGTAACCTCTTGCTACCGCAAGCAAGCATGGAGCCAGTGCTGGAGCAGTAGTGAAGCACGCGCTATTTGCAAGCGTTGAAATCATGGTCCTGTTCGACGTGTATACTATCGCCGGTAACGTAGAAATTCATGCGAAGCTAACCTAGGGGCTCATCGTGCTGCATCGTATAGGCACTGTGTAGACAACGTTAGGAGTGGATTCAGGCTCCCGTGGAAGCCTCCTTAGCTTCTATAGCTTAATACACCTGCCGGCTCGCAACCTGTCCTTCACGGAGTCACTACGAGTATCTTCGGCACCAGCGGCACTACAATTGCTGCCCCACTAAAAGCAGCCAGCAGCAAGCCAAGAAATAGGACCCGCGGGCCTCCTGGTGTTGAATGGATGTGTGTGGTTAACAGAAACAAGAAGGTTGAGTCAACAATCACCTCTTGCATAGAAGGACCTGGCGGGGGATCTATCTCACGCACACCTTGTCAGGACTTGTGTACGAAGGCTTTCGGTCTGCAGCAGTGCTTGCATTGAGTAGACTCGTCTCGTATGTACCTGCAACACAAGTGACTATGTGGGTATTGTCTGCTAGTCTTCGCCACCTGCACAGACCAGTGGCAGCATCCCACCATCTTTCACTCTGCCTGCGTCAGCTAGCTCAATTGTTCCCGGCCATAGCACAGCCACAACCCCCTAGAGTTTCCGTACCCAAGCGACCAGCAGGGTCGAGCATCGTTCAGTACCCCTTCAGCATCAAGTACTACACTCCGAAGCCCATCAAGCTGTACAACTTGCAGCGCCAGCAACTGGGAACGATCGAGCTACCTGGCGATGTCTTCAACGTTCCCGTTCGAGTAGACATATTACATCGGGTCGTGCGTTGGCAGCGTAACTGCAGTCGGCAGGGAACCCATAAAACCAAAGATCGTAGTGAAGTCTCTGGTGGTGGCAGAAAACCCTGGGCTCAAAAGGGTTCCGGCAGAGCCCGTCAAGGATCGATCCGCGCTCCGCAATGGCGTGGCGGTGGTATCGCGCACGGCCCTGTCCCTCGCTCATACGCCTACCCCCTCCCCAAGAAGGTCCGCCGCCTAGGGCTCAAATGCGCTTTATCCGCTAAAGCCAACGAAGGCCGCCTCATCCTGCTAGACAGCCTAAACCCTGGGGAGCCTAAGACCAAAGCCCTAGCACAGCAGCTTGAAACCCTGCTCCGCAGCTACCCAAGGAACAGGCGCAGCGTACTGCTCATAGACTCCTCGAAGGAGGGCCCAGATGGGGGGGAGTTCCTGCGCAGGGCTGGGAGGAATCTCCCAGGGGTGAACATAGTGCCTCAGATCGGGGCTAATGTTTACGACATCCTCAAGCGTGACGTCTTAGTCATAACCAAGGAAGCAGCAGAGCAGCTGGCAGAACGGTTGACAGTGCCTATCAACAGATTGGGGGCGTCTGGCAGGGCTTATGCTAAGAGGCTGCAGGAGAGGTTGGCAGCGAGGCAGATTGCAGCGACTCACGAGCAGCAGCAGGCGGAGAGGCACATACGGGAGCAGCAGCAGGCAGCGAGGTTTGCACCATTGTTTGCTGAAGCAGACAAAGAGCAGCTGACATAGGCTTTTGATGTGGAGGTGTCAGGGGTTTAGTCTTCCTTTGTGGGTTCCAGGATATGGGTACAAAAGCAATGACGTTCAAGGTATCATTATGTAGCTGGCACCAGATGGACTGTTTTCTGCTTGCTGGAGAGCTCCCTTGGCTGGTGGTGACTGGCTGCTTCAGGTCCCTTGGCTCATTCTCAGGTCGCTATCGGCTGTTGTGGTGTGCAGTGCCATTTCACGGTACCTAGCACACCTTGCCTTGTTGGTGTCAACTGGGTGTAGTTTTGGGTGTAGTGTTTTAGCTGCTGCTTGGAGCTAAGCAAGGAGCAGCGGTCATGGTGTTCGATATGTCCTTGACTGGTGGAGTGGTTGGATTTTGACTGCGGCATGGTTGGTTGTTACAGTTACGATTTGTGAGTGAGAGTCTGATCGTTTCTAGATGAGGTATGCACTTTTGAGACTGTCCTATTCACTTGGCTGGCTGCAGGACTGCGCATGTATCCCATATATCATGTTGCGTATATCAAGCATGTATCCCAACCAGTGTCAGGTGTTGCTGTGTGGTATGGTGCTTTGTGCAGACTGCTGGGCCTGTTACTGTTCCAGTTGAAGTTTGACATGACAAGCGGGAGTTGTTGCCTTGGGTGTTATGTATTTCTCATATTACAGACTAACAAATGGCCCCATCAAAGCAATTAGGGCCCGGTGGGGGCAGCGGACCCACTAAGGAACCAACGTAATACGCTCCAATGGCATGGCATCATAGTCACTTCAGCCTTGCATGCCTTCATATACCGGTACCAGAAGCTGGCTGCCAACAGCTTACCCTAAGCCCCAGGGCAGCCACTGTGGGGCCAGTCCCAGCATAGTCTCGGCCTGGATCAGACTATATTGCCCAAGGACAAGACACCCGCCCTTATCGGGGGTGGCCCACACTACAACAACAACAACAACAACAAACATTTAAGGTGTGGCAACCGCAAAGGGCTGCTAGGTCGAAACGACCAAACACACCATCGGATGGATCCAAGCACAATGGCTTCCAGACCACCAACCAAGCAGTACTGATACCGAAACATGTATCCAGGCATCTGGATTGATTGCCTCAAACAGCACATTGGCATCTACCCCACTGACCACATTCACGGTTTGAATGTTACATTTGAAAAAAGAAAAACCCGGAGCCAACACGAGGCTCAAGGGATTCCAAAAAACCAAATTGACTAATATCATCAACTTCAACTAATTCGTTCTCATACTCATCACTAGAAACATCACCACAACTTTCATCTTCACTCGATTCAAATCTGTCAAGCTGCAGATCAAATACCCACTCAGTATCTTCATCTCTGAAGACACGCATTTTATGTACCAGCTTCGCCAACATATGCTGCTTTGGATGACACATAAGCTTCCTTAAATCATCTTCACAGTAATCAAACAACTCACCAAACTCCGATCTGATTTCCTGCTAGGCAGGGCATTCCAGCATGAAATGCTTTTCATCCTCAACGGTATATGCCATGCATTTCCTACAGTACCTCTGTGCCCTCACAGTACCACCATCAGCCCAACGTCCAGTCACAACACTCAGCCAGTGAGATCCCACTCTAAACCTCATGAGATCAGCAAGATGCTCTGGATCATTCAACTGCCCAAAGCAAGCCCAAACCCAGGTACAGCTTCGTCAGAGATTTAAGGGGGGTTTCATATAGTTGACCAAGGCTTCAAGCCGCTTGGCACTGCAGGCATTGACAGCCATGCAGGCATAACTCGAAGTCCCCACACACTAGCTAATTCCCGCAAGCTTATCATTGTCCAGGCCCACAATCATTGATGCTCTTTAACCATTGCCTGCTGCAGAAGAAAGCAGGAGCCCTAACAAGCACAGTTTGAAGCCATCAGTTTCAACTAACTCAGAGTACATCGAAACCAAAAGAGAAACTTGGAGCCAACTACACAAGGCTCAAGGGGATTACAAAAACCAAACTGACCAAGCAACAGCAAGTTAAGCTGAGCAACCACCTAATAGACACAGTGCGTAGTGGGCCCCACCACCCGGCGACATCCCTCGCTCATGATTTACAGTATGGCTTGTGCTCCTTTCAGTGGGCCTTGACACAAGCAGTTCCACAGTAATGTGCCTTCTTGCACCCGCTTCACACCTTAGCTGCACTAGCCTCTGACACTCCATCCAGATTGATGCAGCTGGGGTTGTTGCACCCTAGAGGCACAGGTACAGCAGCGACAAAACCTTCACACAATCCCAGCAGCCTCTTCAAGAGCTCTTCTAGTCCCTCAGTGTTATCCCCCAGGAGCGGAACCCAATACTCTGCCCCCACATTGTTGCTGCTCACAGCCTGTTTAAAGGCAGACTCTGTCTGCAAGGCGTCACCTGTCATCCGCCCCTCCACCTCCTGCAAACTCTTCATCACAGATGGTGGCAGCTCCAGCTGTAATCCGCCCCACTTCTGACTGCTGCTGCTGCTGTTGGTACTAGATGCTGTGGCAGAGGACTCAACCCCTCCCTTGCCCTTGCTGCTGCCGTGGCTGCTCCCTTTCTTGGTGCTGCTAATACTGCTAGAGCTCTTGCCCCCCTTGCCGCTGCTCCCACTGTTAGAGCTCCCATACTGCTGTACCTGCTTTGCTAGGCAGTAGCATGTCACACCCAGCGAGCACCCCAATTGCAACATCTTGGACATGTCCCCACCAACAAAGAACATTTAGAACATGTCCCCACCAAGAAAGTCCGCTTGATTCAGCTGCTCAGAAAGGGCAGCTCTTTCGCTCCTGACACTGGCCCCACCACTTCCAGTGGCCACAGGGCTGCTACTGCTGCTGCCTCTGCTCCCCATGCCGCCTGCACCTGCCAGCTGCTGACAGAAGGTAATCAGGACACGTGACAGCGCGCATAGTGCCAACATGCGACATGCTGCAGCCTCCTCCAGTTGCGCTGCTTCTGATTCTGCTGATTCCGCGCTGCTGTTAATGCTGCTAGTACTTGCTAGTACCTTTGCCTTCCCACCTCCTGCTACAGCAGCATCAGTACTGCTGCTTCTCTTCCCCCTCTTCTCCTCTGCTGCTCCAGGCTCCCACAGAGCATGTAACACCCGCTCCTCAATAAACCACTGCAGTGTATCCTTCAGGCCCCTGTCCCATTGCTGCAGGTGCAAAACCGGTGATGAATCCCACAGCAGCTGCATGACCTTCCTGTAAGACAGCAGTGCACTCAGAAACGCTTGTGTCTGCTTCCAATTGTCCAACAGCCTTCCCCCTGTCCCTGCACCAGGGCTGCCAGTAGTAGCGCTGCTGCTGTCTTGTCCCTGAGCTTGCGCCTTGCTGCTGCTGCCACTGCTGCTGCTGTTGTTGCTGTTGTTCCCCCCTGCAGCTCCCTGCCTGTCAAGCAGCGTAGCAGCTGAGGGATGGATAAAACGGGCTGCAGCTTGAAATTGTGAGGCATGGCACCTGAGGCTGGCATCCATCATCATGTAGAAGCAACGAGAGTCCTGGGCCACCAGCTCTTCCAGCACTGGCTGCATCTCCACACTATCAAAGCCCTTCCTAGTTTCAACAACTAGCAAGCCTGCAGTTGGCCAAGCAATGGATGTGAGATCAGAGTGGCTAAACGCAATTCACTGAGGAGGGCAGGTCGACTGACTGGAAGCGAAGGGCAAAGATCGAGTCTGCAAGCATTGTTGGCAGAATTGACATTCACCAGTCTGAGTGGATAAGAGACAGAGAAAGAGAGAGAGAGGTCAGCAACAGAGGCAAGTAAGGATGATCACGTGGTGCTTGGTTGCAACTACATCACAAATGACGCAGTTGTGCCGCTTGCGATACGCATGGAATCAACATGATTGCAGCACTGTGGAGACCCAAGTATGCTCCATACCATGCAGTTCTCATGTGCTGACATCGGCTGCAGAATGCTATCAATGCCAGTACACAACACATACTGCCTTGCTGTGTCTTTCAGAAATCCCAAAGCAGTTAGCAAGAAGCCAAACTCATACCATCTGTTGCTTGGCTGCTGACAACTTGATTACGAAAAAATACTTCTTTTCAAGGCCAGCTTTCACAGCTAACCTCCCTACCGCTGCAAGACCCACACCTTCTATTAGAACCCAAAAGACAACACTGTTCGCCATTGACACAGGAAGCGTGCAAAGTTACCTACCACTTGTTAGAAGCAACTAGCCAGGATGACCCCTTACAAGTGCCTGCTTCTATAACAGTACCATCCGCAGATACAGAACAACAGACACACCTCTTGAATCCCCATTAGCATGTTCAGTTTCATCCAAGCACACGCTCGAAGGAACTCAAAGAAAAGCCACTAAGCACCATGTACGACATGTACCAGTTACTAGACAACTCACCTATTTGTCCAGCGATGCGCACCAGTGTGTTGAAACAAGCAGACATCACCATTGAATTTTCTGCTTGTTTCAACACACTGGTCCCAGCCTCCTGCTGCTGCTGCTGCCACTGCATTGGTACCTCCCTCGCACCACCCGCCAACAGCCCCTCCTCTGGCATACTCAGCGTTGCTGCTTGCATCAGTAGCCCACCTCTCTCTCGCAGCAGCGCCAGAGCATCCTCCTTACTAGCCCCTATCACTAACACATTCAGCAAGTGCTGCAGCTGATGGTGCAGCCCTGCTTCTGGTTCTGTCCCCTGCAACAGCAGTGCCGCCTCCAGCACCAGCTTCATCACCTCCAGCCGGCATACCTTTGACTTTGCAACCCTCATATCCTGAGATGGCTTCAGCCGCACTTCACAAAAGGCTGAGGCATAAAGCTTAAACCAGCAAGTAGCTTCACCTATCTGGAGTGCAGAGAGAGGCATTGCATATCACACACTCTAGGTCTGCGGGAGCAACTCCCAAGGCCTCGGTGGACTCTTTTGTATATGCATAGCATGGCATATTTGATCGCGATTTGACCACCACTTGTACCACCCTGGGTGGTCAATATATTAGGTGACTGCATGTGCTGTGCTGGGTGCATATCCATCAACAACAGATATACATGGAGGTGGTCACATGCACACAGCAGATATCCTCAATCTGGTCACTTGGTACCAGGCAAATACACGATGTGCTCGTCGGACCACGACTGAACAAGCTTGAGGACACATAATATTGGAATCGCTGTTACCACTTTGCTATTATTGGATGTTAAAAAGATTTCTTGTTGTACTAAGTGCTATGCAGCCAGGCTTGGCAGAAGCTGTCCTTACTCATGTGCGATGCATCCCTCCTGCCCAGGAATAAGCTCTTTATGTGCATGTGCTCGGGAGCTTCGGTGGATGTATATGCCCCCAGTATTGGATCATGGTGCAGGCACGTACGCTCCGCACTCCTACAGGCAAATCTTCCTGGACTGGTGGCACTGCATATCCCCCTCAGCCCCCCAGCACAGGCAAATACACTAAGATCGTAGTTAGGTGTAGATATAGTTCCAAAAGGCCATTGGCTCAATCAATCAAAACCCACGACCAGCTATGCCAATGGCCAAAGAAACCTAGGCCATAAACACAAGGCTCCTGATCACAATCACAAAGCCACACAACCGATGGCGGACTTGCAACACACAAGCTCATTGGCTCAAGCTGTGAAAAAAGATGGCAGAAGCTATTTTGAAACCACTGCATTGCATGCCATGATACCAGCCTTGGGCAGTTGAGGGAGGTCTGTGTGTCCACACTGTCAATTTTGACAAGGTTCCGCTGGTGCTTCTCTTTACTTCAGGTGTACTCTGAGGCCTTGCATGAGATCTGCTGAGGCATGATTCTTACCTGACCCGAGCAGCTGCACACATGCTGAAGGGTGGCAGTGCGCAAGCTCCTTCCTATCCAGGCAGGTTACCAGCATTGAAAGCACCCTTGTTGCTGTTTTCCAGAGAGTGGAACCTATCCAGGTTGGGGCCCCTGGTTCAAGGATGCTGGGGCTCAGGCTCTGCTGCAGCCAATGGATGATGCGACCTAGCACCAGCAGGGCTTTGGACTGAACAAGAGCCGCCATGCCACTTCTGTGGCTGCTGTCGTCTTTGCTGACTAGCTTCAGAAACTCTGCCTCGAAGACGTTTAGGGCTTGGCCCGTTGCAAGGAGGTTTTCCAAGCAGCCTGGCTGGGTGTGGTCCTGTGCATGGGCGGGGGCAGGGCCATCAAGGTATGCCAGGACCTGGGGGTCTGACCAGATGACTTCTACTGGCTGCCATGCCAAGAGCAAGGTTGCCTGCAAGGACAGATGAGTTCTAGTATTTTAGTAGTGGTCTGGATGCTAGATACAAGATAGTGTCTTTCTCGGCACCCAGGGTCAGCACACAGCTATGCATGTCAGCTTCTTGCAGCTGCTTCACATCCTTGTCGCTTGAATGGGTCAGTGTCTCAAAAGACAGGAGGCAATCCATGCGACAATTGGCCCATGGCAGCAGCTCTTTTATTCTACGAAAACACAGGAAGCCTGGACAAGGTACCTTTGAACCTTTGTCCCGTGGAGCTTCATGAGCTGCAATTAGTACCTTTAGGATTCAGACTATACTTCTGCGCTATCCTGGAGCTTGACAACAACCTACCATGGCATTGACTTCGTCCAATGTGCTTGCTTGGATCGAGGTTGTTTAAAGATTCCTTGAAAGCTAAATGGTCGAGACTTGCAGCTGTGAGCGTTGAATTGAAGGTCTGGTAGGCTCTTTCACGTCCCGAGATCCTGCTCAAACGTTTTGTCGATACGAGGTAATTGCGAGGTAAGAACGTCTGAGCCCGATGCGGTTGACAGCTCTGCAGGTGGGAAATCACTGGATCTTTGCAGCGGCAGACATAGCATTTCAGAGGCGCTATGGAGGTCTTGCAGGCCTAGACTGCGGTCGTAAGGATCCCTCTCACGAGCAGCGCATGGCTCTCGCAGTCACCAGGTAGTTGCCGGACTCCAGAGGCAGAGGGTTGTGACCGCGCTTCCTACTCTTTGCTGATCATGACATGCGTTTGCCGACTGCCATTCAAGCGGCTCAAACTTGCGTTGCTCATGAGACCTCGGGTGTTAGCCGCAGATCTGATATTGGAGGCAAGTCCCACATGTCCATGCTTAATACTCCCTGAGTCAGGGCTAGCACGATGCAATTATGCACGCAAACCTAGCATCCAGGCTGTCGCGGGATTGGCATATGCTGATCTCTTCTGTTAGGCTGTGCTTGCCAAAGCTGTTGGCTCCTCGTGGCGGTCTGGCAACATGTGACGTCCATGTGCACTCAGGCGGGTAATTCTGGTCAATCATTACTTATCTTGTGACGTCCATGTGCGATTTGCGTCTGACCACAAGTTTGCCCAGTCAGCACACGCTGAACGAGGCAGTTCCACGTCGCACAAAGCAAATCCACATACATGCACCACAGCAGCGCAGGACAGCAGCCAGCAGTGCTCAGCTCAAACCCACGGCAATGATCAAGAGCATAAGCTCAACAAACCACAAAGGATATTCCAAAGGCAGTATCCCAGCCACTTGGCGTGCAGACACTTCGGCACCAGCATCAAGCTCACCAACCCCTACAGTCTAGAGCTGCCCTTCAACACATCACGCACACTGCACTTCATGCTAAAAATCTCAAGCCTGTATTCAGAAATGGTAGACATAGATAGCCTCTCCGACTGCATCAAGCAGCACACATGGATGCGAACACACACTACAAATAAGCATGCAGCTGAAGAGCAACCAATCACCAACCAGCTCCTGTATGGCCTTGGGCATCTGCAACAACGCCAAATACACCCCCTACGTACCCCCCCACTAGTGCCTCCAGCACCTTGAAGCATCCATGCCTAGCACCCGCTACACCAGCACCAGCATGGACAAGAAGACCCTGCAGCCCCTTACATGTGATGCAGCACCCAGCAAAAGCAAAAGCCCTGCCTCTTGCTGACAGACGAGCTGGGGCAACGGCTCTAATCCCCCATCTCCTCTGAGCTTTGTCTCTGCTGTGTTAATCAAGCAGTGCACCCAAACCTCTCGCCCTCTCCTCCTTCCAACGAAGCCCCTCCACCAAACAGCCCCACAGTCCCCTGCAAATTCCCCCCGCAAACGGCCAGCTAAGTCCTCCGCTACCTCGACCACCTACCACCCAAACAACAATCAACCTATACTACCAACCCATACGCCCCCCCCCCCCAGACTCTACCCTTAGGACACTCCACACATGCTTGCGAGCTTCTGTTGCATAGGTGGCTCCAGCTCAGCATAAACTGCCTGCCACCTGCCACTGCTAGTTAAGCTGCCCTTGAACAGTCGCATCAGCCCCACCATATCCTGCATGAGACCCTCATCAGCACAGTACCGCCAACTGCAGACGGCAGCTGCAGTACAACATAGCCACAGCAGAAGCAGAAGAGGCAGCAGTAAAGCAATAATATTAGTACATCCGTGGTATGCCATTGGCCCTGCAGATCAGCCTTTACAGCGAGGTGGAACAATACAAAGGACGATTTTGGTATGCAACCACAGATATTGACAAGATATGCCTGAACGCCAACACCAGTGAGTGAAGCAAGGTGGATGGACGAAAGTATGCTTGAGCATTGCATTGTGCTCATGCCTTTTACATTTTTCACTAATGGTGATCAAAGAGATGGAAATTGAAGTGATGGGACTGGAACACAAGCTGAGGCCGACTGCTGCAAATGCATTTTAATCATGCTCATAGGCAAGCGAGGAATGGGGGCACCCATTACCGCCTGTGCAAAGGTTTGGTGCACTAGGCCCTTCCGTACCTACAATGCCCCTTTCCAAGCTGAAGCAAAAGAATATGCAGGCCCCCAGTATGCAAGGCCCGTAAATACAGAGCAGACAGAAATGCAATTCCATTCACCAGGAAAGAAGTCCAAGTGCAGGCTGCCTATGCAACGTCGCAGGATCAAGCATTACAGCATCGTGTCCTCGGTATGCTCCACGCGTCGCCTTGCCATTTCCATACTACCTCGTACTTCGAGGCCAGAAGCCACCAGACTGCCCAAACTGCGCAAACTGCAGTGCTGACGTATCATATTGGACTGCATTACCATGGGCAGGTCTTTCCTAACTCTCCACCCTCCTGCTCGCGCCAAAGCCCTCAATCTTAAAAACCCACAAGCCTGGGTTCAGGGCCCACAGATCAGACTGCTAGCATGCACTAGGGTTTTCAGGCATGAGTCTGGCCAGGCTACCAGCTGCGCTACACACTGAACAATGTGTGGGGAAGAAGACCAGACAGAAGATTCATATGATTGGTACACCTGAGCCCCACGCACCAGGCCCAAGAACAATCCCCCTCAAACCCCATCCCCCCCGACCCCTCACCTGCCAGTGCCGCAAAGTTATTAGCTGCTGGTTCAGGGTTCAGCCGCACCACCCGCACCAGCCCCGTGAAGGCATGCTCCTTCTCTATATCATCCCTTATGCCCCTCAGGGCTTTACACCAGGGACCACAGAAGTGACCCAAGTGCGGCGCAATCTCCACAGGTGCCATCCAGGCAACTCTGCCCAAGGTGATAGATGCATTTTCCTTCAGGCCCACAGTTACCCGGATGGCGCCACTTAGTACGAAGGCCATGGTTTCGGCGATACGGACGGCTACTGCCTGTACAGCTGCTGGTGGGGCCTGAAAAGCAGGCACACAGAAATTGTAGCAGAATTTGAACACAACGAGCAGCACTTTTCCTTTCAGAGAAGATGTGTTTAGGTACATCCCCGCCTAGCAGCATAATCAGCTACATACGGAAATAGGCCTGCTGCTTCCGATCCATGGCAATGTCCATGTCGAGCAACATTAAAGAATGGCTTCCAAACACTTACAGTGGCTTTACAAGATTCACAGTGGCTTCACAACAGTTACAATGTCTTTACAGGTGAAACAACATGGGGTTTGAACTCACAAGGGGTCATCATGTTAAGAACCCCGACTGCAGGTACATTCCCACGCCCCCTTCCATGGACAGTTCATGTATGATCTGGCACACACCTAGACATATCAGACGCATAAATACAGACAAAAACACACTTCATAGGCACAACCGGTACAGTGCTCATCTCCTGGCTGCTGCCCCCTCCCGTTTCCTCTCAGGTATGTCCCTTCAGTATAAAAAAGACAACCTCCCTCCCTCGAGGACCTGACCTTAATCACCAGCTCTCCCATAGACCAAGTGGCATTATTGCACGCCACCATATTCTGCTCCACAAGCATTGGCGCCTCCAGACTCGCCAATCCCAACCCCACCAGCTCCGAGAACTTGTCCATTACATGAGCTGGGCAGCCCCTTGCCAGGTCCCCCAGCAAAGCAAAAGCGCTCTGCCGTACATCAGCCACCTCGTCACCACAGGCAAGCAGCAGGGCTGGGGTAATGGGCTTTGCTGCTAGGAGGGGGTCCAAGGAGGCTCGTAGGCCGTCGGCTAGGCCTGCTAGGACGTCCAAGGCTGCCATGTAAAGGTCTGGCTCATAGGCTGCATGACGCGCTTTGTCAGTAGACTGCAATGCAAAGAAAAAACAAAAGATAGAAAAATTCAACACACTAAAACAACAAAACAAAAAAAACAATTAAACAAAATATAAAACAAACTATACATCAAAACCACCCACAAAATACAGACTAAAAGAAAACAATTGAGTAAGCACCAGATGAAGAAAGAGTCAGTGCTGCCAAGCACACACCCTGCTTGCATCATCAAGAGCTAGAAGCCAAAGCATGCTAGCCCTATCCGACCAAAACCAACCAGGCACACAAGACCGGCCAGACGGGTTAGCGTCAAAAGGCACAGGAGATTACCGGTAGCTGCTGGGCTTTTTGCAGCTTTGCTACCGTCGGGAGAATCCTTGGGGCATTATGCGTTAGTCAACACAAGACCGGCCAGACCCACATTACTCACCGTTTTAGCTTCAACCTGCCAGCTCAGAACCGCCACAGCCTGCTCATAGACAGGTGGTGCGTACCGCTCAAAGCCCTCCCGCAAGTGTATTGCCATGGACGTCAGCCCCTCCATCAAGAGCGCCCCCTCCCGCTCCCACAAAGGCAATGCACGCCAGCGCTCAAACAAGGGGCTAGCAAGGAGCTGCGATAGGCTGGGGTCTGCTAGCTGCTGCGGGAGGGTGTCGCAAAGAGTGGTGAGGGCGTCCACGAGGTTGCGGAGGTTGCGGCGGGCGTATCTTTTGATGGCTGAGCTAAACGTGTCCACAATCAGCTGCACAGTAAGAAGGGCAAAAGGAACAATAGTTAGAAGAGCATGTCATCTGGATGCTTTAGAAGATCAGCGACAAGGCCTACTCAATTATTTCATCATTTCCCCACCCTGCTTGGCCTCTTGTCGACGGTGCACTACTTGTGAACAAAGGAGGAGTGCAGTCCCAGACAGTTCTGGCTTTTGTGCGCCCACTGTGCCGGCCCAGTGGGGCCCCAAAACCCCGGGCATTGCATAAGCATGCAGCATCAGCAGGGAAGAACAAATGAAAGGGTGATGATGGCAGGACAGCCAATTACAAGTGATCACGTGCAGTTAAACCAAGAAGTCCTTTAAAAGAAAGGATGGGTATGGCTATGTCTCTCTAGCTCCTACCTCAAAGGCCCTTTACGCAGCATCAAGAGGCGAGGCAACTTATTAAGCAGTCCCCACAAGGTGACCCAGCCGAAGAGCCACTCTTAGATATTCCTCTATTCTTAAGACTAGTATATGTCCTCGCAACTCACCGCTGACCTAAGTAAACTGCAACAGCCCCAGCACCTGGAGAACATTGCCATACCATGCTTCGTATTGGGTCATTGGGCCTTATTATATGCCAAAGCAACTTTGAGGCAAGCCCTTCCTTGCAATCTGTATTTGCACAACTCTCACCATGCTCCTGTGTGCCATTCACCCCTCACTCATGGCACTAACATCCTCGCATATCTCTATTTGCCTCCCTAGCACCCCTAGCTAGCACTGCAGTCTGTCTGTCCGATCCTAAAAACGACTCCGTGGCGAAATTGGGAATGTGGTGGTCTGTCTCTCTAGTAGCTCGTCTGTGGTGGTCTGTCTCTCTAGTCGCTCGTACTGCACTCTCAAAAGCCACAGCGCCAAATGACATTCCTGACCAACCCTCTTGCCACCTCGACCACTAGCATTGCAACGCAAATCCACTTCGCCTGACAGAATATGGATTGGCTCTCAGCAAGCATGATATCCTACATGTCAACCTGAGGTCTCCTTGAAGAAGGGGTCATACAAAGCCTGCCTAGTGGCACTGACTCAAGAACAATCTAAACAACTCCCCCGCGTTGCATGAGAGTGCTGGACGACATTTTCCCCAGGGTCGATCAGGTGACGACATTTCTCCCAGGGTCGATCAAATGACGACATCCAGCCCATTACCCTGGCGCTGCTCACCTTTAGACCTCGCCCGCAGCACCTAGGGGGTCAAAGAGTGAGGCTGCCCCACTGTCGGTTGCTAGATACCATGTGCTGTTACGAACTCACTCTTCGACCCCCTAGCACCTGCCTTGCCATTGTCCCTTGCCGCCCTGTGCTGCTGTGTTCTGCCTACCTTCAACCTTGGCACCTGCCCCTGCACCATCAGCTCCAACAATAGTTTCCAACAGCCCAACTCCTCTGGTGCCCCACCCTTAGCTAACAGAACCCACACTGCCCTGCCTCCTGCCTCGCCCTTCCCCTCACAATTGCTTCCCTGTTCTGCTCAACCTCGGCAGCAGCACCTGCCCCTGCACCATCAGCTCCAACACCAATTTACAACTCCCCAACTCTTTAGGTGCCCCGCTCTTAGCTCACATTAACCACGCCTGCCCCCGCACCCTCAGCTCCAACACCCATCAACAACCCCCCCAACTCCTCCGGTGCCCACTTTTACCTCACAGGACCACACCCGCCTTGCCCTCCCCCCCCCCCTTCCTCCCATGTTCTGCTTACCTTCAACCTCGGCATCAGCGCCTGCCCCCGCACCAGCTGCGTCTGCTCCAGCATCTCCGCCATAGCACTACATGCCGCCTCCTGCACAAACTTATTCCTATCCAAAACCCTCTCCAGCACCCCTACTAGCACTGCATCAAACAGCTGCTGCTGCTCCTGGGTTGGCGTGGCGGGGGGCCCCCGAGGGTCAGGGTTCCGCTGTGGGAATAGGCGCTCTGTGTATCTGCTGAGGGTCCAGCAGGTGATGGTGCGGACCATGGGGCGGGGGTCCGTTAATCTGGGAAGTAACAGCTGAAACATACCTGTAAGAGTAGGATGGAACATCAGTACAGTCAAGCAGTGCCCCAGCTTTCTTGTGCGTAAGCTTATCTGTTGTTACACTTCACTCCAGACAGGGCAAACTGGAAGGGCAGTAGAAGCCAACAAACTGGGAGATTTTGATGGAGCAAAAAAACAAGGCGCTCTGTGTGTCTGCTGAGCGGTCCAGCAGGTGATGGTGCTGACCATTGGGCAAGGGTTCGTTAACCTGGGAAGCAGCATCTGAAACAGGCCTGTGAGGATAGGATGGAAAACAATAGCTGCTTGCTTGTTATCAATATGTTTTCACATTAAATACCAGGACAGTAGACGTCAAATAATGGGAGAAAGAAAGGAGGAAAAGAAACAAGGAAGGTGGGATTCTAGAGCGACTGCGGTGCTTTTCAAACGTGGCCAGGGTCTTGCTGGGTGTTTGTCAACCCAGGAAGCACCACCAGAAACACGTCTTGGTGCACATTCAGCAGGTGGCAACTTCATCTCATAATGCCACTCCCCCGAGCTGAGACACAAAATGCATCTGAGCCATGATACAGACAGAGCAGCTTTGCAAGAAATAACAGACATGCCAACAGCCTGCTGGTACTACTACCCAATGCATGAAGTTGTAATCACGTACCAGCTCACCCCTGGCCCCATTGATAACATCATTTCAACCCCAAACAAAAGTATGAATCTGCCACCATGCTTGGCCTCTTGTTAAGGGTGCACTTCCTGTGAGCAAAAGACGAGTCCCACAGAGGTTGTGTGGCCACATTCGAGCCGAAAGTATGTGTATATGCTTGGCAGCGACTGTTTCATCTTAAGGTTGTCCCTCTCCCCCATCATACCCTACCCCCTTTGCCCCCTCACCTGTAAGGTAGGGTGCCATGCCCATGTGGCATCCCCCCCCCCCCCCCCGCTGCCCGATCATCTGTAAGATAGGGAACCATGCCCCCCCCCCACCCATAGCCCCCTCACCTGTAAGGTAGGGTGCCATGCCCATGTGGCATCCCCCCCCCCCGCTGCCCGATCATCTGTAAGATAGGGAACCATGCCCCCCCCCACCCACCCATAGCCCCCTCACCTGTAAGGTAGGGTGCCATGCCCATGTGGCATCCCTCACTGACCGCCCCCAATGCTAGTATGGCACTCTCCCGCAGCCTCCAGTCCTCCTGCTGTAAATTCTGCTGTACTAGTGGCAGCAGCAGCGGCAGCACCTCTTCATCCTCATATGCATTGCTCAGCATATCCAGGGCAGCAGCACTGCACTTGCGGAGATTCCAGCTGCGAATCTGGTGCAACAGAGAAAACAAGTAGCTTCCTTACTACTGTGAACATGCAGATATGGCAGACTGAAAAAACATAGCTTCATATTACTGTGTTATCTGCAGAGATATGACCCACGGCATGAACCACATAGCTTGCATATGTCCCACCTGCGGATCTGAGGCAAGGAAAACACATTTCCTTTTCCTTTACTGTTATCAAGGGTGGCAGAACAGAGACAACTGCCGTCTGCTCTGGGGCACAAACATGACACCTTTCAGTTGGAGATAACGTGCATCATCTCAGGGCTAAAAGGTCCAATCTGCTGTCCGTAACATACGTAACCCCGCCCCTAGATAACAATCATCCTGCTGCTGAGGCTGAATCTATACTACTCTGTCAGCACAGTGGCAGAGTGTGACCAAGCGTGACCATCAACATGAGCTTAGAAGCTCACCGCTTCCCCATCATCGTCGTCCTCCTCATCTCCAGCTCCCGGCTGCTCCCTCCGTCTGCTGCGTCCAGGTCCTAGCTGCCCTCCTGCTTCAGGTCCGCTGGGGTGCTGCTCTTCCGCCTCAGCATCTGCCACCTCATCATCATACTCATCAAACACCTGATTACACACACAGCAGCAATGATCTAATCAGAATAGTCCAGGGTGATGGGTTGCATATGAGGATTAGGTATGGCAGGGTGATGGGTTGCATATGGGGGATTAGGTGTGGCAGGGAAGACAGGTCTGACAGCTATCATGTCAGCCGCCATCTATCACATCATTGGTGATACAGCAGCAGTCGTGTGGCTCATAAAATGCGTCAAGGGGAGCTGTATTGCCTGTTGGGGTACTTGACAGTCTGTGATGTATCTTGAATCAATGCCACAGTGTCCGTGTGCCATTTCAAAACTCATGAGTGCTGCAATTTGCCCCTGTATCAGCTGATAAATATCCCTGTTGATTCAAACCTGTGTTTGTACAGCAGCCAAAGAAGCTGCAACAATGTTGTATACCCTCTCCTCCAATCCGCTCCAAAAACAGTCTTGTGCAAGAAATCAGGCACACTAGCAAAGGCTTGCAAAGTACGCAATGGCAGGTCTAAACTGCAACTCTGCTGTGCTCATCTGAAATCAAGACCCCAATGTATGGTCTGTAAAATGAACGCGACCTCATTGTCCCCAGTACCTGACCAAAACAGAATCTTGGAGCTTTATTGCCCTTTTCCTTTATCCCAGCCCACAACACATGGTTTTGGGGAGCACCAGCACCGGCCGGAGGAAGATGGGTTCAATCATCTGCGGCTTCCCCTCACCATAGATCCAGACCCATGGTCACATGTTCTATGGAACCCATGAAAACCCACCGGCACCTACTTTTCTACAGTCCTGTCCCTAACCCTGGTTGCGAACCAGCATAGACAATAGCCTATCATGACCTTTTCTCAACCTGCCCCACCCTCTCCCCTCCAATCCCATCTCTTGCTATCACATCGGGCCTCCCTCCCTCCCACCCACCCCACCCTCCACCCCAGCCTCTCACTGACCATGTTCTTAAGCAGCACCGGAACCAGCTGTTGGAGGATGGGCTTAAGCATCTGAGGGTCCACCTCTGCATCCATGAAGGCCATCCAGAACTCTGCTGCCTCTAAAGCCACATCCTCGTGCTGGTCCTGGTTGCACACTAGCATGTACTGTATCAGCTGCTCCATGTGCGGCAGTAGCAGGTCTGGTTGGACGTTCATCAGGCCCACTAGGCCTTTGCACACCTCTTTGCGGACTGGCGCATCTGAGTCGGTTGCTTGGTCAAACAGAGCCTGGACAGGGTAAAGGGCACAAGGTTAAGTGATCAATATGCTCTGGCAATGATCCCAAAGGCATGAAGGTTGCTGTGCTGGCTGTTGTCAGGGGGGTGCGAGAGGAGGAGGAGGTATGGGGGAAGGGCGGGGGGAGCAGGCGGAGGACTGCACAGCTGGCAAAGAGGGAACAAGGGGAGCCCTTGTTTTGCAAATGGCCACAGCGCTTAAACAACCCATCCCTTTCCCTTTCATCTGCAGCGCCTCTGAACAGGTGGCCAGTATTGGCCGAGTCCCTCCTCTACCTGTAACTCGTCCACCACCCGTTCCAGTATATGAATTATGCAAACCCCCTCAAGATTCCGCCCAACCCTGAGAATTCACCCACCACCATCACCTGTATTATCAAGGGGTGTACAAGAAATCCAATTAAAGTTGTGAATCGTTATACCCCGTGGTATTATTCATCCACCCTGCCTGGCCTTTTGTCCACCGCGTAGACTACTTGTGAGCAAAGGAGGTGCCCACGCTCAGCTGTATCATCAAAAGGTATAAAACAAATTCAATTACAGATGTGGATCTTTGTACCTCTTGGTATCATTCGTCCACCCTGTCTGGCCTCTTGTCAACCGCTAATTACTTGTGAACAAAGGAGGGGCCCAGCCCCATACGGTCTGTTGACTGCTGACTTCTGTCCCCCCCCTTTGCCCGCCCATGAAACCGGGCACCTCACCTGTATGTATATTCCCATGTTGTTCTGTAGCCCCAGAGGCATATGACCAGTCATCAGTGTGGTAACTGCTAAAGCTTGTGCACGGGTACCAGGGGAGCGATGGGACTTCAAGGCCAGCAGGGGTGGCACTAGCAGGCAGCTCACAGGCTCCCCAGCAGCAGCACCGCCCCAACTGGCACCAGTCAGCTTCACATCTAGCTGCAGACAGAAAGCGGCAAGCAGCAGAGGGGACATCTCTCAATTCATACACCACCACCATCCCAAAAAGATAAGTTCTATACTGTGACAGAAATGGCTCCAGCGAGAACAGGCAAGTAACGTTACTTTTAACAAAAGGGTGGCACTAGCAGGCAGTTGACAGGCTCCCCAGCAGCAGCACCTCCCCAATTGGCTCCAGTTAACTTCACATTCAACTGCAAACAGCAAGCAGGCACCACAGATGCCACAACTGTAAGTTTCCATGACAGAAGTGGCTTGAAGGCAGGGGCAACAGCAGCGACTAGACCTCCTTTTTGACAGAAGGGCGTCACAGGCTCTCCAGCAGTAGAATCTCCCCAACTGGCACCAGTCAACTTCACATACAGCTGCAGACAGGAAACAGCAGGCAGCAGTGGGCGCATTTGCCAGTCCCTTTTACACACACCAGTGCTACAAGAGACATAGTCATGACATGAAAGCACGGACAAAAGCAGGCAAGTAGACATGCCTTTTGACATAAGGGGTGGCGTTAGCAAGCAGCTGATAAGCTCCGCAGCAGCAGCTCCTCAACTGGAAAGGTGTTTCTTGGAATAAGAAACACAAAACCACACATACTGGGCTAAATATTTTAATGTGTCATATAGCTGGCCATAAACCTCCATCGTTGTCAACAAACCCTACATTGCAACAGTAGCACAACCCTTACCCACCTGATCTGGATGGTCCTCCACAATCTTGTGTAGAGTGTCCAGCACCCCCTCCAGTGTAGTTGCCTCATGGCTACCCAGGCCACCCCCTATGCTTACCACCAGCTCAGGCCAGCTAGCTAAGCCCTCAACCCCAACAATTGTGGTGATTATGATGCCTGCCGTGTGACGGAGGGGCCGCGAGGGGTGGGACAGCACGTGCAGAAGGTCACCCTGCCGAAAAGAGGGGAAGTGTGGGTAGACAGGAAGGCGGCAGGTCATGCACGGAATAATGGGTTATGGTAAGCAACGGGGTGCAGGAGAAGGAGCAGGAGGGGCTAAGGAAGGCTACAGGGGACGAGGAGCTGCATGAGCAGATGGAGCAGAACCCCACAATGTGCACGCATCCGGAGGCAAGTGCTGAAGTGAGGGTTCAGGCACGGCGGCTATAACAAACCAGGGTTCAGACACTCGCATACGCTCAGGTGTTCTACCGTCCAGCACAGCGCATGTAATAGACACTAAAGAACGGACCCATGTCCAGTACAGGACTGTCAATCAACTGGAATTACAGCACACACTCCTGCTAGAGTATGCTGCAGGAATCAACCACTCAGCAGCGCACATGCGCTTGCCTCTGTTAAAGCAGTTTTCTTCACCTTCCATTGGCTGCAAGCACAGCATTTACGCCTCACCTTGATGTAGTTCCTGAAGTCCTCTGTTGTTGTGACATACTGATGCTGAAGGTTGTTCTTTAGCAGGAGCCCTGCACTCTGCCGCACCTGGTGAGACACAAACACAGGAACTTCACAGTCACCCACAGCACAGGTAGTGGCGTGCCAGCCTGTCATGAACCCTGCGTTTGTCGCCTAGCGAGCACCCCTGCATTTCTTCCTGTACCACCTCCAAGCACAGGTAGTGAAACCAAGGGGGCTTGGCCTCTTGAAGTACTCTGACCTGGTCAACATTGTCTTCTTATCACAGATTGCAGATATAACATATTTATTGGAGAGTGTCTATGCAAGCAACACACAGACTGCAGATAGAGACTCCAAAGAAGAGGAGATGATTTCTGTTGTTTCGGAACGTGTAGGAAGCAACTGCTAATGCTATGCTGCTTACACTACTAGTCAGTTGCTTGCAGGACTGCATGATCCTGACAGGTCCCATCTGCACAGTTCATCGAGCTCCTGCATCCCTCTTGCTTATAATTACATTTGATGCCACAGCTAAAAGTGCGATAGGCTTCAAATCTCAAGCCATCTCAAAGAACAGCGAGGCGGAACATAATACAGGTTATCCACATCTTTGCTATTTACAGGAGGTGACACCCTCCTTGCATGTCTGTCCACCCATTTTTTAATCCAAACAAACACTCATCTTTCTGTGACATTACCTGGCGTACCACATGCACAAACTTGTCTATCTCTTGCTCTATATAGAAAGTATCTGGACGAGGACATCCTTAGGAGTACCAGCTTCAAGTCCTGTGTTGCTTACCTCAATGGGTAGGTGGTCCCCCTTAGAGAAGATGAAGGACAGGTAGTTATTAAAATCTGGAACACTCCTTGCCTGCTCAAGTTGCTGGTAGACCTGCAGGCACGGGTGCATTGGCATGGGCAAGAGCAGTCAGCTGCTGCTGTGGATTTCTAGCATCATGGCTTGTACCATGGCATAGGGCCTGTGTCTGCAAAGGGAGTCAAAGCCCGAACATACCAACAGATGCCTTATAATTGCTTGGTCTTGACCCCAATTCACTGCTGCCTCATGCTCAGAGCGTGAAAACATGAGTGTTTTAGCCCTGTCAGTGCTGTGATAGACACCTGGAACACAATGGCTGCTTATCATCTGCCTCATGGCAGAGGACATGTGCCCCCACCCCCCTTCAGACCACCCAGGCCTGCGCGGGGTGTGCAGGGCCCCAACCCACTGCTGCTTTATGCTTAGAGTGTGGCTATATATGTGCTCCAGCAAGCTCGTAACATAAAGCTACATGACATACGAGCATGCATCTTGGCTGAAAGTGATTGTTTGTTGGGTGACATGGGCTGCAAATGCTCCTGCAAGCGATTTACAAGCGCAGAACCATCTGCTCGACCATCTACTCAAGCCTATTTGGAGCTATCGCGACTAATTAGAAGTGCATGACGGCCCCATGCAGGCTGGATGTCCCCAGGCAGGATCCATTTGGCCTTACCTGTGCCTGGTTGGCCCCAGGTCTCTGAAACTCAGCTAGCAGCTGACAAAGCTGCGAGGCTGCAGCCTCTTGCGGCTGCCATACCAAAGCCATGGCATCAACGAGTACTACCACTCCAGCAACTGCATATCAAAGCGTCCAGCTACGTGCTCGTGCCGCTTGGGGTAGCTCTAAGCTGATGCCCGGCCCACACAAGGCCGAAACTTTCTAGACAGGTCCCAAGATCGTGCACTGAACTCAGGAGGCTATCAGATCCAACGGAATATCTGGGTTTTCAGTGTATGGGGCAGCGCTGGAACGAGGTACTAGTATTGATCCAAGTCCAGGCATTCGCGTGCAAGGGGGGGCTATCCAGGAACGCCAAAATCCCTTTGCGGCAGAGACTGCTGGGACTTACGCTACAAACTACCTTCGCCTTCACCGCTGTCCACCTGTGAACGTGCGGCTTAACGCATGCCCTGGGTTCTAGCAGCACTCGCTCGTACCGCTCGTACTGCCCACCCCTTGAGGGGAATTAGCCCTCTCTTGCCCTCTATCTCGGTCAAGATGGGGAGCAGAGACTGCTAACGGCTATAAAACGCACTGGGTCCACGTAGACGGTTACTGGCGATTGCTAAAAGAACCTGAACCGCTGGCATGTCAGTCACACAACCGCTACTGGGTCAATCCATATTTGTTGCTCAGGGCTGGGTAGCAGAGCATAATCGATTATTGAGAAAGCTCAAGTCAGCGCCCTAAACTATGGTATAGCTTAACACTTGGTTACCCGGGTCAAATCAGCGCAGCAAAGGCGCATATAGCCATGCCAGTGTTAGCTTTTAAAAGGCGTATGGCTTCGTCCACGCCGGAGTTTTTCCTCCTACCATCTTGCCTACTTGTTCTGTGCGTCCTAGCACTTGGACGTCAGAACATTGCACCAGAGCAGGAGCTAATGCAATGGGTGTTGAACCATGGGGGAACAGTACGGAAAAGTGCATGTGACGCATCCTAACCCGCGCATGCGCCCAGTATCATTTCAGATTAATATCCTGACTTCATAAAACTGCTATCCATTGCCTGTTGAGCTACAGTGTCTGTAGTGCTCCTCACTCTTCAGCTACAGCCAGGTTGCTTGTATGCACAATTAACTGTGTCAGCACATTCGAATAGATATGTCCTCCCATTGTTCATTGTTAGTCTGTATGCATTCACAGTCTTCAAGACCAAATACAACCATATTAGTGCTGCCATAATGTGTAATTGCGACTTATTAATGCTGTTATACTGCACAACTGCCAGATCAACCTCAAAATTGGCTGGATTGAGTCAGCAGGCTATAGGGGTGCCATCGCAGCTACAGACTTACAAGCAGGAGATGTCATTGCAGCAATCCCCTTTGGCTTGACTTTTGAGGCCCCTGTCAGGGACCACAAATATGGAGAGGATGCCAAGGGCAACAGGGTGATGCTGGACGCTTTTGGCTTCCAGGCAAGTGGCAGTAAAGATGTTGCAAAAGTATATTAACGGTTGCAAAATTGTGATAGTGACAACAGTGGATGCAGGGGGTGCTGTCATGTTTGATAAGACTGAAATGGTTCTGTCCAGGCATTCCGAAGGGACATTGCGCAGAGTTGCAGACTGGCCCAGGGGATCGCAAGCGGTGGCAACCCAACCAAATGCTGCAAGCTTAAAAATTGTATTACTACAGCTGCCTGGCCTTTAGCATCTATGTGTCAAGTAGCCAGGAGAGGTCACGAGAAGACATGTGGTATGTCTTGGTCTCCAGCTTATGGTTCGGAAAAGCGGTCTCTAGACCTCAATACAAGATCAAACCCTGCCTAAAACTAGGCATGTCATTTCTCGCCTGTGCTGATTGTGATGGGCTTGGTCATGTGACTGCATGATCCTCTTGCAGAGGGCAGCTGTGCCTTGGTCTTAAGCCTAGGGTTCTGGGAAGGGTTCCCAGATCTAAAAGCATAACCAAACACAAGTGGGCAAGTCAGCTCCTGCCTGTGCTGCTTGTGACAGACTGTATGATTCCCTTGCAGAGGGCAGCCCTGAAGGTCCTGAGGGACATGGCCAACAGCAGCAGCTTCCTGCAACCGTTCTGGAGGAGCATGCCAAGGGGTAGTGAACTGCCCCTAAACAAGTACCGCATCCCTGTTGAGTATGTGCACCTCCTGCAGTCTGACAAGCTGGTAAGTGCCCCTATGTCTGCACTCATTGTGACATGCATTGGATCTTTTCTAAGGTGTATGCTTGAGGATGTTTTCCTAGCAATCTGGCCATGGTAGTCCTTTGAATGATTGGCTAGTTGCAGCCTCTGCCTGCTAAGTATGTAGGCACGTACATCCTCATGTCAAGCTTGTTGAAGGAGTCAGCTATTGTGCGCAATAGTAGTGCCCAATAAGAGCTGTACTTTAAGGGACCTGCATCACATCATCTCCATCCTTTTCTTTGCTCGATCCTCTACCCACCCTCTTTGCCTGTCATCAATGACACCTTCAAGCCAAACAAAACCAGGGGATGTGTAAAACTGTGGGTCCTTACCCAGTCATAGCTCTGCCAAGCAGCACATTTGCTACTTCTGCTTGCTGTGCACTTTAACAGGCAAAGTACGTGACAGCCAGTCAGAATCTGGTCTTCAAGTTCTACCAGCAGCATGAGGAGGAGCTGCAGGAGGAAGGCATCTCTCTATCAGATCTCATGCGGGCAACGAACTTGGTAAGGTTTGAGAAGAGTCCATGCATGCTGCAGCACACGGTTGCTGGGGCCTGCGAGGCCAGATGTTTGCATAGACACATTGAAAGCAATGTTTCCGATATGCAGCCTTGGACAGTGTAAAAGCCAAGACATGAGCGCATTGAGGCAGGCAGGCTTGGCAGGTTATCAAGCCTGTGCAGCAAGGGGGCATTGCAAAAGGACGTTAAAATTGATAACAGCTTGCCTCTTGATCACAGCAACTGGTGATAGGAGGGAAGGGCAAACTTGCTCTGATAGCAGACGGATCCTTTTCCTGCGTCATTGATCATAGTTCTAGCATGAAAAAACTTGATATGAGGACAGTCTGCTGTCATATATGTCTGCTAGCATGTCTACAGGGGTTTCCCATAGTTGCCATCCTCCATATCCACTGCTTTCTACTTGATATCAAGGTTTTTAGGCTGAGGGGTTCGTAATTCTGTATATTTAGGTTTAGGGTTTGTAATGGATATGGAGACGTTACCTCAGCCAAGTGCAGCATTAACAGCTAGTGTTTTATCGGCATTGACTGATTGCCTTGGGGAATGCTTCTCTGCTGTGCTCTGCATGCAGCTGACGACCCGTACATTCTACTTTGATGGCGCTGCCTCCCTCATGATCCCTCTCCTTGACATGGCCAACCACGTGAACCATTGCCCTCATGATCACGAGTTTGTTCCCGACTGCCCAGATGCCCCAGGCCAGATCTGTGTCATCTGGAGAGCAGGAGCAGCAGTCAAGAAAGGGGATGAGGTGCGGGCGGCCAGAATGAAGCAATACAAACCCATTTCCATCGTTTAATCATCTATTTGCATGATTGACATACTGAAGGTGCCATAAGTCCTACGCCTCATGCTGTCAAAGACAAGCAGGTGCCTCATAGAACCGGATTCTTCTTGTCCTCATGTCCTGTCATAACATGTGCGATGTGCGATGTAGCAGCATGGAACTTTAAGAGCGGCACAAGCAGAGGCAGAGCGCATGTTGTTGATAAGCTTGCTCCAACCTTGGAAAGCAGTTGTTCCCGGGATGGAACTTTAAAAGAGTCAGCAGCTTTCTGCATTGGGCTGCTGGCACCACTGGCCCTGATTCATACTCTGCAGCAGCTTACCCCCATGTATGTGGCAGGAGCACATGCGGCATAACAATGCATGATCATTATTGCTGCATGTACTGGTAGGAGGCAATTCCAGATACTTGAACTTACGACAGAAGCCTCGTGGAGTGAGGAGCTGCATTATGGGCGGTTCTGTCAATAAACTTGTTGAGCATGCACATTTCTGCAACAGTGACACTGCTTTGTTGTACAGGTGTGTTACCGTTACGGAGGCATGTGGAATGACAAGTCCTTCCTTCAGTACGGGTTCTTACAGCGGAGTCAACAGGACCAGCTGATGGGCATTGACCGCCATGACTTTGACCCAGCCCCTGGTCGGCACTGGGCCGGCAACAATGAGTTTGGCTTAGAGGCCCCGTTGGACTACACAGCAGGTGCAGTGACTTCGGTTCCTAGAGGTCACATCCGCATACATGGATGCTATGTTGTCTAAGTTAAGCATGACCAAACCCATCAAGAGGGGAGTGAATACCCAGCACGCTATAACAACAGGACATGTAATAACATTGCTTTTGGCTAGAACCCCACCGCTTATGCAGCACTTTGGGCACAAGAAATGGTATTGAGTTGAAAAGGGAGAGCATGGACAGTGCACCTACCACGTGCATCTGCACTGGCCGCATGCTACTTGCCTCTGAAAGTAAAGACCTCCTAGTTCCATGTGTGTATTGGAACAGGTATAGCAGCAAACTTTGCATGGCATGCCAAAGTCTCTCACCCTAAGCTGCTGTTTGTAGGCACACGTGAGGGGTCTGTGCTGCGTTTGACAGCATTGCAGGAGCTGCTTGCCATCATTGAGAGTATGGACGGTGCTGCAGGTGAATCAGTAGATTGCTTTACGTTTAGGTTCAGGATTTAGAATTAAGCCTGAGGTCATGCTTGGGAGAAGAAGATCCCAGTGTCGGTGGAGATTTTAAGCGATGGAGCTAGCATGGGACCATGGCTTGCAGTGCTGCACGATGCAAATTTGTTCGGTGTCCTAGTGATCACAATGTCCATGAGGCATCTTAATTGTAAATAATCCTCGCTGTAAAAATTGGGTATTTGTGTTCTTCTGTCGTCTACTGATGTGTCACACTTAACATAGTCACCATCAGCATCATATTCTTGTCAGTCCTGTGCAAACTAGTGACTGCTGTAAAGCAAAGGACCCTGCAGATGCCAACTCGCGGAACCACCCTGCCACCAAAGAGGATTCTTATGAGATTACAACTATGAACCCCCTATTTGGCTGCAATAAAATATGAGTTCATCAATTCGTATTGACAGTCTTTTGGCTCTTCCTGTTTCCAGCAAACATGGCCTGGGGGCGAGGTTGACACTGCTGCTGCTGCTGCTGCTGCTGCTGCTGCTGCTCTTTGTCTTCTGGTGTTCACAGCCGTGCAAGCAGTGACCCCATCTGATCCGGAAGGTACAGCCCTGGAGCTTCTTTTGGAATGGCGAGAGGCGAGAAAGTCAGGCTTAAGAGCAGAGATTGGGCGATTACAGCAGATTTTGCAGCATGGGGGCGCTGCAGCAGCAGTGGATGCAGGAGTGAGGGTCAATGAAAGGCAGTCAGAGCTCCTTGCTCCCACCACGGACGCCCCAGTCCCCGTATCACATTGACATTTTATGCTTATCTAGTGTGAATGAATGATACGGTAGCTTGTTGCGAACAAATTGAAAGACTGAAAAGACTGATCTGCTCTGCCACCCAGGGCAGGATACCGTCAGAGGCCTCAGGTATCCAGTCTTCAAAAGCGCAAGGCTAGTTGTAAATCTTCTAGACGATTAATACGTTTCTTCTCACGCTGCATCTCATTCACAAACAGCAGCAGCACTAGCAGTACAGTACTGCCAGGGTTGTGGAACGGGTGCCGAAATTGGCGACGCGAAAGCGGTTCTAAAGGAAGTGACTGATGTGTTTGCATAACAGCGTAAGTTGATATACATTGCTACGATTCCCCATGTATACTAACATGCCTAGGTACCGCCTGCGAAAAGCGCATCCATCATGATTTGTGCAACGCTGCTATCTCGCCTGGATTTAAAGATATGTATGCCTCCTGCTTGTGCCTGATTTGCCATCACTATATTAACGGGACCCGTCTAGCGCTCCACCTCGTTACCGCTGCTGGTTGCTAGGTAGTTCACCTGAGCGATCTTAGCAGAGAGGGACTGGTGCAGTCGAAGCGGATGGCTTTCTCTGGGGCTTCTGGACAGTGTTGTCTGCAGTACAAACAGCCTGTTGTCGTCCTTTCAAGAGCAGAACACAAGGGCACCGTCATCATGCTACATGGGCGAGGGGATTCAGGCCATGGTTGGAGCTCAATAGCCTCCACCTTTGCCCCAGCTCTCCCACATGTCAAGTTCATCTTCCCTCATGCTCCAATGGTAGGGGAGCACCCGAACAGTCTACCGTTGCCCCTGATCCCTTCTGTCTCTGTCATGCATTACCTCTTCGCTGCCAGCTGAGGAATGTCTGCAGAATATCAGTGGACCACTTTCAGTAGCCCAGTCAGTGAATCGTTTGCTGCTGGCATGATTTAAGCTGCTGACCTCTGTTGTTAATCCTTAGAGATCCATAACCTTCAATGATGGGGCCACCATGCCAGCATGGTTTGACTTGGTCAGCTCTGATTACTTCAACCACACCGATGACAAATCAGGGATGCAGGAGAGCCGAAGGTAAACACTCCAAGTAACCTGAAAACGCTAGACGCTGCACAGCAACCAAATGAACATTACATAATACTGCTTGTCTGCCTGCCGTCCCAATCAGCGCAAAGGAGCCACACATGCCATGGTGTTGAATCTGACATCTGCATGCTGCTGGTCTTTGCTTGCTATGGAAGATGCCCTCCACTACCCAAAGGCTCCTGCCATTGCATACCACAAGCTGTATATGCATGTCTGCTCCATGGAAGCATAGCCCTGATTGCAATGTTGACTTGTGGCTGCAGTAGCCCACAGATGTGAGTTAAAGGGCTAAGGCCAACAGTCACAAGTGACTGCTAGGCATATGCATTGCAATCATATGCATATCCCTGCATGCAGCTGCTTCTGGCTGGATCACATTCTCCACAGATATAATATGTCTCTTTTCCTGCTGTCTGTGCTGTATAGATACATAGAGGGCCTTGTCCAGCAGGAGGTTGATGAGGGTCTGCCTAGCAGCAAAGTGGTTGTGGCAGGTTTCAGCCAAGGTGGCGTCATTGCTCTTCAGATGCTCAGGTCAAGTTTCAAGCTGGCAGGCATAGTGGGTACGAGCAAAAGCTTGCGCTGTAATTGTGTAATGGTGCCTTTACGATTTTCTGTCTGAAGGGATATTAGCACGGACTTGAGCAATGGCTTCAGGTTAGCAGGCATCTTGGATAAGCATCCCATCAGCTTCTACACTTGAACGCGACGGCATTTTTTCCATGTCAGAGCGGAGAGAGAGAAAGAGGCACACGGGGATATCATGTATTGGTCTACGAGGTGGGATTGTGGGAGGGGTCCCTGGTGCAAACTTTACAAGGAGCCCCTACTACCTTCGCCATTGTTCCATGCATTTGTACCGTAAGTGCTTGGGTTAATAAAGCCAGCATATGACATCTCCCAAATAGCTGGCTGTGGCTCGCTGGTATATGCGTTTGCGCTAGCCACATGTGTTTGAATGCTGATTTGATGTTGGTTGGTGACAGACACTCTCAGCCAGGGTTGAAGGTGGGTACGGCATGTAATGTATGCCCATCCTTATGGTTAACGGCAGTGTGCATCGTTTTTGGCAAGCTTGAACCTTACCTTGCAGTGCTCTGCTTGCTCTGATAGGCTTGGGGTGGTGGCTGCAAATGCTTGCCTGCTTGTTTGTTGGTCATCGGCTCAGCAACTCTAAGTTCTCACGACCTGCCTCGACCCTGCTCATACCCTCTCACCCACATGCCTGCTCTTTTACTTGTCTGACTTCAAGGAGGCCACTGGCTCATGTGATATTGTCAAGTGCTATCGCCACAATCTTCTGTAGCGTTGCTGATGATCAATGCCATAGCATTGCTGACAGATTTAAAGCCTATCACTAATTGGGTATTTTGTCAGCCTTCCTTGCCCCATCACTGTCACTTCTTTTGCCTTTTCTATCCACCTGCCACCCAGAGCCCATGAGCCAACCGTAAGCATTATAGACCCCCTTCCCCCTTCCCCTTCCCCTGCTGTGCTGTTGATCCCCACATTTGCAGGCTTAAGCTCCTGGCTGACAATGAAGGATGAAGTACCTATCGTATCAGATGGCAACAAAGACACACCCATTTTCCTATGTCATGGAGATGCAGATCCTATTGTAAGCAGAATCAGAAGGTTAAGGGTGGTCGTAGCATGCTGATATGTTGAGTGGAGGTGGGCATTGTCAGCCCTGTCAGCTCCTTCCCCTGTTTTGTTATCTACACCCAAATAGTCACAATCTGCTTCAGGTGAAGGATTGGGCAGGGGACAGGGGCTGCACTGGGCTACACCCCTTTAGGCACGTCAGGCCTACGGCACTCTCTGTTGCATGTTATGAAACTAAAGCAAATCACAGCTGATGTCATAGCAGTCTTTGGGATGTGGCAGATGAAGAAAAATTTGTTCCACTGCATTCCTGCTTGTTGAAGTGCTCCCACTGGCGCTCCACTTTGGTAGGGCTCTTTGGTAACGTAGTAATGTGGTAACGTTTGAAGTGATCAGAAATCCAGGCTGCATCATCCATGCAGACATGCCAGCCAAAAATCCACAGGAAAGGCGACTGGCTCAACCCACAAAAAACCTCCCGTCACTACCCTATAGAATTCATCATGCTAAGAATTTGACATGACCTGATACAGGGGCATGTCCTGTACCTATGTTGGCCGCCTGACAGCTGAATGAACCATGTGATCATTTGTGGCTTTGTAGGTGGCCTATGACTGGGCTATGGCATCACACGACATTCTCAAAGGGCTGGTAGCAAAGTTGGAGTTCAAAACTTACAATGGCATGGGTCATACGGTGAGAGGAGGGGGCTGCTACTGATGGGATCTGTGACAGAACGGGTACATGCACCTGGAGTGTCGAGGTTGTTTTTATGATGCAGCTTGCCTCAAATGAGATGTGACTGTGCTTTGATCTAAGGGCATGGAGTTGGTACAGTAGGCGAATTACAAGAGAGGGGTTTCTCCTACTGGGGGGCATTAATAGCGAGGGATCCTCTGCGTGTTGCTTGGCTACAACCCCAGACAGAGCCATGCAACAGATCTCAAATGCAACTGAAGTATGTGTGTAGCACCTGCAGGCTCAGATGCGCAGACAGGAGTGAAACAAGAAAGGCATCCAGCTGCGCTACAGAGATGCATCCTTGTCCATAATCTTGTACAGTTGCTGCTCAGCTATGGAGAGCTGTAATTCAAAGCCTGGTTTGGTATCTCTCTCAAGTTTCTCATCCTCTCCCCACTTAAAAACTGGTTGGGTCATGCTCGGGTGCTGTACGGCGCGGAGAGCTGTACAGTGGTCTCTTTCAACAGAGCCTGGTCTGATTTCTGTTTGCAAATGTGATGTGTTATTGGTTGGGTGTGAAGGTGATTGTGTTCTAATTGGTGCCAGCCAGGTGCAGAGCCTGTACAACCTTCAAGGTGCAGAGCTAGAAGGCACACGTTCTGGTCTGAAATTCGCCCCGATTGACTGTGCGCAGGCTAACCCAGAAGAGCTCCAAGATATGCAAGCATTCCTTGGACGAGTGTTGCCAGGGTGACGGCACTGACAGCCAGGGTGATTCCGACCTCCCCTCTGCTGACAGCTGCACTCCCAGGTCAAGGTGTCACAGTGTCTGAGGCGGTTGCGAGACTGGGGAGGTCTGTTAACCAGCAGGACAGAGCTCCACAGACCACGCTGCCACGCCGCTCGTAGGCGTCTGCAGTATGAGCAAGACAGATGCCGGTGGAAGTCCTCCTAGAGTTCTGGTCCTGGGACATTCATGTCGGCAAAGTTGGCTGCACCATCCAAAGGTCTATAGCCATATCTTGTTGAATCCTTTTCGTGATTGCGACTCATGATGGGGATGTTTAGCTAGGGACTAGAAAGGATAAAGTCTCTTTCACTTAGATATCGTGGGCATCACCCTCTGCCGCGGCACATTTATCTTCTTCCAATTGCTGCATTTGCAGTGGATACCATGCTCCCCCGTCAGCTCAAGCGAAATTTGTACCTGATCGGCAAGTAGCTCTTCCTCCGCATCAATCGTAGTACGAGGATCAGCGGATCAGCTTTAGGGTTCTGGCAGACGTTGAGTGGCAGATTCGCACGTGCTAGACAGGCCATATGAACATTAGGTATGTTACAGGGGCGGTAGAGGAGGAATGGGCGTACTCGTATTGCTATAGATTGCGATCGCCTTCGCTTTCGAGCTCGCTTCTGGGTACTCAGTGAGCTCGCACAGCGTGCCATAGACGATTGGCCTCGCCCGCCTTTGCTACGGTGAAAGAATTGCAACGTTTGACAACAACAGTGTGTAAAAAATTGGATTGAAGGGACCAGGGCTGCTCCCCGTGGTTTGGCCTCGGTTCCATGGGCAACGAGAAGGAGACGGGCCATCACTTGAGGGGAGGTGCCAGCTTGCACGGGGAAACAGCTGCTCGCCGGCAGGCGATCACAGAACTTTTGTTTTTTGCCTCGGTAGGAGATCTATACCGTTGCAAGAAGATCTGCCACACGTGGAGAATCGAGGTAGCTGCCCTTGTTGACTGTCTCGAGCATACTACGTTCCGCTTCAGTGGTCTGATCCGCTTCTTGATATAATCCCCGCAGCCGAAGGAATCAAGCTGCTGTGACTATGATCGTCGGACGCCCTTGTAAGTCTGCAGAATTGTGCATGTGCATGGCTAGTTACACAGCCGCTTGTTGCAGCACATGTGTGTGGTGCCAACCTACTGCACAGCAAAATACCTGCTCAATTGAAGTTGGCGGTGTTTAGAGGGTACTTAATCTCGTAGATCTTGCCCTAATGCAGGCACCTATCAGCAGCAGAGGGATGCTATAGTGTGGCAGAATGGCTGCTGACCGAGTGTGGCTGCGTAGTCAATCCAGTTGACAGGTTCAACCGCACACCTTTAGAGGTAAGGCCAGACCCCTGCAGTGCATCATATAAGCATGGCAGCTGTAGTAGCAGTGGGTGGTCAACGCCATACTCCAGTTCCCCCATGACAGTTGCATAGAAGCCATGGTGTACCTGCCACCTAGCACGCTGCAGGCAGGCATGGCAGGCTGATCTGGAGGCACCGCATATAGAGGTAACCCGGCACAGGATTGGGCTGTGTTCAAGTTATGGGTCCTTGGTTTACACTGTGCAACAGGCAGCCAGCAAGCTCAATGCAGTGCTTTGCTGCCATAATCCTACCTGCAGCCTGCCACCTTTACAGATTAAGTAGACATATAATGTGCTGCATGGCAAAACCTCATACATGAGGTCCACACTCTTGACCTGCAAACCAGCGGTCATTAAGCTGACAGCATACGATGTAATAGATCAACCTGAACTCACATTATCCAAGTACCTTGTCTCCCTGTGGTAAACTATGCCTCCTACACTGCTCATGCCCTCCATGATGCCCTGCTTAATCACTCACAAGCCACTTGTACCGCATCCATATGCATAGACATTGTCCCTCACTGTTAGCTGCTACTCTTGTCACTCCAGGATGCTGTGCGTGGAGACCATGGTGAGATGGCAAACCTGCTCATGCGGCTGGGGGGCAAGGTCATGGACAAGGAGGGCCATCTCGTGGACCTGCAGGACAGCAGGTGGGCAACAGCAGCAGTAACAGCAGCAGCAGGAGCAGCATGCACGAGGGCAGCAGAAGCAGCAACCACATGCACACTGGCAGCAAGGGCAGAAGCTGACACATGCAGCCAGCAGCAGGAGGAGGAGCAACTTTGCCATAGGCACCCTGCCAGCATAGCAGCAGCAGCACAGGCAGCAGCTAATGCATGCAGCCAACAGCAGGAGGAGGAGCTACCAGCGATTGCTAGCAGCAGGAGCAGCAGCAGCACATGTACAGATACATGAAGCACCCATAATAGCATCAGCTGCAGCTCCAGGTTAACAGCAACCCAGGCAGGCAGAGGCAGGAGCAAGAACAGCAGCGTTTTAATCTGCAGCAGCAGGGCATAGGGACGAGCAGCAGCAGCTTCTTGAGGAGCCTCAGTAACAATGGCCAGTGGCACATCTTCAGGCAGCAGCACTCCCTTTGCTAGCAGCAGCAGTTGAAGGCGCCAGCACCAGCAGCTCCACAACCTTCAGTGGATGCAACAGGGGCCCCATGGGCAGCAGGTGTAGCAAGGAGCAGCAGCAGAAGCACCAGTGTTCTTTTAAGACAGCAGTGCAGTACCACGCCCCTTATGGTTGCTTCATGTGAAGCAGCATTAGTAGGGTATGTAGCAAGGGGTAGAGACTCAGCTAAGTGTAGCAGGAACAGCAGCACTTGCAGGATCAGGAACAGCAGCACCTTAAAGCAGCAGGAATAGAGGCCTTTGAGGAGCAGGAACAGCAGCATTTGCAGGAGCGGGGACAGACGCGCAAGTAGGAGCAGAAACAGCAGCACCTCAGGATTGGCAACAAAGTACTTCCAGTAGCAAGAGTAGCAGCAGCCCGAGAGGCACTGGGACCCTCCTAAAAGCAGCACTCGTATTGTCGTAGCGTGTTGCTTCACACTGTGGCCCCTGCTGCTTCCCGCAGGCTGTCAGGCAATGTGCGTATCTTTGGCGAGCTAGATCCTGAGTGGGAGGTGGACCCTCGGCAGTTGACCTTCATGGACAAGGTTGGGGAGGGCGAGTTTGGTGTGGTGTACAAGGCAAAGTACCTGGGGACCATTGTAGCTGTCAAGGTGTTGAAGAACAATGATGCAGTGGCGCTGGGAGATTTCAGGTGCGTCTTTACCTTGTGCTCATAATCAACAATTATGCCTTGTGACGGCAGTGCTTTATGCATCATGTAGTGCGTTTTTACCTCTCAATTTTGCAGGTACGGGATTGAATGAGGTGGTTTGGTGATGGGTGGCGGGGGCCATGGGAGGTTTTATTGTGCTTTTGATTTTGATTCTGTCCAAGGGGCTCCTTGCATTGGCTGGGAATCCAACCAAGCAGCAGTTCCTTCCAAATTCATTGGAAAGCTGATGTGAATGCATTGTCCATGCAGTCGCTTTGCAGCGTGGCCCAGTAACCACTTGCCAAGCAGGCATCATCATGTGGATGCCAGCCGACCCCGTTGCCATGTCAACCTCAAAGTTCTGCTTCTGTGCCCTCTCTGCCATACAGCATCCTAGTCAAAGGCGACCCAAAGATGCCCGTGGGGCCCTCACAAGGCCTGAGCTCGTTCCTCTCCTTAGAGGCCCTATTTGACTGCACATGACCCCTTGCTCCTTACTGTTCAACCTTTCACTCCCGTACTTACCAAATCTTGAAGCCTCACCCCGTTGCCTCCTGTAACTCTCTTTCGCAAGATCCTAGGTGTTTCTTTGCCAGCTGAATAGAAACCCTTTTGCTGCCTCTCTCCATTGTTGTCCTAACTTTCACTCCCGTGCTTACCCAAAGTTTGAAATCTCACCCCTTTGCCCTCTGTGACTCTGATCCCTTTGCCCAGGACTGAGCTGAACGTGCTCCAGAAGGTCCACCACCCCCACTGTGTGCAGTTCTTTGGCGCTGTGACCAAGCACACCCCTTACATGATCATCACAGAGTACATGGGCTGTGGCAGCATGGCAGATGTGTTCAAGAAGGCTGAGGTGCCTAGCATGAGGAGGGCGGTACAGCTAGCGCTGGATTGTGCACGGGGCATTGCATACCTACATAACCACCAGCCCCTGTCCATTATCCATAGGTGGGTTGACAAGCTGCTGTCACGGGCGTTGGCCTGTGGTCTTGGCTGTCTTGAAAAAGGGAGAGATTTCTGGCAGTTTGGGGCAGCTGTGATGTTGGTACGTTGTCTTGGCTGTGTCGTCCTGTGCCTGTGTATGAGGGGGAAGGGAAGGATGTTACTACTTTTGGTGAGTAGTAGGGTGTGGTCTCTACACCTGCTCTTGTGGGTGCAAAGTGTGCCTTCCTGCCCGAAAGCATCAATTAATTTGAGATCGCTCACCAAGGTGGGCCTTTACCAACTATTGCTTGCACCCGGGCTTACAAGCCCTCCTTGCTTTCTCAAGTAGGAGGGAGGCTCTTACCCCCATTGGGGCAGTGGAGGTTTTGGGTGATTTTGACCTAGCTGCTGGACCTCATGTTTAGGCATGCATATATTGTCATACATGTCGAAGTTTACCCGTATTCTGTTCCACCTCGCTGCTCTTTGTGACAGCTTGAGGTGCGGGGCCTATGGCACTTATTGCTATGGCATATCATGAAATGTAATAATACCTTTAGGTCCTGGTATAGAGGTAGTATCTGACGACCGTTGAAGTGATTTCTTCGCAGTTTTGGCCCCGCGTTCTGTGCACCACCATTTATACGGGCTGGGTTGGATCATATAGATCCGTGGACCCGCCTTGCTGACCTCGATGCTGTCATTGCTGCTCTGTTGTGTTGAGTAATGCATAATGCCCTAATGCTCCCGGCCGTAGCCAAGAACCCCTGTCACTGCTGCTGCTGCTCCTGCTGCTCACTACTGCTGATGCTGTCACTGCTGCACTGTTGTGGCTGGCAGGGACCTTAAGCCGGCCAACCTGATGTTAGGGGGCTCCTACATGGAGACAGACATGCAGCGAAAGATCCTGATACATGAACTGGGGGTGGTCAAGCTGGCTGATTTTGGTGAGTGGCAGGAGGCGCAAGTGGGAGGTAGCGGACACCTGAGCTGGGCAACTCCTTGATGAAACTGGTTAGATGGCTTACTCTGTTGGTTGCATTGTGCTTGTGGGTAGTGGTCTTCTGGGTTCCGCCGTGCTGGCAAGTATGTAGCTGTCCCTATGGGTTATTACATTTCATGATATGCCAGAGCAAGAAAAGTGCCATAGGCCCCGCACCTCAATCCGTCACAAAAAGAGCGAGTTGGGACAGAGTACTCTGCGGAGAAAATGGCTGAGTGGTCAACGGAGCTACTGGAGCCTTGCCTTATAGCTGAGCCGTATGGGCCAGCTTCACGGAGAGGGTGGTGAGTGAGTGAAGTGACTAGTAACTAGCTCAGGATCAGGTCATGTGCTACCCCTAGTGAGTCATCATTTGGCCTTCCACGGCTCAGCCTACCTGTAAGAAGGGAGTCTGACGTTTCAGACTGGAATGATATGCCGATGCATGTGGCAACTACTGCTGTGCGAGGGAGTCTCAAGTACTGCTGCTGATGTGTCCTGGTGTGTAGGTCTCTCCAAGTCATTGAAGCTAAAACGTGGAGAGGCAGAAACAGACGGCGGTAGCAGTTTCGGCGGCAGCATCAGCGGTAAAGAGAGCAAAGACAGCAGCAAGCAAGCAGGCAATGCAGCAGCAGCACCAGCAGCAACAGCAGCAGCATCAGCAGGCCTAGCCCTTGTACCCACTGTGTTGGAGAACCACAAGATGGAGCAGGGCTCTAAATCCAGCAAAATGCACAGTTATAAACTCACGGGTGAGACTGGCAGCTACAGGTACATGGCTCCCGAGGTCTTCCGCCATGAGCTCTACAACCATAAGGTGGATCAGTACGGGTTTGCTATGATCGCATATCAGTTGTTTGAGGGCATGCCGCCGTTTTCAATGCTGAACCCCGTGCAGGCAGCCAGAGCAGCAGCACAGGAGGGGCTCCGGCCCGTATGGGGCAAAACGAATCGACATGGGAAGGTGGTGCCGCAGGCGTTGCGGGAGCTGGTGCAGCGGTGTTGGGATCAGAACTACGAGCTGCGGCCGGAGATGACGGAAGTTATAACGGTGCTGGAATCGATTGTTACGCAGATGCCCATGGATGAGCCGGTGTATGGGAAGGGCGGCCAGAGCGACGGCTGTTGCAGCATCCAGTAGGGTGTCCTAGCTGCCATGCAACCTTGTGCTGATGTAGCTGTAGGGTCCGGAAAATGAGCAAGGTGCTCACTGGTGGCGTGGTGCTGAGCTGCTGCTAAGGTGGCGGGAGGTTGTGAATCGCTTTGTGCTGGAGTTGGGTGAAGCGAACACTGCCTGCGGGTGAAGCTCATGACATGGGCTGTGGTTCAGGTGTGGAATGGGGTTTACAAAGCTGAGCAGGGCTTCTTTATGCTGGTGGGCTAGTTATTTGGGTCGAACAGCATGTGACAGTGGCTGGAATTGTGCCAGGTTCTCCTATATCTTGCTTCTGAGGCTGCTGCGGAATTTGTTGAAGGCTGCTTAGGTGCGTTGAAGGCACCACTATACACTTCAGGGTGCTCTTTACGATTTGATTGGCTTCCAGCAAGGCTGGGACATCTTTTGTTGATGAGGCACTTCATGTACACACAACGCTTACAAGCTGTAGTCACTGGACCCCGGGGATGCATGACCTAGAGGGTTAGGGGGTTCTAGGGGGTTTGATGGGTGGCTCAGAACTCGCCAGTAACTGGCTGTCTGTTCATATGGCAGCATCCTGATCCTGATCTCAATGTTTGATGTTTTCCGGGATACCTTGCTGGTACTTGAAGCCAGCCAGCCATACGCTTTCCAACCACGTGGGGCAGATTTTTGAGTCGTGGTGGACTTGTACAGTGTATTGTGCTATGCAAAGCGGTTAGTTGGATCTTGTTGTGGTTGTGTGCAAGGAGCCCGTACCTTCAAGCGTCAAAGCTGAGGGTTGGTTTGTTTCGGGGTTGTGCCCGTTGCATCAGTCAAGATTTTTTTGGCCAAGGTTGGGGACTAGACAGGAAGCCATGTTCCGTAACCTGTGCAACGGAGGTGTTTTTTGTACAACAGACATGCATATAATATGTGTGGGCGTCTTGGATAACGTGTGTGTGTGTGGTTTATGGGCATTGCATGCAATGTAGGCAATAGTTTGAGCGAAGTGATATGATATTTATGGGCACCAATTCCTGCTTTATTGGGGTTTTTGGAGTGCTTGGTGGAGATGGTTCCAGGCATGTCTGTGAGGACAATGCGAATGCCTACAAATCAGTCCAACTGTTGAAGGGATGGTTCGCGGCAACTTGCAAGGCAGGGTGATTCACTTTTCCATAGCTTCTTGAAAGAAGGTGGCCTTCTGTAAGAACTGCAGCTGCATGGCTGGACACCCAACCTTCAACTCTGAGGTCTTGACGATCTATTATGAAAACGTGCCCCAAGCTCGGTGTGTAGGCTTGTTGGCTGTTAGTTCTACTACATACTCGCTTGCGTACTTGACACCCAAACCCAATGGCCTGCTAGGTGCTGAAGTATCTTGCTTTCACTCTGGGAATGCCTGGTTTTAGGCTGTGCGTGTCACGCCTAGTTTGTTGCTGCATGGGGTTGATAGATAAAAGTGCCCTCTGCCTCCTGGCATGCATAATGCTTGATTCCTGTAAGTAGATGCAGGGGTTGCTAGGGGAACCACCTATGTGTACATGTACCGCCACCTCTGTCTGTATGTGTCGCTGCGGAAGTTTCTTCATGGGCTTGGACCAAGGGGGGCAAAGTGGGGACCAATAGGTCTTCCGCACCTTATTGGGACTGTTTTGGTGGTGGGCCATGGTTGGAGGTAATTACCCGCAAAATCATGTCAGAGCCCAGTACAGCATTGGCTCATTTGCAATGTGCAGGACGCTATCTGTTTGACCAAAAGCCTGTGGTGGTGCCTGTGCTGGTCACCACCGACCTCTTAAGCAAAAAGAACTTTGACCCTGTTTGTTGCTAGGGGTGCTAGTCATTTGGAACCAAATCCAAGGCTCTGCTGTCACCTGAGCGACTTGCTGCATGTGGTTTTACATAATGGGCCTCCTGCTGCCATATCTTCGTAAGATATATAGACCGTGAGAGCAGCAACACCTGTGCAATGTGCTGATAGTTCTGAGAATGGCATGGCCCCATCCATGGCCACCGACCACTTAGCTGCAAATTTGCCTTTGGAGCTATGTATGCTTTCTTTTTTCCGTAAGCTGTGTGTCTTCTTTGTTTAATTACACAGGGGGATATACAGGAAGCAAACACAGCACATCACGGTGGTAGTTGGTGGCTCATAAGTGGTAGTTGTAAGGTGGTACTTTGTGTGTTGGTGGCTTCCATGGAGTTCATGGTGTGATGATGGGCAAGCTCATCATACATTCTGATTGGATCCTTAACAGAAGTCTGAGGAACATATGTTTAGTGTGACAGCGCAGCGAGCGACTGTTGATGTATGTGCAGAGGGGCAGGCAAGCCATTTTACAGACTAGGAGACAGCAGTAATGGAATGCAGGCACAAACAAGGGATGGTGGGCTGGCTGTGGATAGTGCTCATGTGCATGGTCATGTGTAAGCCCCCAGCATTAATTCATTCCCAGCCGATGTTGCGGGGCATCACAAATGTGGCTGCACGGCCCAGAGGGCTGTGCAGTGGTCTCTCTTAACAAATGTGGCTGCAGTAGCTCGAGGTGGCGGAGGTACCAGACCAAGGCCCCACTGAGTGGCAGGAAGTGCCTTGCTTGAAATATGTAATGTGAATGGTGAATGAAGGGCCTTAATGTTGTTGTCGTTGTTGTGGCAGAGATAGGGGAGCCAACACCCAGGGTCAAAGACATTGCAAGTGGATTGCCCTGCTGGGCATGGATTGCATAGATTTGTGAATGGACTATCTGGTTTGCTGTTCAGTGGTGTGTATGACATGGGCTCAGACGGCTTTAAACCAGACCAGCCAAAATGGGAACCACAAGTGCGTGTGAGTTTGCAGATTTATTAAAGGCCCCAGTCACTCTTATTGGATTCGAGGCTGCTTCAGGGTCTCAGATTAAGCCGAAGTGGAGGAGTTCTGTGGAGAAAAGAGGAGGGGGTATGTTTACCAGAGCCCCAGACGGAGGCAGGCAGAGAGAGAGAACTTTGCAGAGAAGGAGGGGGGGGGGGAAGTCCCTTTCTTGCATACTACAAGAAGGGAATAGGCCCTTACCTAGTACTATAGATATGCTCACTACCATTCAGAGCCTAGAACACAGAAGCGGGGCAGGCAGGCAGGCATTCTATGTTGGAGCAGATCCTTAATGAGATGACAAGAAACAAACAAAACAAACAAACATTTAAGGCTGCTAAATTCAAGACTGCTTTGTTAGGAGAGAGCACTGCACAGCCCTTTCGGCCATGCAGCACCCAAGCATGACTCCAACCAATCTTTCAGTGGGGTCACCCCTGAGGGTGAGAGAGAGTTGATCGCGAGACAGAAGACATTACGATGACAAGCAGGTCAAGATGATACGACTGCTTTGTGTCATATGTTGAACAGGCCATTACGAAGGTAGAAGACATGACCATGCAACAGCAGACATATATAGATCGACCCAGCCATAGATCACACACTAATAGGACTTCTCTTTTACTAACAAACTGGTTGGAGACATGGCGAGTGCTGCACGGCCCGAAAGCTGTGCAGTGATCTATCTCATACAGATCCACCAGCCATGAGGATTGCAAAAAGGAAACATGCAGGTGAACCTGACTATCGATGTCTGTTCCTTCAATTGAGCCAACTCCTGCAACCTGGTTGCATGCACTACAGGACGGAAGGCATTCCATGTACCAGCCTTGTACCGTGCACTCTGCTTACTGATCCTGCCTGTCACAGAGTGTCTGCTAAAGCTTGAGGAATATCCTGCCTGTAGCAAACAGGGCGTCTGGTAAAGCCTGAGGAATATATTGGCCAATATACGCCTGCAAAATGCCTAGCTTCTGGCCCATGCAACACATGCATTTGACTGGTAAAATGGTTTGTGAGTGCCCACTATTGCGGTATACACCCTTGAACAGCACTGTCCATTGCACCCGACGCACGTTTTTGTTCTCTACGGCTGGCTTGACCAAGCTAATCCCTCACTGAGTGCGTTGCTTGCAATTACACAACCGCAAATGGCTGCACTTGGGCTTGCCTTTGCTTCAAAAGATGCTTGTCTATGCAAAATCTGCTTTAAACTGAGGACAAGCACTGGCTGGGTTCAGGAACTCACGATAGAGGACCCACAGCAATGTGTATCTGCTATCCGAGCGCGCTGCACATGCAGCAGCGGCAAACCTCCCACTCGCCACTGCCAGGCTGACACCAAGACATCACACTTTGCTATAGCTGCAACACTACAAGCAATAGATACGATGATTGAACGCGGAAGCTAAAAATAGTTTCACCGGCAGAAAGGTCCGCAACCACAGTGGCAACTTGGAAACGTGTGAGCGTACAGAAAGATCTGCCAATTTCGCTTTCATACCATGGATGCAGAGCATCGCACATTCGCTTTGAACACGTTCCATCCAGAGACGAGAATTGTGCGCCACTGCATCCATGGCATCCTTTAATAGGCTATACAGGCACCGGCAACTCGCTCCTCGAGGCTTCTCGAAAAGGCTGCGGAGCCCACACCAGGCGGCCTGAGTGACCATATGCCACCATTTTGTAAGCCACATGGACCATAGGCTCAGGAATGCGTCGCTTTTGACCGCCTTTCATATCCCATTTGCAGTATTATGCCCAGCCCTGGCCTGCGTGCTGACAGGAGTCCCAAGAACGCAGTGTTGTCCATGCAGTAAGAGAATTGTAGGCTTGGTTCAAGTGGATTCCATCGAATTTGACACCTTAGCTTTGCTTGGAGCTTAGAAATAAGATACAACTAAGATGAGATGCCTTGACAAGATGCAGACGCGGCATGCACCGTTCGGGACTAGTAAAAAAGCCAGCCCTGTGCTTGGGGGGAACCAGGTCTCACTACGGCCTTGCAGGTAAGTCTTCAGGCATCCACACGTCGGGCGCTAGTATTATGCATGGTATTGACTGAAGCTGTCTGGCGCAGGCCATCTGTTAAGAAACCAGTAGTAGCAGCAGCTTTGCATGCCCCAGCTCGGAACGCTGTCCGGGCTCCTACGCGACCATCAAGGCAGCCTAGCAGAGCCGGCAGGGGTCGATGCCGAAGCGTCATTGTCAGAGCAGCTTCTGACTACTACGCTGTGCTGGGAGTTGAGAGATCTGCAGACAAGAAGCAGATCAAGCAGGCATACAGGCAGAAAGCCCGGAAGTTCCATCCTGTGAGTGAGCAGGCTGCCACGTGCTTGCAGTAAAGGAAAAGAGCCATATGAACACCCAAAGCATGCGTCCTGTGCCTGCATGCAAAGGCATTATCGATGAGAGATCGGAACGAATCAGCATTAAAGTGATTTGCACCAGAATGACTGTGCATATCGATTGCATCTCAGCAATGGATGCCGATCCTGCATTGTTGCTTTTTACCTGTGTGTGCAATTGCATCCAGTTCATGCAGAGTCACTTCTGTTTTACCAGCTGGTGTAGAGTTTGTTGAGGCATGTGATGGTGGTGGTGCTTACAGGATGTTAACAAGGAGCCAGGAGCAGAGGAGACTTTCAAGAAGATCGGGGAGGCTTATGAGGTGAGCCCTGAGTTCAAACAGCTAAGCAGTGAAGCCCGGTGTTGCAGCATCACAGCAGCTGCACTGAAAGTGCTCTAGAGGCAGGTAGCAGGGATGCCAGTGGCGTTGGCGGGAGCCTCCTGTGGATGAGGTAGAGGGTGAATCTCTGTTAGTTCCAGCACAGTGCGGGTTCAGCAGTGCTTCTTAGGGGGTGGGGGTTCCAGCAATGGACATGCTGCTTCCCTCGAGGCCTTCAGGTCGGTGATAACTCAACCCTTCTCTTTGTCACCCGTTCTGCTACAGAAGGATGAAAGTTTTATCACAGGATGTGTGCTAGCTTCGCCAGGCTTCCTTGCATGGGCGCTCTTGTGCAAGCCTCGAGACAACATTGTCGTGTGCTGCATGCATGCCAATGCTGTGTGGATGCCATTTGAGACGTTGCGGCTTTTCCTTCGCACTAGTAGTCCCGTGAGGAACTTTTGAAAGTTCTTTTCTTTTACTTTCGAAAGTTCTTTTTTTTACTTTTTGAAAAATTGAGAACCTGAGCCACCCCTGCAGCTTTTGAGAGTAGGAGATATCTCTGGACTCCGCATTGTGTCATCTGATGTGTACAGGTCCTATCAGACGATAACAAGCGTGCTGTGTATGACAAGTATGGTGAAGCCGGCTTGAAGGGCGGCATGGGCGGCTTTGGAGGTGGCGGCATGGGCGACTTCAACGCCTCAAATCCCTTTGATATCTTCGAGTCCTTCTTTGGCACAGGCATGGGCGGCTTCGGAGGCATGGGGGGCATGGGGAACATGCGCAGCAGGCCAATGCAGGGAGAGGATGAAAAGTAAGTAGAGGCAGGGCAGTGGAGGGGGGCAGGTGGGAGGTTGAAAGCAGCAGAGGCGGGGCTTACGGAAGGGTGTAGGAACATAGAGAAGGACAGCAGCAGGGAGCAGCTTGGGGTCAAGTGAGGGATGACCCTCTCACAAGGGGTGGGATGGGGACCTTGGTTAACTCCAGCCAGTAGGGTTCTGTAGGGTGGCTAGTGAGAAGTTGAGCGGCCTTTATGCGGCCTTTGTGCTTGCATGTGCGCTGCTCTGCATGATGCTGTGTAGCTGCATGTGTTTACCTTTTTTGGCAGAGGTAAAGAGGAGCAATGATTTGTCGCTTGTTGTATTTGGGCCCTGTGTGACTCATGTGATCGTGCTTGTGTGCTGTACCAGGTACTCATTGCAGATAGACTTCTTAGAAGCAGTGTTTGGCTGCCAAAAGGACATCAAGATTGACAAGCTGGTGCAGTGCAGCTCATGTGATGGCAGCGGGGCTAAGGCGGGGACCAGCCCCACATCATGCTCGCAGTGTGGCGGTACAGGGCAGCTAGTGCAGGCAGTACGCACACCACTGGGCGCATTCCAGCAGGTGAGTCAGCAGCAGTACATGAGTGGCCGAGAATGGAGAGAGGGCGGTCTATGCGAAGAGAGGAAGACAGGGTCAGCTAGGTGTGGGTTTACATTTTGCGCTTGAATTTGTGGGTTCAGCAGCCTACTGTGCTTGCATCTGGGTCGCCAGGATGAAATCATGGGATGGGCAGGAGATGAGGTGCCCAGACTTGACTCTCCTTAGGCAGAGGGTTTGTGAAAGTCGCTTAGATGTGGGTAAGGGAGCTAGTGTGATACCACAGGTGCTTGGCGCTTGGAGGGCAGTGCATATCACATGTGCATACCACATCTCTTGTATTTCCTGAACTGGAAGTGACCCCGTCTCATGTTAGGGTGCAAGCTTCCTAAGCAGTACCAAGCAGTACTACAGATGAGGCAAAGCATGAGGTTGGTTAGCAATGCTTCAACCACCTTGCAGCCCCTGGTCCTGTTTGTCACAATTCATGTTATGACCAGAATGTTGTCTCCCTCGGCTCGGGCAAGCTCTAGGTTACTCGGGCTTGAAAATTTATGAAACCATTGGTTCACCCTTAGCTTTGGTAAACCATATATGTTAATTGGCATGGGCACTTGTGCACTGCTTGCTTTTCAGCCACATGATCAAGTTGGTTTTGGTCTTCCCTTCAGGTGACCACGTGCCCAAGGTGCCAAGGTCGGGGCCAAACCTTCACACCCTGCGAGAAGTGCGGTGGTGATGGTCGCATGCGGGAAACCAAGCAGATTCAGCTGACAGTCCCAGCAGGGGTGGACACCAACAGCAGGTTGCGGGTGCGGGGAGAGGGGAACTCAGGCCTGCGTGGGGGACCTCCTGGGGACTTGTATGTGTTCATAAATGTGAAGGACCACCCAGAGCTGTCACGAGAGGGTGTGGATATCCATTCAGATGTTGACATCAGCTATGTGGATGCTATTTTGGGGACACAGGTAGGTCCAGGTGCAGGGCTTCGGGGTCAAGGATTATGGGGTGGGGGTTGAGGCTTAGGGGTTTGGGGTTGAGGTTGATGCTTAGGGGGTTTGGGGTCAAGGTGTAGGGGTTTGGGGTCAGAGTTGGAGATTTCCGGTCAATGCTCAGGGGTTTGGAGTTGAGGTCTAGGAGTTTGGCTTTGAGGGTGGAACGCAGCAGGCAGCTACTGTGTGCAGCACTTTCCACAGAACAACTATTACCATTCCCTGCTTTGGTGCTTGGGATGACGGGTAGCCGGACAGTCAAAAGGGAGGGGACATGCAGGCACTGGTAATACAAAGGAGAGGGAGCTTCCATCCATTTAAAGCAGTTGGCATGAGACTTCAGGCTCCTGAACGGCTGTGGGCTATCACCTGGATGTATTGTGCTTTGTTGAGGCTGCATCTGTTTTGCATCGTCCCTTGGGGCTGTGGGATAAGTTGCGGTATGTGGCAGTATCTGCAATCAATCCTCAGCGTGCTGGCTCCCCTGCAACTTGGGCAAATTATTCCAAACTGGCCCAAAATTTGCCTTCTCTAGGCTACCTCATGCTGCACAAACATCTGCCCCAAGTACCTTGCAGCAAACTTAAATTTTCACTGCCTTTTCACCTCGCTGTACTTTGTGACAGCTTGAGGTGCAGGGCCTGTGGCACTTTTTGCTATGGCATATCATGAAATGCAATGATAATTCCTCACTGCCTCCGCCACACTCACATGCTTCCCCTCTACAGGTCAAGGTGACCACAGTGGATGGTCCAGTGGAGCTGAAAATCCCTCAGGGTACGCAACCAGGCACTACATTGCTCATGGCTAAGCGAGGTGTACCGCGGTTAGGTCAGCCCAGTGTGCGTGGCAACCACCAGGTGCATGTGCGTGTGAGCATCCCTAAGCAGCTCAGTGGAGATGAGAAGAAGCTGGTGCAGGAGCTCAAGGAGCTGCAGAGCAAAACAAAGGTGGGACCCTTCAGCTTCTGAAGGGCCATAGGGGTTAGGGTTTAGTTGGGGTAACAGGGAGGTGTTACGGGGCCAGCTGTGAGGGGATCATTGGTTCCTTTTTGGGTGGCTCCACTGGGTGGGATGTTAGGGGCATGTTTTAGCCAGGGTTTGTGGAGGAGGTGGTTCACTATATACACCAGCCATGTGAGACTTTTGAAGAGCTTCGGCAGGGTGGTATGGCTGTTTAGGTTGGCGAAGGTGGGGACGTCACATGGCTGGTTGAAAAACTTGCCTGGGTGCGTGAGGGTGAAGGGCACGCTGTTGTTGGTACGTGGCTTGGGTATGCATTGCTTAGTTGCAGGTGGTTTCTTCTTTGGTGGTTTGGAAGGTGAAGGGTGGGGGATGACTGGGTGTAGGGGTCGAGGCGTTGATGGGAAGGAACTTGAGCTGGTTGAGTTGAGTAGCTTAGGATTGTGTTTGGTAGGTGCTAGTGTAGATGCCCAGTGGTAACTGCTGTTCCAGCTGCAGCTGCATGAGCACACACTGTACATCGGGTTTCGTCGTTGCAAGGCAGGGGATGGATTTTAGTGTCCAATTACTTCTTCATGTGCAACAAGTGAAAGGCCTAGTGACAGCAATATTACACTGCATTGGTGTGATGTGACTGCGTGGGGTGGTAAGGGTTGTGAAGGAGTGCATTATGTTCACCGGTAGGCAATATAATCGCTTGCTTTTGGTGCTGTTGCGGGTCACTGGAGGTGGGCTGGTATCCCATGCCAAGTGTGGAGGTGTGGTATTGATACAATGAGGTGCGTGTGCGCTGGACTTGTCAAGAGTGTACTGATGTTGACCTGTGCGTGGGGTGCTGGGGGCGGGCATAAAGCTGGCTCGATACTTGGGACTGGGATCCGATCGAGTGACAGAATGTTCCAGTGTTTTATTACAGATTACAAGTTAATGGTGTGAGTAAGGTTGATGGGCATGGGGACAGGCTGTGCTTCTCCAGCTCACTAGGTGTCATCATCAAGGCTTACATCACTGTTGTTCTCATCTATCTGCTTACGGTGGAGGGTAATGGAGGTGTACATACTCGGCTGAGTGCTGTGTGTCTGTTATCTTGGGTCTTAAGAACTGGTGGCGTAATTATGTCCGTCAAGATGTTGGTGTCTACTTTTCCATAATTTGTAAAAATCAGACCAGGACTGGTTGCATACTTGCATGCCCTTGCCGATGCGTGAGTCCCGGTCGGAGTAACTAATTTTTCCGAAGCTTATGGCCCGGGTGCAGGACGGTCTGTCTGGAGAGGATGTTCGCTTTGACGTTTCGCCAAATAGGAAAGCTTCAGTGGGGCCGAGCGCTGACCGTGAGCGACCGGCTCATAGTGGGCATCACCGTTAGCGTAAGTCATACAGCCGCAGCATGCCGAGGCCGTCATCTAAATGGCCGAATAAGCTTTAACGATGTCATGCTGAAAATCAGTTGGGCTTCCTGACCTGCTATGCCGCCCGGCTCGATAAATCCGTGAGATCATTTGCCGCGGAGGAATTGGCTGGGAGAATGGGGCCCCGCCAGAACGAATGAATGGAGGAGTGCATACAACTGTGATAAACAAACAAAAAGTCAACAGAAGTGTGGCAACGGCAAGAGGCAGGCTAAGCTTGTCATGATGTGCACGCAAGGGAGGTCTTAAATCCTCATTTCCTATCCTCAATACAATACAATACTCACTGCGTTAATGCCCATACATGCGGAAAGACGTATAGGGTACACAAATGAAACCTCAACATTAGCATATCAATTTCCAGGACTCATCAGACTGCTTGATTGAACAAACAAGCAATCAAATGGGTGTGGCGACCGCAAAAGAATTGTTGCTTTCTTTTATGTTTCAATGAATTCGAAATGGCGTGGCAGAATACCTAATGATCGGCTCGTCAATTCCACTATTGGTTGGAACTAACCAGATACAATGGCTCTTGGGCCACAGACCAAAACGATACCCAAACATGCATTAATCATTGGTTCAAGCTTTGCCACATATCATTGGTACCATGTTTTATCCCACAGACAATCAACATAGGGTGTATGCATTGCATAACACACCCTTAACTCATTTCCGCATAAACCCTACAGCATGCAAAATCATTGATAGGTTCATTTAACCCCACATGCTGCCCTGGTGTGGACCGTTAGTGTGCACAGGCAACGTTTCAGTCCTGCACTGCAGGAACCTAAGAAACCCCTACTTCTGTCCATTTTCAGCTCTGTTGCTGGGAGCCCAGCGTTGATACACGCCTCATATCCATCTGTCCCGTGACACTCAGCATGCATGCCCAAAAACCGAGCTTCCAAAACACACAGTATACGGAGCCACGGTTGACATACTTAGAGTTGCACCGCCTGGCCCCCGACCCCTCCCCAGCACTGCTTAACGTGGTGAAGGCATGCACCATGCTTACTAGTACTACCCCTTCCTTGAGCCTATGGGCGGCACCAGGGCAGCCGCGTAGCACCCACCTCTCCCCCACCACCTCACTGGGTGCCGCCTCAGCAGGCTGCAGCTGCCCATTACCACAATATCCATCTTTTTTGGGTCACATCAACACACATACACACACCATTTGTGGCGTACAGATATGGAAGTTGGCTTGCTTAGTGAGGACCACCTTCCCCAGATATAACTCAGCCAGTCCAACTCCTCCAACCACCAAACCCAACCCAGCCTCATTGAACTTTGCTCCCATCCGAGGGACTCATGACGGCAGCAGGTAACCCCCGTGCTGCCGCCTCCTCCAATGCTGCAATGTCTGTACTGCTTGTACTGCTTGCGCCAGCTTGAGGCGTACCACTGCCAGCCATTTGAGTAGCGCTTGTGGCGGCCAAAGGCGTACTGCTGCCAGCTACTTGTGTACTGCTAATGGAAGCCTGAGGGGTACCGCCCCCAGCTACTTGCGCATTGCTCCTTGCAGGACTGGCACTGACACCTGTACTGCCTTTGATATCACTGTCACCAGCAGAACTTGTCTTATCTGCTCCAACAGACGCAGCAGCAGCACAGCCGCGAGTGGCACCAGCAGGACCCAAGGTGTTATTACCAGGTGTCACTCCTGGGACCCAAAGGTACCGAGCTGAGTCAGCATGAGTGATAGTACCAGCACCCCAATGGAAGATGTAGTATTCGGGCCAGAAGCTTTGCAAGAGCTTTGCTGTATACGGCATGGGTAGCCCCCGTCGTCCCGCATAGTGGTTGTAGGCGATCTGCAACAACACAAAAACATGCACAAGGGCTCATTATGTGTGGCAAAAGGAGATTGACTGGCTGCGGCAACAAACACCAATTCATGTGATTCGACCCTACGTCTGATTGCACGGCCTCCGGTGTGGCTTGTGGGCCCTAGGCACAAAATATAACATAACGATGCAGCAGTTAATATGAACATGTGGTTACTCTCCCATGTGAAGCAAGGTACAGTGGGGAGCAGCCGTAGGCTGGTTGATGACATGGATAGAAGCAGCTAGTAAAGAGCAACCGCTTCATGCACAGCAACTCCCTCTATTGGCTCACCCCACACCCCAAAGGCATCGCCTCTGCATCAGCAGCGGATCTCTGGATGAAAACTCAAAAAATGCAGGGTTTAACGTTATCGTTAATGTTAGGGTTTACAGTATAGTGCTGACTCACTTCCACCTCGGCATGGCTTGCCTGTACATGAGCAGCAAGTCTATGGACATGATAGGGTTCAGGGTTTAGGGTTTAGGATTCACACCTAGTGACTCACCTCCCACCCAGCAGGCCTTGGATCCACATGCGCCACGTACTTCTTCCCATCTTGCAGAGGCATCAAGTTCCTTTGCTTCTGATCTTGGGCCCACCAGGTCTGAGTAGCAATATCAAAAGCCCAAGGCAAGGGCTGCCCATCAGGACCCAAAGGAGCCAAAGGCATGTCCTCAATTGGAGCCCAACCAGGAGGAAGCTCATTTGGGTATGTGAGTATGAGCTGAGCATGGAGCTCCACGGCCTGAAGCAGTACACTCTCGTGGCGGCTGTACAGGTCTATGCCCTGGTTAGGAAACAATGCAAGCAATGTACAATAACTTTAGGATGCAATGGGCTTAAGAGCCGGGATTTACAGGATTGAGGTACAACATATCGTCAAAGAGGTAGATCACTGCACAGCTTCGCAGGTGTGCAGCGCTGGTGGCATGAATACAGCAGACCTCTCTATTAGCCTGTGGAGAGCACACCATAGCAGATTATAATCATCATCCAAAAACCGCCTGTACACTTCTGGCCATAATGTGCCCCACTTTTTCAGCAAAACCTTCCCTATTAGCCTGTGGAGAGCAGACCATAGCAGATTATCATCATGCACATCATGCCAGGCATTCTGCTTGTTGGGAGGCAGTTTGAGAGGCAGTGTTTTGGTCATTTTACGCTCAAGCTCCAGCAGCAAAAGGGGCTAATCACAGCCTGGTCAGAGACATTGAGTCAGCCCAGGTCAAACTAACTGGGCCGGTCATCTGCAGGGAGACCTCAATAAGAAACGAGAGTAAACTGGTCACGCCACCTTAGTTTGTAAGCAGCAGCAGGAGGGATGTGACCCTTCAAACCTGGGGGTCTGCAACCAAGCCAGATGGCGCTTTGGCACAACACATGCCTTACAGCCTTTACTTTAATGACACTGTCCTTCAATATCGTTCGTTTGAACACAAACGAACGCATGCCCCTGCATTGCACCGCTTGCCCACACCCAATGGGGCTCCCTCTCCTGTCGTGCCAAGCCCCCCACACCCCACTCCAAACCCACCGCCCTACCTCCTGTGCCCCATCCTCCCCCTTACCTGTTGCCAAGCCAGTTCCGCCACTTGCAGCAACCCCCCAAGCCCAAACTGTGCATGGAAGAAGTCGCGCAGCGTCTCTAAGGTCTCCCCTCTCCCTCTCTGAACCACCACTGGCCCTTGTCCAAGCCGCAACAGACCCCCTTCTAACAACCTCTGAAAGAACACATCAGCAGCGGCATTTCCTCTAGCATCCATTTTGCTGCCATCAGTCGTCTGCTCGACCGCCGCTACCACGAGCCCGGCGGACGCAGCCGCCGACCGTATCTTCCCCTCGACGCCCGCAAGCGCCGCGCCCGCAGCTTGGCCGAGGGTATCGTTCAGCCCGGCCCCTGCTGCTTCTAAAGCTGCTGCATGCTTTGCTGCTTTCATCTTCGCGTTTCCGTCATCATCCACCAAGGCCGAGGTGCTGTTGCTGCGGTAGAACTCCTCTACTAAGGTCATGTTCGGCTGGGGAATGGTCATGGCCGTGAAGGTTTCTGAACCCCACTTGAGCATGTTGTCTACTATACTGCTCCAGAGATCTAACCCCTCATCCAGCAGAGACTGATTGTCTCTGTACAGTCCCAATTGCACCATGGCCTCCGCAATAGAGCTGCAAGAGCAGTACAAAAAAGCAAGTATTCAAGGTGTGGCAACAGCAGGAGGGCTGCTACAGCACTCAGACGCTTTGCATCTATTCAGGTCACTCATTCATCCCAAGGCAGTCCTCTTGCGCTTGCCCAGCTCTATCGTCTATCTTGGAAATTGTCAAATCTCCTTCCCTCTCTCCCCACAGCCCCCCTCCGACCGCGGCACCGACCACATCTGCCTTCCGGAGTCTTACCAGTGCCAATTGTGGTAGATGTTGCTGCCTTTGAACTTCTCCAAGTAACCCCTCCACATTGGCAAGAGCAGAGCATCCACCCAGCTATTCACCTTCTCCTCAACATCAGGCTGCAAACAAGGAGTGGATCACTATCTCAGCTTTCAAGGTTTGCCGTGTGCAAACAGTTTGCAACTCTTGCACATACTGTCTGCTCTGGACCTTGCTGCACTCCAAAGCAGAACAAGCCATACTTGCTTGCATAAAGCTATACGTGTGATCTATAGTCATGTACTTGCTTACATCGGTATTGTGCTTTAGCAAAAGCATCGTGAGGCGCGGCCAAAGGCACTGTGTGCGGGTAGCAAACGTTTACAATGATAGGGTACAGCTTCCTTGGCCAGAGCTGGGAGGTCAGAGGTAGCAGTCAAACACAGTCAAACTACAGTCAATCACAGCCAATCACAGTCATCTACGGGAGGCACTCAGAGAAATGCCCACTGCTACTGGTACTTGAGCTGCTCCTGCAGCTGTTACTGCTGCTACAGCTATTCATCCCAGTGGCCACATGCACATGCTCAGGTTTTTCTCCTGAAAGCAGAATACCCCTGCCCAGTGCTACTGCTGCCACTTCTATTTGCCCCCCTGGTCACAAACACTCAAAATCCTTGTCTCCAAACATACTTTGTAAGGGTAGTACCCTTGTTACTCATTTTCCTGGTCACATGCTCAGACTGCTCTTTTAAAACCTTCTTTGTAAGCCTCATATCCCTGCCCACTGCTACTGCTGGTTTGAGCTGCTGCTGCACCGGCTACTGCTGCCACTTAGATCCACCCTGCTGGTCACAAACGCTCGAACCCTTGTCTCCGAACCTACCCTGTAAGCCGAGAACCCTGGTCACTCATTCTGCTGGCCCACATGCTCAGACTGCTCTCGGGAGACCTACCTTGTAAGCCCAGTACCCCTGCCCACTGCTACTGCTGCCTGAGCTGCTCCTGAAGCTGCTACTGCTGCCACTTCTATCTGTCTCCCTGGTCACAAACACTCAAACCCTTGCCTCCAATCGCACCTTGTAAGCCTCATACCCCTGCCAGGTGTACTTGAGTAGCTCCAGCCCCTTTACCAAGCTGGCTGCAAACCAGGCTGAGTTGAGGGGACCATTAGCCCAAGCATATTGGAACACTTTGTTGGTGGTGGCCCAGGCATAGGCAATGTCAATCATATTGCGAGCATGCTGATCATTGCCTGTCACCAGGAAAGCCAGAGCCTGTGTGGTGCAACAAAACCAGTCCATTCACATAGGTATGCTATGCAGCTCATTTTTCTTTTTCCCCCTTTATATTCTTTTTCCCTTTTCTAAGAACTCCTAGGCATTTGCATTATTCATATGCAACAGAGTCAGTCCGATCACATACAATATAATGCGCTTGTGGAACTGCAGTTGCATATACACAGTCAAGCTTAAAGCTTGAGTTCAGGTTCAGTCACGCTTGGCTTATGGAGCACATTGAGCATAGTCCTAGGGCAAAAGGGGCGCAAGAGTGCACGAGCAAACCTTGAGCATCTGAACCCTAAACGCTATATCCATCTTGCAGCAATCGCATGCAGCATTCTGCTCCCGCAGTTGCTATTTCCATCTTCCATACATTCCCTTTTCTACAATGCAAGGGTATGTTACTAACTCTCTAGGCGTAAGGCTCAAAGACGCATCAAAACTCTGAAGCATTTGCCTCACTCTTACACGCCAGTGAGAAGAGTCTAGGGTTTAGGGTTCAGGGTTTAGGTGAGTAGGGTTTAGGGTTTAGGGTTTAGGTGAGCATTTGCCTCACTCGTACACGCGAGTTGCAGGATGCAAGACACGGCTCAGTTGTTCCGCCCAGCTGCATGCTTCATACCCAGGTGCTACACAAATACTAGGAGCAAGTATCACCACTGGAACCAAACACAAAAGACTACCCCCTTGAGCCGCAGGAGGTTGTATTCTGGAGTCTGAAACCTCCTATGGCACGGGGGGAATCCCAAAAAGATTCATTCTCATTTATCTTTTTGCTCATATCCATCACCCCACCTGTCTGTATGCCTGTGTTCCATCCAGCTCTATCATCTCAATATGTTGCCTGCTGATTGCTGATGCTGGCCTTGGGCCGTGGTACCACTCAGGAAATGGAGCAGGGCTGATGGCTGAGCTCCAGCTGAGGTACACAGACTCCATGGGGTGGGGGGTGTAACTAACTGGGGTGCCTGGGTGACAAGCATTCCACAATGATCACACTTTCAGCAATGGGGTTGCAGATTTGGCATCAGTACATGCAGGTTTTGCATCAACACCAGATTGTCAAGTCTGGGGATCAGGGCGGCCCCAAGGGGGTATGCAACAGGTTCACGGTGGCCATGGTCAAGAGTGGTACGCTTCGGCAATGCCCCCTAGCTCCAATAAATAACGCAGGTCTTCCCATGACCTCACGTCCTCCTTCTTTTCTTTTGGCCACCGGTGCTTACAAATCTTCTCACATTGTCATATTCTACTTAGCTACCTGGTGTCAATCATTGCACATGGTGAGCTACTAAAACTAGAGGTTTCAATCTCTAGTTGTCACAAGCCGAAAAAGGAAACATTGGCCAACACTGATGGACGCACGTGGCCAGCTTCAGTTGGCAGTGGGCACAACACTATCCGGGGAATATTAACGGTACTTAATCCTGCTTTGGCAATCAATGCTGCATGCATGACACAGAAGCTACCACACACTTGAGTTTTTTTGGTTGCGAAGATAATGTGCCAGCTAGCAACAAGCAGTTCAGCCCCCTGCTCTCATCCTGGCCTCACTGCCCTCCCCTGAAACCACCTGCTATTCAGACGTGACCACCAACATACCTCCAAAAGAAAAACACAGGCCAAATACTGGCATATACTTATCTGTAATTAGCATAGGTTTTCACTACTACTGGAGCATATTCTCATCCAGGCCCATATAGAATTGTACTACTAGCAGTACTCTGTCATCTTTGCCCTAAAAGGTCCAGCTCAGGAGGTGGGTGCCCGTACTGCACTAATGATAACCCTTTAGAATCCGGCATACTGAGCAGATTCAGGCCCATGCCATCCCATGTATGTTATATGCGTCCATAGCTATGGCAGATGCACCTCAAAGCACCATACCAGAGGTCCACGTTCCTGCCTCTGTGACCCCTGTCTGTTGCCCCAGCTGACCATGCAAGCTGTGAATGTGAAGGGGGTTAAGACTGGTGCAGAAAATCACTATGGGGAGTTGATAAATATCATAAGTCGGTCCAAGCCCTCCAAGCTCCAAATACTTTCTTTGAACACCCTGAAGGACACTAAATGATGGAGGAAGCTTAGACCTAACAATGTTCCCCTTACCTAGTTCAGGCCACCAAGGCCCCTTCAGTGTGTCATACACTTTCTTCTCCACCCCTGCTCCACTCAATAAGCTAGCAGCAGCTGTGGCAGTTGGCTCGCTCTTAGCCCGTACACGATACTGCATGAGCGCCACTTCTGCTGGACCCATCATTTGAGCGGGGTGGATGAAACCACTACGTCTGCCCAGCTTCCGATACTGAGCTGAACACACATGCAAGGAGAACACAGCAGGGTTTGAGCCTTTTGGCTGATACAACAATTCATCCACACCAACTTGATCAGGCAGACATAAGGTGCTTAGGAGAGAGCAAGCTGGACCTGGGTTAGCACTTTACTGCTGACCACTGGTTGCCACCGCTTTGACTTGAGCTGGAACATACTTGAATTCATAAGTAGGTGCGTAACATGGTAGGAGCAGCAGTCATATGTAGGTGACGTAAGACTACAATCAACAAAAAAAATGATTGGGTGCCGTTCAAGTCTCGATGTGTGACAATGAGTGCAAAACACTTTTGACTTCTGGCTGATACAGAGTATCAACAGCATACTGTAGTAGCAGGGAAACACAGCGAGACGGAGGACAGGAAGGGTGGGAGGAAGGGAGGGAAGCAGAACAGGAGGGGGGTTGGGCACAAAGCTGGGAAGAAAGGTGGGAAGAAGGGTTGGAGGAAGAGTGGAAGGAAGGATGGCAGGAAGAACCGCCAAGAGGAGCCAAAGGCCACGCGAAAGGAGGAGGAAGGAGCACAGCAGGAGTAGTAGGACCTGTTGTATCGAGTGCACACAGATACTCAGCTCAAAAACCTAGACAGGTAGTGACCCGCATTCGCATGGCCATGAGACGAGCCTAGATGCTGCGTACGGCACTATTGGCTGCCCCTCACCTTGCTTTTGATAGACCTCTGGCAGGCTGCTCTTTAGTGCCTCAATGGCTGCTGCCTGAACCGCCTTTATGGCTGGACCTGGCAGAGTCTCTTCAGCAGATGGTAGTGATGAGGAGGGGCCACATGAGGGAGAGAGACCATCCCTGCTGTTGCTGCTGCTGCTGTTGTTGTTGCTGCTGCTGCTGCTGTTGTTGCTGCTGCTGTTATTGCTGCTGAGGGCGTCAAGAGTTTGTGCTGACGGTACAAATGACCTGGAACATACACATCAGCAAAAACAGGTATCTGTAGGACCCAACGCTGTGCTACTTTTTACTGCTGCAAGGACATCTGCCGGAGTCTTGCAAGACCCGTGCAATATCTTGGTGCCAGTGTGGGAGGTCCCCGCCAGTTTTCTATTACAACACTTCAGACTGGCCTCACAAATTGATTTCAGCAAAGACACATATTCTGTAGCACCCGCAATCTTGTTGCTCACACTCACTAGGCCTACAGGTCTTTAACTGTATGCCACAACTACTGTACCCAAGGGAACCCAGCCCTAACTTGAGGTACAGGGCCTATGGCACCTTTTGCTATGGCATATCATGAAATGTGATCATAGAAACCAAGCCCCTACCTTGACATGAGGTCAGTCCGATTCTTGCGGACAGGAGCTGATTCTTCTGGTGCACTAGGTTGTGGCTCGTAAGTCTTCTCACATGCATTCCGTGCTGCAGGGTCCTCCACACCCTCACAACCTTGAGCAAAGGGGTTTGCAAAGTCGCCAAGGCGTTGTAAGCTAAAGCCCAAACGCGGCAAGATAGTTGGGTGCATAGAGCTTCTCCCAACTAAAGTGAGTGACCTCTCTATGGTGACACCCGTGGTGCTGCTGTTGTTGCTGGTGGTGCTGTTGGTGCTGCTGGTTCCCAGAGCATAGATGCTGTTGCTGTTGTTGCTGTTGGTGCTGCTGGTTCCCAGAGCATAGATGCTGTTGCTGTTGTTGCTGTTGGTGCTGCTGGTTCCCAGAGCATAGATGCTGTTGCTGTTGTTGCTGTTGGTGCTGCTGGTTCCCAGAGCATAGGTGCTGTTGCTGTTGTTGCTGTTGGTGCTGCTGGTTCCCAGAGCATAGGTGTTGTTGCTGGTGGTGCTGTTGGTGCTTCTGCTTCCCAGAGCATAGGTGCTGTTGCTGTTGTTGCTGGTGGTGCTGTTGGTGCTGCTGCTTCCCAGAGCATAGGTGTTGTTGCTGTTGTTGCTGGTGGTGCTGTTGGTGCTGCTGCTTCCCAGAGCATGGGTGCTGTTGCTGTTGTTGCTGGCGGTGCTGCTGCTATCAAGAGCATAGGTGCTGTTGCTGTTGTTGCTGGTGGTGCTGTTGGTGCTGCTGCTTCCCAGAGCATAGGTGCTGTTGCTGTTGTTGCTGGCGGTGCTGCTGCTATCAAGAGCATAGGTGCTGTTGCTGTTGTTGCTGTTGGTGCTGCTGCTTCCCAGAGCATAGGTGCTGCTGCTGTTGTTGCTAGTGGTGCTGTTGGTGCTGCTGGTTCCCAGAGCATAGGTGCTGTTGCTGTTGTTGCTGGTGGTGCTGTCGCGACTGCTGATGCTTCTTGTGGCATAGCGATGACTGCTGCCGATAATGGTTCCATTGCTGTTGCTGCTAGCACTATCCACGCCAGCGTTATCGTCATGTGCATTGATGGCATGAACACCACTGCTGCTGGTGCCATGAATGTCATATATATTGCCGGTGGCGGTGCTGCTGCTGCTGCTTCCCCCTCTCTCAGCCACCGCGTCGTTGCAGCGATTGCCTTGCCCACAACTGCCATTGCCGCTTGGACTGTTTGTGCTGCTGCTTGTACTGCTCTCAGGCACCGTTATGTTGCAGCCATCCCCAGGTCCATAGCTGCCGCTGCTGCTGGCACTGTTTGTGCTGCTGCTGCTAATGCTGTCGGTACAGTTGCCACCACCACCACTGCCTTTGCTCAACTCAATGCTGCAAGTCATATTGGTGGAGGTGCACACTTGACACTGCCCTGCAGCAAGGCTGCCGTTGTGTATGCGACTCTTACTGTCATAGTCACTGTCGCTGATGTTGCCGGTGGTATTACCGTTGTTAGTCGTTGCAGTGCTGCCGCCGCAGTGGTTAGAGTCCTGGCAGCTGCTGCTGCTGGTGCTGCTGCTGGTGGTGGTGGTGGTGGTGTCCTGGATTCCGTCATCAATGCCGCTGCTGCTGTTGCTCCTGACCGTGGCACTGCTGTTGGCAGTCCCAGTGACGTTGGTGCTGTTGCTACTGCTGCTTGTAGTGCTGCTGGCTATGCTTAAGACCCTGCTGTCTCCCGTGCTGCTGCTGCTGTTAGTGATGGTGGCAGAAACCGAGATCCTAACACTGTTGCTTGTGTCGGGGCCTGCATCATGGAGGCTTGTTCCAAGGGTCTCATTTGGCTGCTGCTGTAAGAGGCAGGCCATGCCGGTAGGCTTCTCATCTGCTCTGCTTTCTGGTAATATGTTGCTACTGCAGGTCCCGTGCAGGGCTGCAGTGGTTGTGGTGTCAGAGCTACTGCTGGACAAGCTGCTGCTCCTGTTGTTGTCAGCAGAGAGCATCGTGGTGGTGGTACTGCTGCTGCTGTTATTGGGGAGTGTGCTGCTGCTTGTGGTGGCGTTGCTGTCCTCGCTGCGCACAGTGCTGCTCCGGCTAGCTGCCGAGCTGTCAGGGACGATGGCGTATACAGTGTCCTTAGAATTGTTGCTCTTTCCCAGAGCGGTTGCCTGTGTGCTCAGAGGGTTCACTGCCACAGCAGAATCGGAAGTGGTTGTGGACAACAGCTGCCTTGCTGTTTGCTGCTTCTGATTAAGCTCTGAGTCGTGTTTGTGTTCCTTCGCCTCTAGATCACTCCCCTCCTGATCACCCCTCATCAGCTGCTGTGATAATGAAGTCCATGATATCGCTCTGGTGCCAGTGGAATCAGCACTGCTCTTTCTTGAGAGGACCGCAATCGGAGACATTGCCTGAAAGAAGGGGAGCGACCTCTCAGGTCCCAAAATGCTGTGGCTCGCGATCATGCTTGCAGTGCTAGCATGCAGCTTGCTGCTAGAAGCATTGTCGGAGTTCGCGGTATCTCCAGCAGGGCGCCTCGTTGGTGTTGAGAGACTCCGGCGTGAGACAACTGAAGGCCGAGAAACCGCGTGCACGCATGTCACCACCATAAACAAAATGCAAGCGGCTAGAAAGAGCTGGGATGGCCCTATCCGCAAAGCACCCATGCACCTTCCCTCCTGTGCTGCCTTCCCCATCCACGTCCGTAGCCAACGTCATGCAGGCGGATTACAAGGCTGCCAAGCCAAGGCTAGACGCAAGTGATAATGTCAAACCCCCAGCCTACAAGGGATATCAATGCGCCACGCCGTTTATATTAGAACTCCTGCGGAGTCAGGTAGCGTTGGCCGGGTGAGCCAAACAGCCTGTGATAGGGGGTTCAAAAGAAAGAGACAGGGGCGTTTGAAAGGATGCGCACAACTAGAAAGCTCAGCCTGCCTTGTTCGTGCCTGTGCTGCCTTCAAGCCTTCGCAGCTGTCACGGTGCCGGTACAAGTGACACCGGTGACCTCCGCGGTACCATTCATAATCATTGCCTTTCTTGCTTCCGGATAAGTTGCTTTTCCTGTGGATCTTTTACTTATGGTTGAGTTGCCTGGTTTACATTGAAGCTGCAGACGATAGGGAGTTAGAGTGCGCTCAAGTCGACACTCGCGGTCAAAACTTGACCGTGGCGTGGCTCACTCGAAGCCTATGAACCAGCCCCGATCTTGTAAACATTATTACTGCGATTATCTGGCCGGACGTAAGAGCCTATTCCTCTACCTAGGCAATGCACAGCTAGTTTGTTCGAGAATGGCAGCATCTATATATACACATCCCATGTGTATCCCGTTCCATGATCGTCCGGAAACGAATCACATACCCCCATGACCTATTTTGTAGGTCGCAGGGCTAGTGCTTCGGGGGGGGGGGAGGGTCAGTCCCCTAGAATGTATTGTATTGTTGTATCAACAACACTTGCTCTTTGCAGCGCAGGCTCGCAGCTTTGCTACGTGCATGGGTTAGCATGCACAGCTTAGGCCAGAAGTTGCCTTGGACGGTGCTGACAAACAAATAGACATTTACGTATGGCAACCGCGAGAGGGGCGTGTGCTAGGTCGAACTGACCACTCAGGCCCACCATTCACCATTCAAGGTCAGAGAGCATGGATCCAAAGACAAAGGCTTCAGACCACCAGATATTGATAAAATCTGGACACTCAAACAGTCACCCAGCCAGGAGGCCTCAAAAATTCCTCAAGGCACAAATCGTCAGCAGAATGAGCTGACTCAGAATCAAACATGTCCAGATACTGACCACTCCTTTCTCCAACCTACCGGTATGTAGCTGGTCGTCATCGCATCACCCTGCTCCCTGTGCTGCTGCTGCCATCTTCTTTGCCGCCTGCTTCCTCTGCCCAGCATCCAACACCTGCTTCCTCAACCGCACCCTTGCAGGCGTCACTTCTATCAACTCATCATCTGCCACATACCCAATCGCTTCCTCCAAAGTCATCTGCTTCGGCGGTGGCAGGTACATCTTCTCATCCGCCGACACACTCCGTACATTAGTCAAGTGCTTCTCCCGCGCCGGGTTGACGTCCATGTCCGTATCACGTGCATTCTCTCCGATGATCATTCCAGCGTAAACATCCTCCCCAGGACCAATAAAAAACGCTCCGCGTGATTGTAAGTCATTGAGGGCATATGTTGTGGTTCTGCCGTCCATCATGGAGACCAGGACGCCCTTCCTGTTGCCCGATATTGTGCCACGGTACGGACCGTACCTGACAAAAGCAGGACAAGATGAAAAATAGATTCATGTCAGCATTTTTACGTACTTTTTTGAGGCTTGACATGAAGGCAAATGAAACAGCACTCAAGCATCTGCTAAGGCAGTGATAGACAACAAACACCTTGCCCAGCCCGTACACCGGCGGTCCAGCCAATGCACGTGCTCTGACCCCCACACCCAACTTCTACTCCAGCTTAGGAAGCATTCCTTCAGCCAAAAGGAAAAGAGCAGTTCCCTGCCAATAGGTCCCCGGCCCCTCACCCCCACTGTCTCCTCCCGCCAATGTCAGCCCCCCCCCCCCCCCACCTCGAGAATGCTCGTTGTAGCAGTCCTTCTCCTCTCGTCATGTTGGCAAACAAGCTCTTAAACCCAATCATGCCCCGTGAAGGCACCTCAAACACCAACCGCATCCTGCCGCTGCTACTGCTGCCACTTTGGGCATCCGGGCTGCTGCTGCTGCTGCTGCTGGTGGCTGCTTTATGGAACTCAGTAGGCGCCATTTCATGCAAGTCACCCTTCCTGCCCGTGAGAGCCTCAATCACACTTCCGGCTTGGTCTTCGTTGACCTCTAGCATGACCTCTTCTAGTGGCTCCAGCTGCTGTCCATCCTGAAACCTGAACAAGGGGGAAAGTACATAAGAGCCTCAGACGGCGTCCTGCTTGTCCAGGGAAAAAATATGTCGCACCTCCTATGGCTTGCAACGCCTAGGCTAGGGCCGTTTAATCCTGCCAACACGCCAGTCTTTCACTGAACCCTTGGCTGCTAAGAATCCTGCACCTAGACATTGGCCCACAGAAGGGGGGTTGCAAGCAACCATGTTGGGCAGTCTGTACTGGAAGATCGGTAGCTGCTGGTACTCTTGCAAGTTGGAAAGGCAAGGCATGTATTAAGAGGGTGCACATGCAGTCCCCTGTACTGTGACCTGTACCAGTCCCCATGATGCATTGAGGGGGTGTTTAGTGGTGTTGGCATCTTATTGCTCCTTGCTCCTCAACCTGAAACCAATCCTGTGCAGAAGCATCGCTACTGCTGCATATACGACAAATGCCGTCTCAGAAACGCACTTAGCCAACACCCCTACTTCAAGCCTATCAGACTGCTACATCCACCGCCACCTACTCTGCCTATTATACTACCAGGCCAATTCTGTTCCACAAATCCCATGCCATTGGTCACCACAAAACAACAAACATAACAATAATGGTTGCGCATGCATGTGCCTATCATTACCCCAAAGAACTCACTTGTAAAGCACCTGAGGTGGTGACACAGCCAACTCCAGCCCCTCTCGTCTGAGGGTCTCAATGAGGACCCCTAGCTGCATCTCCCCTCGTGCCTGCACCTCGTACCGCTCCGTACTGCTGGCCAGAGGTGTCACCCGAAGTGACACACTGGTCTCTGCTTCTTGCATCAAGCGTTGACCGATGACTCGGCCAGTGACTGCTTTACCACTGCGACCTGCCAGGGGAGAGTCATTGGTGGAAAACACCATGCTGCAAGAAAAAGAAAGGTGAGACGTAAGGAGTCAAAATGCAACAGGAAGGTAAGCGGGATGTGAAAATTTTGGAGCGCAAGGGAAAGAGAAGCGGGAAGTTGGAAACGAAAACCGCACCAAGTAAAGGAAGCGGGAGGTGAGCACCTGGAACCCCAACACAGTGACAACACCCGCAGCATTACAAGGGAAAGAACTACTACGATGTTAAGGGGTCCTGGGCCAATCTCACACTGGAAAACCTTGATGATTGCACATGTTGCGCACCTCCACAAAGATTTGTGAGTGCAAAGATTTTGGACCACGCCTATGCCTTGCCTATCCTGGTTGCATCACTCTCCCCTGCTTGGCTTACTTGTGCGAAACCTCCAGGTTAGTCTTACCAATCCCCTCAAAACCAAAAGGCTGCCCCCCCCCCCCTTCGCCTGGAACGCCACCCAAAATCACAATTCCAACTGGCCTCTCACCTCTCCCCCACCTTTCCTGGCCATCTCCCCTGACTGCCCTCTGGCCCTCTCCCCTAACTGTCTTCAGTACCATCTCAACTTATGTGGTTGGAAGGCACCAAGGTCCAATGGACAATTCCATTGTTGATCCAGTAGTTGGCATAGCTGTCCATGCTCATTCAAACCTAAGACCACATCGGCCCCAGCATCCATCCTTGCGCAGCACGGGAACCTAAGCCCTCAAACCAACACAGAGCTCCGTGCTCAACCCAACAATGGCCCCAAAGTCCATTCCTTGCGCAACAAATGAACCTTAAACCCTAAAGCTGGCACACCCTGCAAATGCGTACCTTAGTGTTGGTGGGTCAATGGGCCCAGGGTCTAGCCCTTGTGTCACTCCAGGTGCTGCTATTGTATCTGCAATGCCAGCTGCGTCACCAGCACCAGCTAGTGACACCACATCCCCTGAGACCGCCTGCTGCAGCTGCACTCGCTCCATTCCCACGCGCTTCTCTATGCGGGTGATGCGCAGGTCGTCTATGAGCTGTTGACTGCCATATTGCAGTACTCTGACACGGTCCCCCACTTTCACTCGACCAGATGCAATGCGACCTGCATTTTAAAGACGATGTACGGAAGGGATAAGGGTGAAGGGTGAAAATGCACGCTTAATCTATATAACAACACCCTGTGGGGCATGTGTGTCAAAGGATTTAGAATTACAGCTTCAGCAGCAAGGTTACTGCATTACCAGGGTACTTGGACTGGAGCCCTCACGACCTCTGATTTGCACTTTATACCTCCGGCCAGTGTCTGTAAGGTCGCTACCCGTAGGCGCTGGGATCACTTACAAAGCGCTAAACAACCCTCTGAGGTGCCAGTATACTGCCATCACCTGTTCCGCCCTCGCTGTTTTCTTGTTAGCTTGCAGTGCCGGGCCTGTGGCACTCTTGCTATGGCATAGCATGGCTTGTAGTTGTCTCTGAGTACTATGGTTGAACCTGTGCCAGGCACTTAACTGTCATAGACTCATACATGATACAGAAGACCACTCATGGCACACATCTTTTTCATATCCCAGCAGGTATGAGGCCGAATTAGGATGTTTAAGCCCCCTGCATTCCCCTAAGACGCAGATTTAACCTACTCAAAATGTATGATACCAGACAGATGATCTGTCACTTCTGCTCTTTTGCAAAGCTAGAGCTACGGCACCCGGACCCCTTCTCACCAGTAGCAATCCTCCCAACAAATGGGTCTCTCTCAATCATTGCCACGCAGAAGGCAAAGGGCTCTTCCAGGCGTGACTTAGGGGCTGGTATGTGCTGCACTAAGGTGTCTATCAGCGGGCTCATGTCAGCGGGTTCTGAAGCCTGGCCCTCAGGAGGGAGGGTAAGGCTAGCCCAGCCCTGCACATCATCAAAAGGTGCAGAACAATAAATGTTTTGAGATAGAGAAATGCAGCGCAGCACTGAGGCAACAATATCTGAGATACATCCACCACAGTGTTGCACCTGTGCAGCGTTCCTGACAAGACTTCATCATTTTTCAAGTGTGTGGGAAGCAGGATTCACAACTCCCACAGTGTGTTCCGTTGCAGGCAACCGGTGCTGTGTGAATGATGGCCACTTGGCAGGGTGATGCACGTGTGCTATGAAACTCTCATGTGAAGACTTGCAATCCATTTACTAAACACACTGCATACCGGTCTGCACTAGTGCCACGATATCCAACCGACCTAAAACACCACTTCATGTTCACTCCCTAGCATAGTTGATATAGTCAGATGTGGAGCAACTGCTCTCTCATAGCTGTCAAAGCTTCCGCACCTGCTTTGAGGAAGCATAGAGCAGAGGGAAGTCCAGCTGTTCATCTGTAGCCCCCAGAGCTGCAAACAAGTCAAACAATTGACTAGCCACGGCATCACAGCGCGCTTGTGTTGCTGCAGGCTTGTCCACTTTGTTCAGGACAACCACAGGGGTAAAGCCCCAAGCCAGGGCCTTAGCCAGCACAAACTTAGTCTGTGCCAAGGGACCTTCTACAGCATCCACTAGCAGCACAGCACCATCCACCATGCCAAGCACTCTGCAGCAGGGGCAATACGTATGGCAATGCTGAGCTCAGATGATACGCACTTTGCAGCAGGCGGGACACATACAGATATGCTGAGCTACATTTACATGCACTTTGCAACAGGGGGAACCTATAGGAATGCTGAGCTGAGATGTCAAGCGTTTTGCAGCAGGGCGAATACGCTGCTTAGCTGAAAACTTCGATGACTGGCTTGCACCTGGCGTGAAAGTGCTTAGCAGCTCTGCCAGTTGCAGCATATTCCACGGCATCTTCAGCAGCAGTGGTCATCACCATTGCCACCAAATTGTGCAGTGCAGTGTGCCAACCTGTGGTTTGCTCATCCTTTAATGGCCAATCTGCTGGCCCCTGCTCATGTGTGAGATTCATCGGACTCAAATGCTCCACAGTTGCTGATGCTGCTGCTTGCGCAGATGCTGCTCTTGTTCTACATGTTGCTGCCTTTGCTGCTCCTGGGGCACCTACTTGTGCTGAGCTGCACATCCTGTCGCTGCTGCAGCCAAGAAGCACTCACCGTTCTACTTCTCCCCCAAAGTCAGCATGCCCTGGAGTATCCACTGCATTGATGAGGTGTCCTTTGTAGGCAAAAGATGTGTACTTGGACAAGATAGTGATTCCACGTTCTCTTTCAAGGCTGTTGCTGTCCATGACGCGGTCTTGTGCTACTGCTTTGCCACATTGGGAGAGGAGGCGATCCATAAGAGTGGTCTTCCCATGATCGATATGAGCTGCAAGAACAGCATACAAGATGTTCAGAACAACAGTTTTTGCAAAGATGTATACACGTCCTTTGAAGGCGTTCAATAGCTTTATACTTTATTTTACATCCAGGCATCTGCAGAATGATTTGGCTCCTGCACATAGTGAAAAAGCCACCAACTTGCCCTAACAAGTGCCTTTCTGAGTGATATGTACAGACTTCAGCCATTGCTACACATTTTCCTGAGCCAGCTCAGGTTCATGAATGCCGTAAGGAGAAGTCTGGGCTCACCAATGATTGCGAAATCTCGGATCAGGGATGGGTCGGTTAGAGAGACTTGAGCTGCATCTGGTGGGCTGCTGTACAGACGGTGCAGCAGAGGTTGCGTTGTCGTAAAAGCCTTAGATCTGTTCCTACTATATGCCCTGGCTAGTATCAGGCCTAAACAAGACATTGCGCGCACACAAGGCCTCCGCGGCAGAGGCGGCAGAGGCGGTAGCAAGACAGATCGACGAACTGTGCCTCTTGACTAAGACTCAATCGAGAGGCGGACTCGGTCATGAAATCTAGCTCTGACTAAGAACAATCAAGCGTATGCACTCCGTCATCTGTAGCGGAAGGCAGAGTGGTCGGTCATCGCTCATCAATATCCTCAGTCCCATATACAATGATAGTAGACATGTCTGTCTGTTCCCTTGCAAGTCACAGCAGTCGAGAAGACCAGATGGTACTATAGAAGGGCAGGTTTGCGGGGTCGTCCAGGCCTGGTGCCACTTCTGGTGGCACCGGGTGAGGAAGGAGTGACCCGAGACTTTGATTGGCCGAGATAGCTAGTCATCCTGCAGATTATGCCCTCCTGTCAACCTAGGCGAACTATTCAGGTCTTCTGTGATTCGACGGTCAGCGAAGAAAGGTTTACTTGCTTTGTATACGTCACAACGTACCTACATGCTTGGCGGTGGGCATGTCAGGTCCTACAATGCAGATGGCGGGGCTATATGGAAAGCTATACGACCTCTGAAATGTTTGGGAGGACTACCCACATGCTTACAGATTAGTACCTTGGCAGGCGTTGCAGTCAAGACCTGATGCAGCTTGGTCCACTGCAACTGTTCGACCTGCGCGAAGCCACTACTTAAGGGCGGATGCATGAATTGATACGCCCCTAGACGAGCTTAATAGTTAACGGAGCTGCACGATGGCCAGCGTGCCATCGCCACTGCCTTCTCCGGCCCTACCGGATACCGGGACGTCAGGTTTACCGAAGGAGCTTGTCATCACGAGCAATGTGGTGTCTGACAACCAGCTGTATACAGCGTACGTGTGCTAGCGCATTGCGTAAACTGTGTGCTGCACTTGGCATGGCTGTGTTGTTGCAGCAGGCTTGGAAGTTGCAGGTCAAGCCAAACCCTGAGGTGCAAACTAACATCTGTGCACTGGGCCTGCAGACTGTGGCTGAACGGTGTGCTTGGGCTTATCTGCTTCACAGCGTTTTGCTTGCTGCAACGCTTGCGTGGCCTGCGGGAGCATTACAGATACAGACAGGTACGGAGCTGCGTCAGAGAGCAGCCCCCTGCAGCTGCATTCTCGGCTACCACTCAGCTTGTGGAGAGAACAGCAACTACAGCACCTGTTTGAAGGGGTAAAAAGCACCACAAAAGCAGGTGTACCGCACATATGTAAAGTGCCATGCCATTGCACCAGTATGCATGCAATTGTCCAACAATCCAGATAAGCACACTTGCAGTTACCAGCAGCTGCTTCCACCTGCAGCTGAACTGGCAGGGGGGCCTTGATGATGTATCAGTACTATATTGTACTGTCTGAATAAGCAGTAGGTCCAGGGCAGGTAATTGGATTTGCCTTAGCCTCTGTAATGATTTGCCTGTAAAAAGCATGATCTGTTGTGCCATTACCAGGCTTGCACCGTGAAAAATGGGCCAGCCATGGTATCCAGTGCTACCAAGGTTTCATCAAAATTGTGGCTTTAAGGCAAGCCCTCTTCTAGGGGCTAGGGTCTCAAGTGCAGCATAAATCCGACATTAGACCCTAGTGACAAAAGAATGGTCATTGATGGAAATAAAGATATGCGCAGAACGCTGCAATGCAAGAACCTGTGGCTCCCATTTGACCCTACAGTACATACTGGACTAATTTGTATGACTTCCTTAATGGGCCGAACAGGTGTCGAGGTCGGTGACAGTCAGGCCCCCAGATCTACCATGGAGCGGCTTCAAGTCGTTATGGTGAGCAGGATTTGCAGGAGAGAGCTCTATAGTTGTCGACTAAGGGGAGAGCTTGCTGCAAAGGGGTGCTGATCCCTCTCCGCAGAGCCGCTTTGTTGGGTTGCCGCTATCATGCAAGTTGCACTCATGTTGTGCTGTGCATAGTCTTTGGTGCATAGCCTAACATTATGTGCTATAATTTTGAACAATGAAGATATTGCTTTCAATGGATGTTGCCGCCGGATGCATATGTCATGAGAGAGATAAGCAACCAGAAAACTTGGAATGTTGAGTATGTAACTCTTCCTCAGGACACGGCTCAAATGCTACGTATGCCAAGGACATCTGAGCAGGTGCCACAATGTCCTACGTGTTTACCCCTGACGTGTCATGGTTGTGGTCCCCTCCTGCAGGAAGTGGCTCTGGTATGCCATCAGGTTCCCGGATAGTGACCTTTTGAGGAGTGCAGGGATGGATGCCATGGTGATGGTCAAGTCCTTGAGTATTGGTGTGCAGTTGTTTGCACCAATGGCACTGATTGGATGCTCAATACGTAAGTCTGTGCACTCACTGTGGGGATGGCACCTCTGCCAGCAAGGGTGACAGCTGCATCAGCTCAGCTCTGGTGCATTGCCCAATACATGCTGTTTCTATGAAGGCCCTGACTGCTGTACATGCACGTACACAATTAGTGATGCCTCCACCTGGTTGATATCTTTGCTAGGCAAGGTGCTGATGATGGTTCTGGTATGTATTCTTGCAAGCAGCACTGCTTTCCTGCAGCTGCATTTGGGGTTCCAATTACACTGTGGCATCATGTTTCTGGCGCCTGATGCGCAAAGAAGCTTCCTGTGAAGGTAACCCTACTGTTTCTTATTTGTGCCTGGACTGCTCAAGCTCCTGCTCACTTGCATTTCACCTGGCTAATGCTGACTGTGGTCCATGTGGTGCCTCTGTGTGCGCAGTGGTGCCCATTCATTACACGCAGCGTGTGGGGGTGGATCCCAACACGGTCAACAAGAGCCAACTGATGCAGTTGACAGTGGCAGCATTGCCTCAGGGGTCCAATGTTATGTGGTACGTTGTATTGGCGAATAAAATACACCAGACGTTGTTGATTAGACTTGCAATTGCCCACCACAGCACACAGGAGGTCTAGCACAAGTGGTTTTTGCATTGACGAGGGTTTCAGGACAGGATCATGAACCATCTGCAGTGCTGGTGGGATCTTACTGGTCATCGTCAGCAATACAGCTTTGAGCGGCAGTGGTGGAACGTGGGACTTTAGGAGGCAGCTTATTTGGACAGGTGTGGCATTACGGCACCTTAAGCATGGGACAAATAAAAACATGACTCACTATAGTGCAGATGCTGCAGTTGCCTTGATTGTGTTCTATAAATCATATGCTTTGGGTTGCATGACAGATGCTACCAGTATCAGGCACATGTTTTGCTTCGTCGACCACCTGTACATGCATTTTTGGTGGGCCTTTTATGAAGTCTGGATGACACTCCGCTGGTGATGCTGCTGCCGCAGGTTGCACTTTGTGCTTGTTGTGGTCTATAATGCGTATGCCATGTGGGTCTTATGGTGGCATTACAAGCAGTTCCTGACGGTGCGGCAGTTGTACCTCACCAAGGGTAAGTGAGAGCTTACATCCCGACCTGCAGGTGCTGCTTTTTGATTGTGGGTAGGTTGTGAGGGCAATGAGGAGCTGTGACGGTTTGAGGCAAAAGCCAAGCAGATCACATGGTTGGAAAGGTATAGTCATCCGTTGGTTCCAAAGCCAAGCCGATCACATATGGTTGGAAGGATATAGTTATCAGTTGGTTTCTCAAACTAATGGATGTATTGTGAAGCATATGGCGAGCCTCTGCAGGGTTCTACAGGGTCTGATTTGCACAATGAAGACACAACAGACCTGCTTTATCTTCCCTGGGCAGCTGCAGCATGCTGTCTTAGACCTCATGGTGTAGCAATGCATCTTGCCCCACCATGTCACTACTGCACTGGATGGGGAAGTGCAGTGATTGGTCCAGGCCTACTATTTGAGGAGCTGCTGATCTGACCACAATGTCTTCAAGGCTTTCAGCACTCACAGGGATGGTGCAGCGCCGTTGCAGCAAAGGCCCTATGCTGCACTTGCAGTGTTTTGCTGGCTAACCTACACCTGAGGCTGAGCAAGAGCAGGGTGATGATTTAATCGCACTACTGGAACTTCAATTGTAAGATTTCAGGGAGCAACATGGCCTTTGTTCTGGCTGCTTTGACTGCAGGTGATGACCCCAATTATTGGCTTATGATGACGCAGCAGGCAGAGCAGGCATCTGTTACAAGGAAGGTCATGCACTACATAAATAAAGCAAACGCAAAAGAAGACAAGGTGGGCATATGGTTTAAGTATAAACTGTGTTAAGCATGGAGTCTAACTGACAAATACCTCGAGGGATCTATGGTGGAGGCGAGCGTGGGTGCAAGCTGTTTGTGATGTACACAGTTGCTCTCACTTAACGACTGTTCTACCTGCAAATCACTAGTTTGACAAAGGTTTAACAGGAAAATGGGATGGATGGTAAATGACAGCCTGGTCTACCGCCTCTACCTGGTCTAGCATGGGCATTTAAGACTTCTCCCTCTCCTGCTACATGACTCACAAAGTTCACTGATGTTGCTGGGCATTTGGGAGAGCATTAGTCACGTTGTCGGTGAGAGCAGTGCTATGCACACGCACAATGGGGTTGGTGGTGTGGGTGGTGATAGTTCATGTGGCTGCACCAGACTGTTGTATAAGGTGATCAAGCAAGCTGCCCTTGCTGCCCAGCAGGGCGTGCTTGCTCTTGATTTCTGCTTGCTGCTGACACCTTATGCTTGCATTTTCTGCCTGCTTGCCCTTAGAAGAAGGATGACGATGCACGGAAGAATAATCAGCCCGAGGGTCAACAACAGGATAGATCAGCAGGCAATGAGGGCCCCACATCCCCTACACATTCTTCAGCCCCCTCCACAACTAACACTGTGGTAAGCCGCGCCGCCAGCACCATCACTCAGGTGCTCAGAGGAGCTACACGTAAGCTAGTACACGGTACACTAGCCGTTTTTAGCAAGGTTGGGGGTGATGCTTACCAGCCGTACGGTAACAGCGGCGAGGGCGAAGCTGATGGTAGCGTCCACAGCGGCATCAGCAACTTCATGTCAGATGCTGCTGGATCTGCTGCCCCGACCCCCCGTCAGTTATCTCGGTCTGGGCTGCACTTTGGGAGGAAAGCTGTGTCCAAAGGAGTTGCGCAAGCTCCACTAGGACCAGCACCAGCTTCTGTCAAAGGTGGGGATGCTGTCTCTGGAGCTGTTAAGCTGACAGAGAAGAGCTTGAAGGGCCTGGACCACCCAAGCATCCCGAAGCACATGCGCACCATTACGGAGGACTCGCTCGAATATCGTCTGGCGGACTTTTCGCGACCGAACAGTAGGGGTGGGGGTACGCCGCTAAAGATGTCTGCGAGGTCTGTTGAAGGGTCTCCGAATGTTGATGTGGGCCCTTGGAGCCCTGAGGGGCCTGGCCAGCCCACCTCACCCTTTGCATCTCAAGCAGATCTAGCTACTGCCATTGCGGCAGATGGGGTCACAGGGTTGGGAGGTGGGGCTGTGGGAGGCTGGGGCAGGAGTGGGGCGGACCTCCAAGTAATAGGTGAAGGTGCAGCAGGCCTGCAGCTGAATGCTGTGTCTGCAGGAACCTCAGGTTCAACCGAGCAGGAGACGGATGAGGATGCGGCACCACTTTTGAAGCGGTTTAAAAGGCTGAATGAGACGTCGTCTGTTGCAGGGAAGGAGGCAGCAGCAATAGCAGCAGAGACTAGACAGGGGGGTGGGGTGGTAGTGTCTGCTCCTCAATCACCAAAAGCAGCAGTGGCACCTGCAGTCGCTGGAAGCGACTTTGCGGGTGTGGGTGCGTCCGTGCCGCTTCCACTCACAGCAGCAGCAGGAACAGCAGGGGTGAAAGCGGTGCGCCGGACGTCATCTTCACATCTACCAGTTCCCGAGCACCTCCTGCTTCAAATACCAGAAGCCGGCCCTCTAAGTCCTCTTGACCGCGAGACAGTCTCAGAGCCGTTTCCTAGCAGAGATCCAAGCAGCTCTGGGCCATCCTTGGTACGCAGCAGCACCAGTAACACACCTACGGTGCCCTCTCGGCCAGTGGTTGGTAGCACGGGTGCTGCTTGTGGCTCTGGTGCCAGCAGCAGCAGCGGTGGGGGCGGCAGCAGCAGGCCAGTACGGCAACGGGTGCAGCTGGGATCCGGGCAGAGGAATGCTTCTGTGGAAGGGGCATCTGCTCTTGGCATGCGGGGGTTCTCATCCTGGGATCTGGGCGCCCGGCCACCTGGTTACGGTCCTGGCGGTGGGCGCAGCGGGGCGCCCAGTCCATCCCCGATGACCTCGATGTCACCTGCATCTGGGATAGCTCCAGGAGGCGCAGCAGGCTATTGGGGCCCGGGTGGGTCTGGTAGTAGTGTCCTGCCGAGTCCAGCTAACACAGCATACTCATCCAGTGTTGCGATAGGGATACCTGGGGGTCCAGATGAGGCAGTGGCAGGAGCAACTGTGGGTGCAGGGACTGTGGTATTGAATCATGTGGTCCTGGATGTCGGAGACATGAAGGATCTAGGACACATGACGGAAGCTGAGTTCAAGGCGTCACAATCAGGTATGCAAAGGAGGGTAGTATAGGAGTGCTGCTCGTGGAGCGGGAGGAGGGGGGGGGGGGCGCTAGGGCTTGCGCTATCACGGGCCAGGTGGGTGTGGGATAAACAGACGCAAAGGCACAAGCACATCATCCTTCCTTTCTATAACATTTTTGTGCTGTTGAGTCTAGCCTCAGCGTATGTGTGCGCAAGTCCACCATCGGTTGTGTGCCTTCATGATTGTGATCAGGATCCTTGTACCTGGGTTGGTTTGTCCAGTGGCATAGCTGGCCTTGCGTCTTGTTTGATTGACTGAAGGTTTTTAAGCCTGTTAGAGTAGGCTTGATCGCCCGGTACTGGAGGACTGTAGGAAGTAGATTGATGCAGGCAATAACTGTGTGCAATCTCAGAGACATATAAATAGCAAAGGATGCTGCAAGTGCAAGTGAAATGGAGGAAGCTATGGTAGACCTTATTGTATCCTGCTTTTCTGACATTGGGTCGTGGCATATGCAAGCACATCTTGTCTGCACGGTGCAGCTCCTCTTATAGCCCCTGCACATTTTCAACTGCAACAGAAATGAGAAGGCTATGGTAGACCTTTTAGTATCCTGCTTTTCTCACACCATCATCTGGCATATATGAACACATCTTATCTGCATGGTGCTGTCCCTCTTATAGCCCCTGCGCAGGTGGAAGGACAGGTGGAAGCACAGGCGGATGCAGAAGCGGGAACTCACGGCGAAGTACTGAGGGTCACTGGCACCAGGGTGTGTTATGATTGGTGGGGAGAACTGCCCTCAGATGCAGGGCACTCTGACATTGGCGACTTTCAGGGTAAGTGCAGAGCTTTGGTAGAGTTTGTAAATTCAGCATAGTTTGAAGGCAGGAAAACTACTAATGCTGAGCTATTCAGCTGTTCTGAGGAGGCGTCGATAGATGGGATGATTTGTAATAGAAGGTGCACAATCAATCAAACCGCAAGACCAGCAATGCCAATGGCCAAACAAACCTAGGCCACAAACACAAGGCTCCTGATCACAATCACGAAGCCACACAACCGATGGTGGATTTGCCACACACAAGCTGAGGCTAGATGCAACGGCGTGCACACCAAGGGGAAACAAACACCACCACTAAAACCCAAAACCTGCTCCACTTCCATCACACATGGGTGGCGGGGAGGCAGCAGGATCCAGCACCACCCTAGTAGGGGCTGGAGGTGGCTCCCACCACCTAGGTACTGGTGAACCACCATCCTCCCAGCCACTGAAAGGCACCACATAGCGCTCCACATGCTTATCAATAGCTTGCTTAGTGCGCCTTCTACACCTCACTAACCGTTGGCTTTCCCAAGGGTGCGTAAGATCCCACAACCTCTTCCTCCAAGCACTCTTAATCTGACATGAAGCCTCCCAGCTCCCCTCATCTTGACCAAGCACCTTCAGATCTGCACACACGCATTTCTCCCAGGTATGGCGAGGCCTACCCACTGGCCTCGTCATGTCACCATGTAATGAAGAGAACAACGCAATATGCGGCAACCTGCCCTCCTCCATGCGGCCCACATGCCCCAGCCACCTCAGCCTATTTGCTGTGATGTATGCTGACAAGGTGGCTACCCCACATGATTTCCTGATATGCTCATTGGTGTGCCGATCTGACAGCCTGACCCCCAGGATGCTCCTAAGGCAGCTAGAGTGCACCCGCTCAAGCTTTTGCGATTGCACTTTGGTCAGGGACCAACACTCACTCCCGAACAGCAGAATTGGCAACACATATGCCTTGTAACACTTCACCTTCGTAGCCAATGACAGATGCTTGGTACCCCACATCTTTTCAAACTGCTTAAACCTCCCCACAGCCTTACCCCTCCTGATATTCAACTCCACATCCAACCTGCCATCAGTCACAAGCACACTTCCCAAGTACTTGAACTGTGACACCTCTTTTACCACACCCTCACTGATAACCACCTCTGGTCCTTGCTGCACTGGCACATCCCCCTCCTTCCAATCCTTGTCAATGGACAGGATCTCAGTCTTGCTTGCATTGATGCGCAACCCAAGACTAGCAGCAACCTTGTCCATCACCTGCAGCATGACCACCAACTCCTCCCTGCTGGGACTTAGCAACACCATATCATCTGCATACAGCAGAACAGACAACAGCTCCACACACCCACCACTACCACACCCATCACGCTCAAGTTTCCCATCTGCATGATAGGCTAGCTTCACCCCACATCCCTCCGGCATCTGAGCCATTGCCTGCCGAACCACAAAGTCCATGTAGATGTTGAACAGCAAGGGAGCAATGACACATCCCTGCCGCACCCCGCCATGCACATCAAACCACTCAGACACCACACCACCCATCCTAACAGCAGCCTGTGTGCCAGTATGCAAGTCCATCAGCAACTCTATCAGCTTTGTGTGTACCCCGTACACATGCAGGATGCGCCATAGCGTGTCTCGCGGTACAGAATCATATGCCTTACGCAAATCCACAAAAGCCATGAATAGAGGCTGATCGAATGCTACAGACTTAGAGATGACCTGGCGTATGGTGAACAGAGCATCAGTGAGGCCCCTCCCCTTCCTAAAAGCAGACTGGTTATCAAGCAGTTGTGCATCGACATGAGAACTGATCTTAGCCAAAATGACCAAGACATACACCTTCCCCGGTATACTTAGCAAGCTTATCCCCCTATAGCTATCTCTCACTTTGCGCTCTCCTTTGCCTTTATACAGTGCCACCAACAGTGCACGTTTCCACTCCACTGGCGCTTTCCCTGACTCCCACACCGCCACAATGACCCTGTGCAACCATTTCAGCATGGTCCCACTGAGCTTTAGCATAGGCGCTGCGATACCATCAACCCCAGGAGCTGCCCCATTACGACAGGCAAAGACAGCTTCTTCAACCTCCTGCACAGTAGGTGGCTGAGCTGCTGCTTCACTCTGCTGGTTTGCACCTTGCCCTGCCTCCATCTTCTGCACTAACTCCTCAATGGTCTGCTGCATTTGCTGGTCGAGCTTGGCAGGGCAGTTGAGGACATCAGCAAAGTGCTCAGCAAAGCACTTCACCACCTCCTCCCTGCTTTGGAACAGCTGCTTGCCATCAGCACCCCCTAGCACAGCTGTAGGAGCAGCAGAGCTACTGCCCTGCTGCTCCTTGAAGATCCGCTGGACATGCTTGTGGAACACGGCTAGATTACCAGCTTTTAGAGCATGTTCCGCAAACAGCGCTTGCTGCTTGAAGTACCGCTCCTGATCCTTCTTAACCGCTCGCCTAGCAGCATTATTGGCCCCCCTGTAATGTGCCCTGGTAGCATCATTAGGAGAGGACAGCACCGCTGCATGTGCTGCATGTTTCCGCTCAATCTTCTGCAAGGTCGCATCGGATATAGCGAAATCTCGGCGCCGCTGCTGAGGCTTGAGGTTTAGACCAGCCTTATGGGCTGCTTGGCTGGCTGCCGCTGTTAGCTGTGTCCATTCGTCTTGTGCGCTCTGCAACTGAGCCCCTACCAGACGGCTGAACTGGTTAGACATTGCCAGCTCAAAGCACTGCTGAGTTGCTGCAGATTCTTGCAGCCGGCTGCAGTCATAGGGCCGTGCTGGCTGTCCCTTCGCACTGTGCTGCTTGGCCACTGACAAGCGGAGGCGCATCGTAAGCACCAGCATTCTATGATCAGAGCCACCTGTATCAAAGCTGCGAAAGACCCTGCAGTCTGTCACACTTGACATGAACCGCTTGGAGACAGCTATGTAATCGATGACCCTGAGCACATCCTGCTTGTTTCTATTAACCATCTTGTGAGTAGCAGTCCGGTAATTGCTGTGCTTGAAGAAGGTGTTGGCTAAGCGAAGGTTCAAGGCACCAGCCAGCTGCAAGAGTCGCTCACCATTCCCTGAAGGCTGCTGCTTCCCAAAGCCATGAGGCCCCATAACACCCCCATACGGTTCTGGATCAGTGCCAACCTGGGCGTTGAAGTCACCCAGAAGGACCAGCATGTCCCTGGAAGGCAGCGCTGCCAAGATAGCTTCCAACTGCAGGTAGAAAGCTTCCTTGACCTCCTCAGGGGTGGACTCGGTATCAGTCGGCGAATATGCTACCACGATTGAGGCGTTTATCCCACTGCTGATTCTCACACGGACTACCAGGATTCGCTCACTGACAGCAGACCAGTCGATTAGGCAACGGGACCACTTCGAGTTAAGAAACAGGCCCACCCCATGTTGCCGTGGCTGACCCTCTGGCAGCCCGGACCATATCAACTGCCAGTCCTTCGTAACATTACGACATCCACTACCCGGTATCCTGCTTTCAGCAACACCACAGGCTCCAACGCCAAGGCGAGACAGCTGCATGACGTAAGAGGATAGCTTGCTCTGTACCGAAGCATCGTCACTGCCGAAAGTTCTGCAGTTCACGAAGCTGAGGCGTTCGGACCCCGTCTTAAGCAATCGCAAGTGCTCAACAGGCCCATGCCTCTTGCTGTGCACGTTGCGAAGTCGTTTGACCCGGTTGCATGGCTCAGTGACCAGCTGTGCGCTGCAACTGGCGCGCATGCCCCCTGGACGAGACAGGGACGCACACACGGGATCCAGCTGCCTTCACCGAGTTCTAAACTCCCTACTAGTTCACTTTACAGGCTCGGCGGTAACATGCCTAAAAAAGACATGTCACCGCCAAGCAGAGCGATGTATAATGTTATCTATAATCTGTAATCTGTAATCTTGTGCACCACAGGCTATGAAGGTGCACAGGGAGAAGGAAAGCTTAGAGATGTTGGGTGCGGTACAGCATGGCATGGCATGAGGTTATCTGCGGTTGGAGGTGCCGCTGGGAGAGTCTGATACATGGGTGTGAGGAGTGCTAGATGTTAGAATGATTAGGTTGTAATTGCATGCACGTACTCTGCAGCAGGCCTTTTAGATATTGCTTTCAGACATGTTCAGGTGACCTCAGCAGGTGCAGACATACTGGTAGTATTTGGGCAGGTTCTACTGTCGGCTCTGAGCGTGATATTCTTGTGCTGGTTCTTATGCGGTATGTGTGTGCCTGCGCTTGTTATTCTAGCACACTAGCACACTCTGTCTTTCTGAGCTGAATGCATGGATGGTGTGATCTGTGCCTGCAGCTGCATATGGTCGCGAGGAGCCTCTTTTGGCTAAGCCCAGTGTGCGTTTCCGGAAGACCATCAATGTGTTTGACCGCCATAACAAGAGGTTCAAGGGTGTGATGGCGCAGCACTATGCCATTCTAGTTACTGATGTCGTGAGGGAGTTCATGCCTATGGAAGGGTGAGCAGGAGGGGAGGGGGGGACAAGTTCAAGGGATGCAGCATGGACATTTGTGCGCATCCATGCAACAAATGCAAGAATTAAGCTTCGATACCTCATATGGTAATGTGCCTTGTAATGGGCATGGGCATGTAGCATACTCATAGGAGGCAGGTGGTTTGAAGAAGTTGCCCAACAGCAGTTTGGTCTGCGGTATGCGCTGTGATTGTGTCTTCATCCTTGCTACCTGGCAGGACCGGACGGAGACAGCATCCTGGGCCACTTGGAGCTTGTGATCCATGAACATAGCTATCCCAGGTGTATTGCTTGTGCTATGGAGTCCGAGAGAATGCAAGATTATGTGTCCTGGGACCTGAGAAGAGGGATATCTTGGTAACACGTGTGTGGCTTTACAACCTCTGCGTTCTCATGATGAGTGTCTCGTGTGACAGGGATGAACCACCGGCAGATGTTGCACAGCGCAAGAAGCCTGAGAGCTTCCAGGAGCACATCAGCTATGCTTTAGACAGCATGAAATCCTCAGTGGACCGCCGCTACAAGCAGGTCATGTGCTGTGGGTACCCAGATATTGCCTTGGATCACCCCAACCAGCGCCGCTGGGAAGAGAAGCTGGCGCTTGGTGCCGATTGGGGGGAGCAGCTCAGTCGGGAGAGCCTGGCAGCAGAGCGCCGACCACAGGGTGGCGAGGAAGATCTGATGGCAAAGCTGGAGCAGGCAAAAGAGAAGGTAAGGTGGTGATGGTCATTGTGATGCAGCGACTGTCCAGATGTGCTTGGCTTCCAGTTGTGTTTGTCTGCAGCTTTGTCTGAAACAGGGTCCCTCCAAGGGATTTGCATAGCAAGGAACCATCATCTGCTATATATGTGCGGTTCAGTGTATTATGTGATGATCAGGGTTTAGGCAGGAACGCATGGCAGCAATTTGGTAGGCATCGCTCCGACGCTTTGTATTCTGCACTGGAGTGAGTGACCAGGACCAGTGTCGGTCCACGTGTTGAAATGCAGCATTGGTCATACGACTTTTGGGCAACTCTGTGGGAGCTGGTGGAGCGTTGGAGGTCTGTTGCAGCATTGCTTGCACATCTGTGCATCGCTCTGTCTTGGATCGCCTTACTGATGTGCACCTGTTCTGTTCTGGCTACCAGTGTGAAGCATGTTTTCCTGGCTGCAGCTGAGTTTGTGCTTAATCCTCAACTGGCATTTGAGGCCTTCTTGCAGTTTCAGTAGAAGGAGCTCCTAGGCTGCAGACAACAGATGGGTGGGCTGGAGCTAAAGTTCTGTGATTCCAAGTCTAGTGATGTCTCTTGAGAATTAACATCGATACTCCACATTCTTCTTGTAACTGACTCCGAACAACATAAATACTTTACCTAATTACAGCTGCTAAGTCCTGTCAGCCCTTTGTCATTTGCTGCACTGCAGCTCATGGCAGAAGCTCAAGAGGATGACCGTGACCATCAGGCCCGGATGAAGGACCTGCTGAAGGCCAAGAAGGTGGTAGAATCATTCCAGGCTGAAAGCATCCGTCAGGCACTGCTCAGCAGGGAGCACAGTGTGATGCAGTTACAGATGCGGGGCCCCAGCAGGTTACACATGCATGGGCCAATAGCAGCAGGCCTGGCCAGCAGGACAAGCAGCTTCCGGAGCGCAAATAGGAGCGAGAGAGAGGTAGGGGCGGTGGCAGGGGCAAGTAGGAAGGGCAACGCAGGCGTTGCTGCCCTGATGGATAGCGGCCAGCAGTATTTTTTATACTTGGACAGCAGTGTTTCTTGTCCGCCATTTGCTTCCTTTCCTTTGTCGCTGCATATCTATCAACTTAGCCTTGACGGACTTGATTACACAAGTGGCGTTGAGGAATAAGGTTGCATAGGAGCCTTGGGCCAGGTTTTTTGCAGGTGTGCTTGCATTTCTCATCGTGATGGGTTTCATTCGTTGGTGATGAGAGTATAGCTGCAGCTGCATGGCAGCTGGTGTTTAAAAAAGCCCCAGTAAACAGGGTCATGTATTGCTATGTCCATGCTCTGGCTGTGAGCTCTTGCAACAGGTTTGCGTATGTTTGCAGATATCTGCCTGTTGACCATCTGCTGGTGTGGTGTGTACTTCTCACCCCTTTACCCTTTACTAGCTTTACCTCATACTGCATTTGGGACGACACCTCTGAGTTATGCTGACACCTTTGTGGTATCACTTACCCGTGCAGATGGGTCGAGCTGAATTGGCAGTTGCAGGAGCATCAGTTGGAAGCTCAGAGTATGGCCATCTTATCACTCCACGCACCAGTGGTGTCTTCAGTTCAATACCTGCGGCCCGAGCAAGCAGCGACTTGGGCACTAGTCTGTATGACGTGCACAACCACAGCTCATTGTCTAGGAACAGTGTGCTGCTGCACAGCAGTAGGGGCAGCAGGGATAGTGATAGCTGGCTTGTGGGGCTGGGCAGCTATCTGGTGGGGCACCAAGGGCCACTTTCTCCAACAGATGCAGCTGCAGCACAGTCTCCTGGTACTGCAGCGGGTGATGGCTCTACAGGAGCAGTGGCTGCAGCAGCAGCAGCAGCAGACCGGTTTGAGCAGCAGAAGCAGCAACAGGAGCAGCTGGGGAGGCAGCTACGGCATAACAGTAGCCCTGGTGTGTTGGCAGCAAGCAGCTTGGGGTTGATCGCTAGCTCGATGGCACGAACAGCTAGTGCACAGACGGGGGAGCAGAGGCAGGTGGGGACTCAGGGGCTCTCGGCGTCATGGGGAGGGACTGGTGCTGGTGGTGGTGCTGCACAGAGGGGTTGGGATCAAAGCCAGGGAGTAGCAGGAGCAGAGGGTGGTAGGGCACCATGGTCAGCCACAGCTGCGAGCTCGCCCAATGGTGTAGCTTTCCAGCGGCAGCTGTCCCAAGGGGTCCGGTCTTCAAAGAGTGACACATCTTATGGCTCTCCTTATGCTGGGATGAGTCCCAGGGAGGGCGATGGGTACCATAGGAGCGGTCTAGGGCCTTTCCACAGGAGCCATGCAGGTGGCGGGGTCTTCTCATCAGCTGTGGATGGGGCGTTGGTGGGGCACGATGGGGGGTATTATGGTGGTAGCCATCTCTCACGGTATGCTCGCTCTGTGTCACCTTCTGGATTCAATCACAGACCGCACCCGCCGCAGCTACCTCGACACCAAGGAGGGGTAACGGGGCGGCAGGGGCTAGGGCGGGGCTCACGTATGAACGTTGCAATTAGTCCGAGGGGAGTCGTGTTAAGGGAGATGCAAGCTCCTATGCCAGAGGCGCCCATGATGAGGCAAGAAGGGTGGGAGGGATCGGGGGCTCAACCGGAGCTGAGCTTCTCAGGGCAAACTGGGGCAGGGGCGGATTCATCTGAAACACAATCTGAGCCCTTGCCATCAATACCAGTAATGCAGCCAGACGAGCAGCAGCAGGCAGGGGCGGGTCCTGGCCCTAGAGGAGAAGGAGTGGAGGATTCAGCTGACTTGGAGCAGGTTTGGCAGCAGCAGCAGGAGCAAGGACACGTGCCTTTGGTTCATCAGCATTATCATGAGGGTGTACTTGAAGCAGCTGCAGGAGGTGGGAGCGACACGGATGGTACAGGTCTTTCTGGAATGCGGCAGCGGCGGGGTGTTGCACCTATCTCGGTGATGACAGCACCGGCCCCGGATATGCCGACATCTTCTCGCAAGCCGGAAGCACATGGTTGGTCTTCGGCAGTAGCTGCGAACAAAAGCTCGGCCATTCCGATCAGTAATGGAGGAGGTAGCATTAGTAGCCTGGAGCCGTCAGCACCTCAGTCTGTGGTAGGTGTCAGTGCCCCTGCTCCTTCACCAGTGCCTGGCTATGGTGTCCCGGCCTCGGCTAGCGGGGGTAATTACCTCCCGAGCAGTGGGGGTATCGGTCAGTATGGCGGCCGCGGTCTGCACCCGGGGCATCACTACCCGCCACCAGCAGCTAGTGCTCAAATGGTTAGGTCGCATCATGGCAAGGCGCCTCACCTAAGCACGATATGGAGCAGCGATGGGGCTTTGATGAACAGCTCGTCAGGGGCGGCTGCGACGCCTCCGCCGTCAGTACGTGGGGAGGGGCAGCCTGGTGAGCTGCATAGGCAGATTCATCCGGGGGTTGCGAGCGCACCTAGCACACGTCATCTGGGCGTAAACGGCTTAGGCCCAGCAGCGTACATCAACCCAAGCGGGGACAGCACCGTGACAACTGGGGATGGGGGGCATGCTGAGGCGGAGGAGGCAGTGGTTGGCGGGGCAGGTGGGGAGGCTGTTGCGGGTGGGGTTGGCGGAGCGGAGAGTGGAAGCGGCGGTGAGGAAAAGAATAGCCATCCCTTTGTTCGCAGCACGCTCATGCGGGTCCCAAGTAAATGGCTGCGGCCCCGGGATGCAAAGCGAGCATCAGGAGGCTTGAGCCGATGGAATCTTGTGAAATGGGCTTTTGAGAGGGGTTTGGTCGTAAGGCTGCTCGAGGAGCCCACCTACAGCGTGCTGACATCCACATTCAAGCGGCTGTACCCTCAAGACTTTGACCGCATTGTGGCAGTGGTGAATCATGAAAAGGTGGACAAGCTGTTGATCAAATGGGAGATGCTTGTGGCCAAGCTTGCGAGGATGGAGAGAGCGCCGCCAATGCAATGTAAATGCTGCCATGCTGAAGATGAGGACCGGGAGGCTCTTTGGGTGAGTACAGGGGGGGTTATGGTGGTGGGGGCGCTGCAAGTGCGGTAAGCATTGGGGGAGAGAGAGAACTACGCCAGAAGGGCGTGCATTGCCCTTCCGCAGGGAGTTGGGGGCAGGGCCCCTTTTACGAATACGTTATAACCCTACCATTGGAATGAGAGAGGGGGTGCGGTTGGATTTCCGCCCATATAAGCATTGGCATGGTGAGTCCATGGGTACTTCCCTGATGGTGTAAAGATGCCATGGGCTGCAGATGGGCAAGTGGTGCTAGTTAGCTGTACCAACGCAATGCCAGCCTGCCTTTGCGCGAGCCACTAGTACTTAAATCATTCTTCTGTTGCACACAGCTATCCCAAGGTGGTTGTGCCCTGTGCTGCGAAGGTTTAGTCCGCCCTGTTCCTTGTTGTCACCGGCAATAATACAAATAGTCCCTGCTGAGGGCTCGAAATTATTGGCGGTCTTCACTGAGCTGCTGTTTGCATCGCATCCAGAAAGGTTTTCGCTGATATTGCCGATATTGCTGGAAACCATGCTTCACTAGTTTCATCAGGTCTTGTGCACTTACAAAGGGCAATTGCTAAATCCTCTGCTTCCTGTGATTTTTCCCGTTGTGCAGGAGAAGATACGGAAGGTGGAAGAGAGCATTGAGGAAGCGCGGATGAAGGCCTTTGATGAGGGCAAGAACCACGCCTGGTTTGTGCTGTTTAAGAGCCAGCAGGCTGCCAGCTCAGCTGCAGCTGCCCCCATCATGGCTGAGAAGGACAGGTTGTTCAATGTGAGAGAGGGATTTGGGGTGGAAATCTCACAGACCTCCTACCGGCTTGGTACATGTTTGCAGATTCAGCAGGGCCAAAGGGTATTCCTGAGCTTTGTGCGTGTGTGTGGCGACCTCTTGTTGCGTGTGCCTGCCATATGGGCGTATTGTGCCTCTCTTTTAAATTGTACAAGGACCCCTGGACATGCTATTATTGACTTCTGCATTTATCTTGTTCACAGGATTTACAAAGCAGTCCGCTGTGCTGCCTTTGCGCAAAAGCTGTGCTCTTGCATGATCGGCTATGCAGACACATGAAATCGATACTTCACCCCCATGCATTTAACTGCGCGTAGGTTCAACCTGCGCCTGGTCCTGAGGAGGTTAACTGGCAGCATCTGTGGTACACCTATGGGCAGCGCAACTTGCGCAGCGTGCTGGTGGCTCCTTTCATCCTGCTTGTGGTGATCTTCCCCATCACGCTGGTCACGAGCGCTGTGGGGCGGTTGGAGTATGTGCTTTGCCCAACAACGGATGCCAATCCAAAATGGGTAGGTAGTTGGGCAGGTTGGGACGTGTATGGAGACAGGAATATGCAAGAGATGGTTTGACAGTTTGTGCATGGTCCTTATGTGGCTTAGCAGAGTTCAGAAGTAGCATGCTTCATACGAGGTTAGGTTGGTTATAAGCAGAACTGGGGTGAGTATGTTTGGGATCCTTTGGCAGTACTCCTGGCTTGGTTATAGGCGCAAGACCTCACGTCAGACTTCATGCGTTGTGGGACCTTCCTTATGAGTCTGATGTGAGTTTTGGCGTAGATATAGGTCATCAAGCTGGTAGGGTTAAGGCGTAGCGCTGGTCCAAAGGACGAGGTACGCAGTACTGCTGTGTTGGGAAACAGGCTCCCTGGGCTCAAGAGTTCATGGCAGCATCGTGCCAGACCATGTGCATCCCCAACATGATTCTAGGAGCAGACTGCCCAGGATTCCTGCTGGTTTAACAGCCCTTCTGCTCCTTTCCCACCACCATCACCACCTTTGAGAGTCTGCTTACCAAACCTCTGTATGCTGTTTCAGTGCTCCATGGTGCAGTGAATGCCTCGTCCGGTACTGGGAAGTATTGGCTGCATAGTCATTGTCGTACTTAAATGGACGTCTGGTTAGCGCTGTCATGAATAAGCATACCATGTGCTGAATGCTGCTTTTGACATGCTTTGACAGTTGCTGGGCTGTCCAGTAGCAGTTGTGTACCCATGCTTTACATGAACTCAAAGGTATCATTTACCCTCCTCTTGCATGTGGTTTTGGAGTGCAGACTGCTCTGTACTGGCCGTGGTACTGCGAGGGGCGCGTCCACGGCAACACGGTAGCCAACTTCGTACGCAGCTTGATTACTGGTTGGGCCCCAGCGCTGCTGCTGAACCTCTACCTGGTCATGGTGCTGCCTCGGGTGGTGTACCTGCTGGTGCAGAGTGAAGCTAGCTCCTACAGCCTCAGCGCTCTGGAGAGGAGGATTGGGGCGGTGTTCTTTTATTGGGATGTCTTCAATGTGCTGTTGCAGGTGGGTAGGTGGTGGGCTAGTGGGTGGGTGATGGGCTAGTGGGTATGGCTTTCTTCGTTAGATAATCCCTCCTTATGTCAGGCTAGGGAAAGGGGCTGGCCTATAAGTAAAGCCATCCCCTTTTCCCCTGCCCAGGCACAGAGCATGGGCCCATAACAATGGGAAGTGGCTTGCAAGATGGAGGCGGCATGGGTTCTCTGCGTTGGTTTGCTAGGAAGTCCCCTTGTTTCTCCAGTTGCCAGCGACATAAGTCATCGTTAATTCTGTCATGCCGAGGGCTTGCCTTTCTTGTCTAGGACAAGTTCTGCGTTTTATCCAACAGCAGATCAACGCCCGTGCTTGGGTTGGCCCTCTATGATTAATTGATAGCCAGCTTTTGTGCGCTAGAACCAGCGATCAATTGCTGAACCCAATGAATGTCCCCTGATGCTCTCGATCGTCTGTTCTCCCCAGGGTCTGATTGGGAGCACCTTCTTCCAGCAGCTGAGCGCCATTGTGCAGAACCCTTCCAACCTGCCGGCGATTCTGGGAGCTGCGTTGCCAGATTCATCCAACTTCTTCATGCAGTTCATTGCCATGCGTGCGCTGTTCCTTGTCTGGCTGCGCATGTGTGTGCCACATGGAGGAGTGTGGCAGAACTGGTGTAGGGTGATCTGGTGCAATCCTCAGTGGTGTGCTACATGCAACACAGGTGAGAAAAGTGTGTTAGCATAAGATACATCTAACCAGGCTAATTTGGACAGTGACCTTGAACATCTGTCACAGGAAGGCATAGGAATTTCAACTGCTTTTTGGGCACATTCTAAGCAGCACGAGACCGCTTTTGAGCAGGCACCAGTGTATGTTTGATATATCTAACATGAAGGATAAATGAAGAGTTGAGAAGCCCACCAGTGTATGGTTAGCCCTATGCAAGATAGAGTGGCTTGCTTCTCACAGATATGGCACCGTCGCTGTTCAACCTGAATTACCCAATCCTTCATGTTGCTCTTGTTTTGGCCTTCTGCAATGCAGAGCGGGACCGCAGCCTAGCTTATGGTCCGCGCACCCCTCGCTATGGCTTTGAGATGGGTCATGTCCTCATGATGTACCTCATCGCCCTGGCTTTCAGCGTGGTGGCTCCCCTGCTGGTGCCTTTCAGCGTGGTGTGGTTCATGTTTGCCTGGGTGGCTTGGCGCCACAACCTGACTTACGTGTATCAGCGGAAGTACGAGAGCGGAGGGATGATGTGGACGTTCCTGTTCAGCCGTATCTGCATGTGTCTGGTCATTATGCAGCTCTTCACCTTTTGCGTGCTGTTGGTGAAGGGCGCGTATGTGCAGGCCTTCTTGATCATTGCCTTCATGCCGGCTTTGACAGCCAAGTTTTACAGGTATGTATAGGATTACTTGGGAGTTGGTAACAGTCATTCAAAACCATCAGGGCACCATCAGCACTTCACTTTGCAGCTCACACTTTTTGGAGAGACGAGACAGGAGGTGACTGGTAGCGACCTAGGAGCTGGTGCATGAATACTGGTAAAGTGGGTTGTTATGGTGAGCACCATCACAGTTTCACAATGGAAGGTGGAGGATTCCAGTGCACACAATTTGAAAGCCTTGCAGAGCAGGTGGTGTGGGGAATGACCTGTAGCAACGGACATCAGCCACAAGTTCAGTTAGAAAGTGGGATAGAAGCAGGGCTGGCTATGCTCCTACTCGTTGTAGCAGTCAGGCAGTCACGATCCTCCCCCCCCCCCCCCCTTCATCCATCCCTTCCGCTCAGTTCTGTACATGTTCTGCGCAGTCAAGTGAAGTTCTAGACTGCAGATATCCTTGCCAGCGCTCCTGCAGCTATTGTTGTTTTTAATCCTGCTGGGAAGAGCCCATCAGGCCAGCGATAAGCAAGTGTGTGTGTGTGCTGTCTTTGTGTAACAGGTTGGCTCAGCAGCGCTTTGGTGTAGGGCTCAATACGCTGCCGCTGGACATGGCAAGCAAGCAGCCCCGGGCCAGTGTGAACAGCTTGATGTACGTGCCACCACCACTCCAAGACAGATCCTGGGGGTGGTACCCAGAATGGAACAAGATCTGGGATGGCTGGGGCATGCCGGCATATAGCTTGTGAGCGCTTCCCTGTAAGGATGGGTGGTAAGAGAGAGAGGTGAGGCGTGTATGTTTGGCAAGGCAGAGCTGTTGGGAGAGCAGTTCTGGTAGGGTCTGTGACCAGGCTTAACTTGGAATTGGGTAGGTATGTGGGGTTGGTACCATTTGGATGGATTCTTCAGCTGTTGGGGCCCACAGGGGCTTTGCTAGCAACTGGGTGTCTTGCAGGGGTACATGGAGTCCTTGTAAGTTGCTTGCGGCTGGTTTTGCAATGCCTTGCATTGACGCCATTGCTGCGAGATTGTTTCTATTCTCCAGGCTGCTCAAGGGGACTTGGCTCTTTTTGGCATAGCTTGCTCAACTGGCAGCTTGGCCCATATCCAAGGGAATCGATCCAGGAGCAGATTTGAGCGTTGGTACCGTATCTTGGTGTATTGGGATAATATTGCCTGTGGCATAAATGTCGCTAGTCAAGCCAGGTGAGAGTCCGCTACCTTGGGAATTGCTACTTTAAACTGCCTATTGGCTGGCATTGTCATTGATTGCTACTTGGTGGGGGACTGTCAGCTTTGCTAAGGGTGAATGCTCCTGCAGGGGAGCTGGCAAGGGGAAGGAGTGCCCTGCCTCAGACCCTATACTGGGAACAGAGGATTGTGTGCACCTGATTGTATTTTGTACCCAACCTCTGCAATTCGGGGTATGGCGACTGTGGCAGAGCATCGTCTGGGAAGCACAGGGGTGAAAGCGGCATCATCTTACGGTGTAATGTCACAAACGAGTGTTGAAGGATATGATACATGATGATGTACCATGACAAGAGTTGCAGACTTTGTTGACAAATGCAGCAAGGAGGAGTCGCTCCCAAGTGCGGTACAAGGGTGAGCCCCAATGGGCTGGTTTTTTTATATCCTATTGTGCTAATGGTTGAAGAGATGGGTGGCTGTTACCCATGGGACCTTGACGTGAAGCTTGTCCTTCCAGTACTGGATGGGGTCTGTGGGGTTGGTGTTGCTGGACTGTCGGCTCTAGAAGTGGGCTCTCGGGGCAGTTTTGCGTATGCAGCAATGGCAAGGGTGACCCATGATCAATTTGGTTGGATAAAGGTTGTGGGGTGGGGGAGCAGCAGCTCCGTGCTGGGGTGACGTGCATGAAAACAATAGGTGTTCAGCTGTGTCTGTGTGTTGCTACACAGCCAATGTGTTGACGTGCTGTCAGGAGACACAGATGAGCAGGTCTTTGTTTGAGCATGTAGCAGCTCTGCCGGCTGTTGGTTGTTTTGCTGGCCAATAATGCAGCACATATGTTTGGTTGTGGGGACACTGGAAATTGACCATGTCGGCTTGATATAATGCAAGAGCGGTGAGGAGCGAGAGCATCTGTTGCTTGCAGCAAGCATGGTATAGTCAGTTGTGTGAGGGTATGATCTGGGCACTTTGAAATGATTATTGGGGGCCAGAAACGTAGCATGTGGTGTGTGTGATGCCCGATTAGACACATGCTATCTAGGTTTCGTTTGGGTAGCAGCAGGTGCCCCTGGTTTGCTTGAGGCGATTGATCAACAGTAGGATTGCTTCTTCTTGTTTTTCTTTAATTGCATTATCTGTCAAGCAAGGTATGCTAGTCTTTTCTAGATTGCAGTATCTGCTGCTGGCAAGGTGCTTCTGAGGCTAGCGTCTGATTGTTTGTGTGCAAGTTGAGTGATGAGTCGGGACATGTCAATGTATGTGTGCTGTAGCGGCTCTAGTTGAGTTTGTTAGCCGTTCATAAGTTGTGAGAAATTAATTCCTGGTTTCGCGAGCACGGGTCGCCTGTCTTTTGAGTGGCCTCTAGTTCATACTGCGATAGAGCCCTGCGCCATTGACAGCTTGATGGTAAGCTGGCTGGCAGAACAGGGTCCTCCGTACAACCGCTGCAAAAGGGTTGGTATGCGATTGACTGTTTGCTTTGTTTGAAGTGGGTGGTGTTCTTGATCATGGGCTCTGTCTCGATAGGAGCGTTGCCTTGACTTTGGAGGGATTGATTCGGCCACATTCCATGGTGGTTGGGTCTGGTTGCATTGATCCCTCTGTGGTTGAGTCCTTTGCATGGTTCTTGTACATCTCCAGCCAGTGGTAATCGTCATTGTTTGCCATGCCATTGCAACCGATGGAGGAGTGGGTGGTGTTCTTGATCATGGGCTCTGTCTTGCCTGGATACATGTTTCGGTGTCAGTACTGCTAGGTTGGTGGTCTGGAAACCATTGTGTTTGGATCCATCCGATGGTGTGTTTGGTCGTTTCGACCTAGCAGCCCTTTGCGGTTGCCACACCTTAAATGTTTGTTGTTGTTGTTGTTGAAGCCAACCTCCCCTGCTTGTGCTTGGTCACCACCCAAGGTGTGCTGTACCTTTTGAGCACTGGCTTGTATGAGACCTGCCTGATGCTACTTTCTGCACTCCAGAGGGTGCTGACAGTGGTTGCATCCTTGAGGTGGATGTGTGCGGCTGTGGATTGTAGTTGTGCGTGCATATGCCATGTTGGTACATCCGTTCATCCATATGGTCGGACTCATCTCGCCCATGCATGGGGCGGTGGTGGTGCATCGAAGGTGGCACATAGACTGGCACTCAGGTATGCATGAGTTTAATCATATGGGTGTACAAACTACAAAGTGCGCTGCGTTGCAGTCAAGTGCTCCCATCTGCGGGTGAGTGGCTGTGGTGCAGTATGTCCATGCCCAGGCTATCACACGACCTTGTTAGATACCATTAACGTATTTGGCGTCTCGGCGTTGTGCACACTGGCTCAAATCGTCAGAATGAAGCACCGTATTGCTCATGTAACCAGTACTGCCTGGCTGTGCAGCACCTTAAAGCGCTCCCGATATTCCTTTTGACAATAACACACGGGGGCTGTGATGATAGTACCATTGCTATGTCTAGGTCGAGACTCCAGGGCGCTGCTTCACATTTGACCAGAGGCGATATGCGTAAGCATGGTCAATTGGCTGTTGCTCTCGATGTATGAAGCGTGATTTGTGTGATGCATGGTGACAACGCCACCCACCAGGTGCTACTAAGGTCGTCGCTACGCCCGTGTTGAAACGGCTCCAACCCATCAAACGCCAGGATGTATACACCTGCGCTGACAGACAGCATGAAGAGGCTGGCGGAGGCTGGAAGGCCTGCTTCCGCGAAAAGCAGAAATCAGCTGGACTTCTCTGGAAGCAACAAAGGCACGCACCTAGAACTCCGCGTGCCTGACGACATGTACATAACATGTTCACCCATCCAGGGTTCCCTTGTCCTGGACCTTTCTCAATCGCATACTCTTAATGATTGCAGAGCTGAAGGTGTACGCAAACACTCTGTACGCTGGCGACATCTTAGCTGGAGAAGCAGCATGTGTCGTGACACCCTCGTACAACCCCTCCCCTCCCAGCCAAGGTGGCTCTGGAAGCAGCCAGAAGATTCAGCAGCAGCGTGCCCTGGCAGCCCAGGTGATTTATGATACCCCAGACATCTGCAGACTATCTCATCTTCCCGACTATTGTGATGGGTCAGAACCTGAATTATCATGTGACATGTTAAGTGCATCCCTTGGATAATTCCTCGTCCATGGCCCACTGTACCATCAGCATGCAGACCCAAAACAAAACAGAAGACACATATGTAAACCAATGTAGACGAATGTAACCAATGTAACCATAGATTGTGCTCATCGGTCTTGCAATGACATCCCATGCTAACCGTAATGCCCATCTTTATCACCCCCCTTGCAGAAACGCCTAGAACGCTTGCAGCTAGGAGGCCTCGCTCACAGCACCCAAGATCGCCCAAGCAGTGCAGGCGGTAACAGCTGCAGCAGCAGCATGGGGGGCAGCCCTATAGCTCCCTACCCCTCCTCCGGACTCGCAACAGCTACCAGCAACAGCAGCTTGTTGCCTGGGTATGGCCCACGACTTAGTGCTGGGGCTCAGGCTCTGCTCTCAGGCTCTCAGCCACCCTCGCTGCTGTCACCAGCTGGTCGTGACGGGTCTGCAGCCAATGGTGCTGTGCTTGAGTGCAGCACCAGCAGCTCTGGCATGAGGTATGTATGGGGATATTTAGGAGCATGTAGGGGAATATGTAGGCTTGTACGGGTATTACATATGCGAACGTGTACTGGGTAGGTCTGTAGGTATGTAGCGTGGTGGTGCATACGCGGGTGTGCTCTGGGTACGTATATACACAGGCATGTAGAGCGCTTCGAAGAAGCACGTGGGGGGTGAAACTGCAGCATGATGGGGAATTGGATGAAATGCATAACATGTTGGTTATGCAGGGTGGTCACTAAATGTTGCACAGCACAAGAAAACAGCACCCACATGAGGGTCACTGTTGGGGTACTGTGTGACAATATGGAACAGAAGTGTTTAGCCATGTGGTGTCCAAAGGTTTGGAGTTCCTCATCTTCACAGCTCAGGCATTTACAGCTCTTTCCTGGGCTCTGGTTTTCTAGACGCTGTCTGGAAGGCTCACGGAAAAGAAATCATTCATAGACCCCAAGCAGCTTTGGACAGATAGAGGCAGCGTATCTCTTAATCTTGCCTCGCTTTACCTGAGATGTTCTGCTGTCTTGACCAGACCAAGGCTTACAGACCACAAATACCACCAAATTTCTGTTGATTGTTGTGTGTAGCTTCTGCAATGGGTCCAGTCGCCCATGTTATCCACCTCCTACTGTTAAGCTGAGGATCATGCGCGTCTGATATGCATATGACCTCTGTGAGCTTTGTGACATTCTGCCCTTTGTTCATCTTCAGGCCCAGTAGTGAGGCTGAGCGGCACCTCCTGGCCAAGGGTTTAGCAACCGTGTATGACCCCACTGAACCTGAGGCCCCCCAGCGGCGCTCTGGATCGGATCCTGCAAGCAGCAGTAGCAGCAGTGGGAAACCCAGGGTCTCAAAAGGTGCCCCTGTTGTGCGGCCGGACATCTCCAACCTTGCAGCGTTTTTGGTGACGCCTGGTGTGAAGGGGGGGCAGATACAATGCTACATTGACAGGGAGAAGGGGATCAAGGGATACACGTGAGTAATAGGGAGGTGGGCAGGGATGAGTTGAAAAGCTGGGCTGCTGCGCTGGGTAAGCACATTCAGTTGGTATAACCTCTGACAGGAGTTGGGCCTAATGCAATTCTGCTACAATTGCATGCCAAGATTGCGTTTGTGATATTTCATATTGTTCTTGATAGTGGCGGCTGCTTGGTGCTGATGCATGAGATGAGTGGCATATGATGCACGTGCTCCAGGTGGAGTTTGTTCATACAGGGTAGCATGCAGAACATCTTGTATGCTATAGTAAGCTCATTACAATGCAAACTATTAGCTTGCAAATTATTGATGCTTGTGATCTGCTTTTAGGCCCCACATGAGCCAGGGGGCATTTGATCATGCAGCGTAGCATGCAACATCTCTTGCATTTTCATGGTAAGCTCATCATGGTGCATACCTTCTAGCTTGTGTGTGAATGGATGCTTGTGACCTGTTTCTAGACTGTAAGCCCTTGATCCTATCGTCTGTAGCTGTGGTGTGCTGTGGGTTTCACATGCACAACTCTACTCGGTCAGTGCTGTATCTTACTGAAAACATTGTGTTTTGACAGTGTGCTGCTGAGCAGTGCTCTAATCTCATCATCCATTACTCGAGATCTTACTAACGAGCTCCCCACTAATCAGAGATACACATCTGTCACTTGTCTATGCCAATACGTAGGTACCGGATGTACCTGAATGCAGACAATGTATTCCTGCTAGCGGCCCGTGAGGTGAAGAAGGCCACTGGAACCAGCTATGTCATTTCCAGCACTAGTGAGGACCTTTCACCACGCTCCTCCAGCTGCATGGGGAAGCTGCGGAGTAACTTCCTTGGAACTGAGTTCAGCTTCCATGATGGGGGGGCTAAGGCGGGCAAGCAAACCAAGGGGACCAAGACAGGTGAGAAGGCAGAGGTGCTGGGGGGGTGTTGAGGCGTATGGATATGCAGCGGTACTGAGAATGAAAGATAAGGAGGTCTTTGTGGATGTGTTCATGCGGCTGCAAGACTTTGCTCTCAGCCCATAGCTCGTGACTGTTCCTGCAGATGTTATAACTTATTACGGGCTGGGCTTACTGGTCTGGGTTTCTGTAATAGCAGTGAACAGCAATGATGAGGTAATACCAGACGGGCGGTGAAGTTACTCTGCTGGAGGCTGCAAACACTAGTGGAAGCATAACAGAGCAGAGTCCTTATCCAAGCAGACAACATACATCCGATCATTTCATGCCAAGGCATCACAAAGAGTTGTGCAGCCTCATGAAGCTCACTCTTCCTCCGTGTCTGACACTGGCGTGTGTATCAATTGCTGCCCGGTACATGATGCACTGGTTTGGCAATGGTTACTGCACAGCTTTTGGGCCGTGCAGCACCCACGGCATGACTCCAGCTAGTTTGTTTGTATGTCTCAAGAGCAGACTTTCAGACAGAGAGAGCTGAGGCCGCTATAGAGCTGAGGCTGCCAGACCACTGTTATATCAATGTGCCTTGGTCTTGGAGTACATTATGTATTCTAGTAATGCAGTAAGCGCTGATGCTCTTTGTTGCCTTGCTGTATTGTGAATTGCAGCTCCCCGCCAGGACCTTGGCGCTGTGACCTACCAATATAATGTGCTTGGCACCCGGGGTCCACGTAAAATGACGGCCGCTGTACCCCTTCCGGATGTCGACACCATTAACAGCAGCAGCAGCGGCAGCCCAACTCGGATCTCCAGCTCTAGTGGCGGGGCTCACAGCAGCAGCAGCAGCAATGGGGGTGGCAGCATGTATAACAGGAGCAGCAGCAGTGGTGCTGGTGGTGGTACCGGAAGTTATGGCAACACGAGCAGGGGCAGCAGCGGTGCTGGTGGTGGTGCGGTGGGAGGAAGCCCTGGGGGCAGCAGCAGCGGCAGCAAGGCCACGTGCTTAGAGCGTTTGCTTACCGGAGTTGGGATGGATCAGCTGTTTGTGATGCGGAACAAGGCGCCGAGGTGGAATGAGGCGCTGGGGGCGTACTGCTTGAACTTCAATGGCCGGGTGACAGAGGCGAGTGTGAAGAACTTCCAGTTGGCATGGGAGCATGATGATGATTCCGTGGTGCTGCAGTTTGGGAAGGTGGGGGAACGGGTGTTTACGTGTGACTTCTCTTGGCCGCTGACGCCGCTGCATGCCTTTGCAGTGTGCTTGTCCTCCTTTGATCACAAGTTAGGCTGCGAGTAGGGGTGGGGCTGATGGTGTCTTGTTTGTTACTTTGTAAACTAATTATAGCAGATGATACCTGGGGTAAAAACTGTTAGCTTGGGGACTGGTTGGAGGGGCCAGGGGAGTCGGCAGTGCGGTAGCTGTAATGGATACGGGCGAGGTGGCAGGGCTCTGACCTGTAGTACACAGTTGCAAATAGATATTGTGGGGTTGGGATGGGACGGTGACTAGGCAGCAGGTCGAGACAAAGGAGGGTCCGGAGCTGAGATGAAATGGTGGTTATTGAAGAAGACTGTGAGCTGGGGGGGGGGGGGGGACTCTTGTCTTATCATGCGTCCTACTGCAGGGGGTGAAGCATGCTGACTGGGGCCTTGGTATGTGGTTTAAGAAGGATGGATGCCCATGCCACCTTCTCAAGTATTTGTGTTTGGGCAGGCGCCGGGGGCTGGTGAGAAAAAATTATGGCAAGTACTTACAACACGTGCAAGAGAGAGAGGAATTGACTTGAGGCCTTTGGGAACAGAGTGGCAAGCCAGAGAGGAGAACCATGCATGACTGTTTCCTGCCTTCCGTCATCGGTATACGGTAAATATTTAACCATTTATAGGCCCAAGAAACCGTGTCGTTCTTCAGTACCTTGGCAGTCTGTTTTCACACGGTTGGCCCGCCGGTGAGCGGATCCACATGGCGGCTCGTACGAAAGGCTGTCCCTGCTTCAAGGGTGTTAAACCACGTTTGACCGTGCCTGGACACACATAACACACACACACACACACACACACACACACACACACCCCATCATGTTCTGTATTGCTATGAACCATGTTCCTCCAGAGGGCTCTTGGCATAACTCGGGTGCCATATGGCCCGATGCCCGTCGATACTATCCAAGTGACTTGGTCTCTCCGCACATAACCGAATACACTCAAGGCATTCCACACGTCGCGCTTTGTTCATTAAGACAACCAAATATGATATGCCAGTCAGCGCTGGAAGGTGCGCCCTGCGGGGATCGCGTCGACATAGGATCACTCGATTTTGACCGTTTCAAAACTTGCAAGCGCCCAAATAGGCTCCTCCTGCCCCTAAGATCCACAGTTTAGGATATCCGAGAGCCAGTATCAATACAACTGAATAAAAACTGCAACTGCCAAAACACATCTGGGTCGGAAACTAGCTCACTGATCTTCGCCTAGGAAGCATGCATAATCAATGCCACATAGCACAAAGATGCCCGACAAGTACCCACCAGACCACAACATGAGTGCGCCCAACGTATGGGAGGAGCTGGGCGGACAACCTCCCCCAAGGCCGGCAGACAACTACTTACCCATTGCAACCGAACTTGAAACGCATGCCTGCAGTCCTAACCTACATACCAACATTGAAACAGCATTCCCCCGATCCTATGAACTCATCCCACCAGGAGCTAACTAAGTGTAACCAGGAGCCATGACAGCATTATACATGTAGCAGCCAACAGTACCATGCAGGCCCTCTCCTCCCAACAACATATGAAGTTCGGTGTGCCATATGCAAAAATCAAGTGGACAGTGACCACCTTCTGGTCATGAAACACCAGCCTATTACAGTCCTGGACCTGACCTAATGCCTGCAGTGGCATGGGCGTCCCTGCATATGACTGCTGATCCGTTGCCTGCTGATGAGCTCACAGGAGGCATTCACTCTAACTTCCATGTGGCTGCCAACACCAAGGCTAAATGCAAGGAACGGAACGAAGAAACAACAGTTATGGGGATGCATGACATCTGGCAACTGCCAAAAGGCATGGCAACCAGATCGATTGGCCTCAATAGCACAAGTCTAGATTCCCAACTGCACATGCAAAATCCGCTGCAGACCTTGCAGCTGAATCATCGCATCCGACTAGAGGCAGCAATTTCTGTACACCAAAGGCCAGAGTCTCTTGATGCACCTGTCCAACTTCTCAGTGTACAAACCACACTAGTGCATGGCACATTACAAACCACCTTCTGTGCCCTACTCCGCCCTCCTCACCCAACCTGGCATACAACTCATCGAAGTGGCAGTGGTAGGTTAACCTGCTGTCCACCTTCGGATGCATGCCTGAAATTGCCACGAGCATAATCCGTAAACAGCACCATAATTTGCCATATTCCCCTGTCTGCACCCTCGGCATTGCTTCATGCTCCCCTAACCAACGCCTCCGATGTCAACTTGTTCTCAGCATCCTGGCTTGCTACTAAAGAGCAACAAGCCTCTGCACTAAGCCGCTGACCTTGCTGCTACTTAACAGAAGTTCCCCTACTAGGTTGCAGAACCCAAAGCGAAAGCTGGCGCTAAGTCGCCTTCCCTGCCCTGCCCTTAAAGTGGCTCTACTATCACCCCTAGTACTTTTAATGGAGGTGTGCACTGCTGTGCTCTGCAGCAGGTGCTGCTCATATACCCCCTAATACCTTCTTCCCAGGAAACACCCAAAAAGCCCGCCCCAAGTGATTGCCTCAATCGCATCATGTGACGGCTGAATGCCAGGTATTGTGACCAGCAAAAGGCAGAATGGTGCCCTCCCAGCTGTCCAGTCCAGGCTGCTGCACACGCCCAAATCACCCATGGGTTGATGCTGTTGCTCCCTCCACCCCTCCAGGCGCACCTCCACCTCTCCTGTCCCACCTCCACTCCCGACTTGACCCTTGCCAGGTCCGAGCCTGAGCCCCAGCACCCCATCCACCTCTGTGCAAAGCAAGCATGAGTCTAGCGAGGGGCCTGGTTGTAATGACTGGTATCCTTCTTTCCGCCGCCCTTCTTGGCACGAGCCGCAGCAGCTGCCTTTGCAAGTGCAGCAGCAGCAGCCTTCTTCTTCTTGTCTTCTGCTGCTTTCTTCTTGGCAGCCAAACGGGCCTTGGCCTGTGCACAAAGCAACAACAAACGGCGGGTTTATGGCATTTAATTATTTTGACCATAAACGGGCTTAATTCACAATATAACACCCCCAAAAGCGGAGGAAAGTATCTCCCAAGGAGTGGACTAATAAGCACACTCCTTTACCTGCAGAGCACACCTGTAAGCACCTTCAAGGGTCAGTTACTTGGGAAGGCCCATATAGAGTTAGGGTGGACAAGGCAGGACATAACACAGGTTTGGATAGTGGTTGCAACTTGCTCTACTGGCCAGATCCTCCTCTCCCCGCTCCAGCAGCGCATGGCAAAACCCTGATCTTCTCGTCCACACTGCCCCTTTACCTTTACCCAACCTCCAGGCGGATTAGCTTCAATTACCTTCCGCCTGATCAGCAGAAGCTTGTTGCCCACTAACACAGCAAGCCACAATACATTCCCTCCTGTTCTTGCCCTGTTCCACGCTGCATGGCACTCAGGCCAATGTCGCATGACCCTCCTGACAGTCTCAAAATGTCACGGGAAGTGTTTACCAAACCCACGAAACTGCCAGACGAGAACCACGCCTGGTTTCAAATCATTACCACAATCAGAACGAAGGGATTGGGCCTAGAGGACACTGGAGGCATTCACACCTTGAAACATGCAACCATTTTGCGAGTAGCAGATGTAGCTCTGCCTCCCCACAGCTATATGGCTAGCACTGCAAACAGGAGCCCCCTACCCTACACACCTCATAAACTGTTATGTCTCACCCAGTTTCCAGAAGCCACTGTCATCTGTTTTGCTGCTCTAGGCCTCAGCGATGGAAAATGCACAGTGGGAAGGGCACAGGATCCCCACCCACAGTTGCCGAAAGCCCGGCTGCCAAATACTACTGTTGTTGCTCCCCCCGTTCTCTGAAGCCCGGCTGGTGGCTTTGCTTCAATTTCGCTTGCCCTGCTAGAGGGGCTGCAAGCTAACCTCTCCCTGTCACCCTTCCACCTCCCACACTCACCACTGCAGGGTCAACTGGCACTCCATCCTCCTCCTCTGCTGCTACATCTGCCACCTCAGCATCTGGGCTTTGACTAGTGGCACGATCTGCTGCTGCTGCTGCTGCTGCCCCTGCTTCCCCCTCGCCTCCTACTGCAGCCTTCTTCTCCTTCTTTTTCTTCTTCTTGGCAGCTGCCTCATCCCGCCGTTTCTGCTCCTCTACTGAGATGCCCAACTCAGCGAAGACAGCATCAAGCTCCTCAAGCTCTTTCTTCTTTAGCTCCTACATTGATAAAAGCACATTTGGTCTTATAAACAAACTTTTGGGACCTTCCTCCTTTCTTAGCTCCTTCTTTGAAAAGCCCACTCACTGTCAGATTGGTTTCATAACTCACTTAATGTCAAATTCCTTCTACTTGAGCTCATCCTTTAATAATTTGAGCTCATACTTAAATGATAAGTACTTGGTTCTATAAGGCTCAAACAAACTTACGCATACACTTCTTATGGTTGATAACTCTACGGAACTCAACAACAATCAGACTATCATCACAGCTTTGTAACCTTCATGAATGTCACATGCCTGTCACATCATGTGCACGATGACATTTGCATACGCAGTGCTAAGTATCCCCAAGCTTCGAGCGAAACCACTGTGTTTCATCCTTATAGCCACTCCTGCTGCTGATCCACCACTAGTGCAAGTGGTTACATTTCCAGCTTCTGAATGAAGGCTAGTCAACTGACCAGCTGCATGCTGTTTTACATACCCCACAAGGCATCCACTGCCTCTCAATGTCGAACCTGGTAGCAAAGCAGCCAGTGACATCAGGGCTGGTGTACGCACCTTCTTTGAAAGCTGCTTGTCCAGCTGGGCTGCTGCCTTCGCTGCTGCTGCTGCTGCTGCTGCCTGCTCCTGCTTGGAGTCCTCCTCTGCAGTGAATCAACCGGCCAAAAGGTTAACTCCAGACCTCAGGTATGCCTCATTGTCTTTATATTATGTGATATGACGGGAGCAAAAAGTGCCTTAGGCCCATGAAGGCATGCCTCATGTCAGAGTGCAAACAGTATGGATGCAAAGCGCCAACGTCACAATCAATGGAGATCGCTTTGTGTCGTATGTTGCACTTTGTACAGGACGAGGTACAGAACCAGGTAGCATGGGTAGCCCTGCAGCATTACGGTCAGGGTGGTTGCAAGCTACTGTAGATGCACAATTATGAATTAAAGCCTACCTGGCCTCTCATCTTCTACCTCGTCCTCGTCATCATGATGGCTGTGGCCCAGCTCGATCCCCAACTCTTTCTCTATGTCAATCTCCTGCATGTGTACTGGAGGTGTTAGTGACCCACCAGCAGGCTACTGGTGCCCACTGCTGCATGCATGCATGAGAGAACGGCGCGTATGTAGCGTATGCCTGAGATGCAACATGCAGACGAGTTGCGCCCTTGCAAACTGCTTTCAGGCTTTCCAATTGGTATGTAGGCCCGGGGTAACTGCCCACCTCTTCGCTCTCCTCGTGCTCGTCATGGGCCTCCTCGCCCGCAGCAGTCCCGTTTGCTGCCGTCTGCGAACGTGGAGCATACATTAACCATGCCAAGCTCCGTCAGCTGGTCGCCGCGTGCTTCGGGAGCACGCACCTGGTCCCATGTCGTTGGTAGGGATGGCAGTGCGTAGTCGTCGTCTTCCTCGTCTGCCCAGCTGGTGATGTTGATCGATGGTTGCGAGAAGATAGCCTTTTCTAACTCTGCTGTGGATACTTGTTTCTTATCACCCTTCTTCTTCTTCTTGTCGTGGTCCTTGGAAGACTTCTTCTTCTTCTTAGATTCGTCCAGCAACGCAAAGATGTTACTAGTAGCAAGACTCATCACGGCCCTTGATCTATGCTCTTATCGATTAACCTAAATGGCTGCGATCTACACCCAGCTAGTCGCCAGAGACTATCAACAGCACCGCCGTCGAAGTAACCTGCTGCAATCCAAGATGCTGCCTGAACAATTCGAAGGTTTTCAGCGTTTAACTACGAGATCAAGATCTTCTTGTCCACACCACTCACTCCGGCTTCAACAGGAAGTGATCCATGCATGGGCATGCTCATGCTCAAATCCGCGAGGCTACAGATCTGAGCCCCCTGAACCGCACCCCGTAAGCCCTCATGAGTCAGCCCAGTGAGTGTGACTGCGCACCTTCTGGCCTCCTCAGCCGTCTAAGGCCGTTTATATACGACAGGTCCTACGTTCGATCAGATGAGTAAGCCTGGCTTGTGAGCAGGGCCCGAAAAGCTGACGTGCGTTCCATGCTCTGGCGTGAGGGGTGTGCTGGCCTGGCGCTGCCATATGAACACATCCAGCAAATTTCATATTTATAATGATTGCAACGTGGCTTCTTCAGTTTCCCCCGGTTAATGCCAGTTACAAGCAGAAGACACGATGGCAGGTGACTAAAGACCGACTGTTGGCCGGTAATTCATACAGCATCAACATTAGCTGCAGCCTGAGGATCCCTTGCAAAATGTGGGCAAGTGGGTACCTGCCCAGTACCAGCTCCACAGCCGCTCATGGACGGGGGCAAGAAGCACAGTCCTATGCCCTTCCCTCCTGCTAGTGCCCCCCTCAGTATCCAATTCGCTGCTCTGTATGTATCGAGCCTGCCTCCTCTCCTGTTACACCATTGCCGCCTCTTAGCCAGGCCTTCACACAATGACATGGCCGTCCACGTTGCTGCAACCCCTGCCTCATCTGCAGCAGTTGCAGCATGCCACCCATGCTGATTTGCTGCCATGCATGCAACTCCTTCCGCCACCTGCAGCTTCCCCTCATCCATTCCACCCTCCTGGTGCTCTTGCCGCTTCTGATGCTGCTGCTGTCCAGAGCTAGTGCCAGCAGCAGAAGAAGGATCAGCATATGCTAGGTCGTCAGGCAGCATGTTATCCACACTAATTCCAGCTCCAAGCCCTAAAGCAACTTGCAGAGGCGGCCAGCTCCGCTCTGCTAGGTACTGCACCACCTTGTAAGGGCTGCGGCAGTGCGCAATGGGGTAGCTGCCGTACAGCACCTGCAGCAGCAGTCAGAACCACAGCAGAGATTAGAGAGCGAGACAGAGAACTATGCAGAGAAGGGGGGAACCCCCTTTTTGCAGCAGAGACCCTTCTTGACTGCAGAGGCCATTCTTGCAACATAAGCAACATTGCCTACTAAGCATACTTCCCAGTGTCAGTATGAGTACAAGGCCATCTCCCATTCAAGAATCGTGTTACAGAATATCAAGCATGGTTGCTCATTGGGCTGGCAGCACTACCCCTTCAGCAGCATAGGAGGCACCAGGAGCGTCCTAGTTTTTACTATCATACATTGGCTAGCAAGGGATTTAGGGTGGGCTGGTGGCAGCCATTGTTTGAGCTTGGACAGGAAATTGAGTATGCCGTTGGAGCCTAAGTTGGCTCCTTGTGGGTGGCGCTGCCCCCACCGGCGCCCCGCTTTGACGGGGCCATTTGGTAATTGGTAATTGGTACTATCAGAACCTGCCGTGGGGAAAATGCACCTAGGTTAAAATTCCAGTACGTTGTGGTGCTTCACCATTTTCGCTTGAAATGTGTGCCCTGTTACTTAGCTTGCTTTGGTTTGTGCAAGCGCAGAAGCATGGGCACAGCAGCTACTCTTTCAGCATCACAGAAGCCTTCTTTCCAGTTAGGCAGCAGATTCAGCTTGCCACTCCGTGAAAACAAAATTGACACTTCATATGTCACAAGCACACGCTGCTGTGCATGTCACAAAAGTCCCTTGTTGCTGGGCACAAAGGTAAACCTCCCACTTCTCAACTGCATGAAAATGGGCAATAGCTGCATGGATCTGACCAAAAAGCTGCAGATGCTACCTACCCACACTGCATCCACACTCCGCACCATAAAGGCCATATCACTGGTTGCTCAAGACTGTTCAATCATGCACAACTTCCCACACCCCACCTACCTGCATTGGGAGGGACACCTGGTAGCGAGGGAACACCAGGCCTGGGCAATCACACACCATCAAGTGTGGTGTCATGTAGTGAGTCTGCAGGTGCTTGGTCCTCCCAGGGTGACTGCTCACTGCCACCCGGTGACTCCCAAGCAGCACATTCAGCAGAGATGACTTCCCCACATTGGGCTCGCCCACTACACCCAACACCACAGGCTGCGACACCCCATGCTCCTCTCTGTCCTGACCAGGTTCTGTCATGTGCTGCTGCTGGTGCTGTGCGTGCTGCTTGCTGAGACTGGCTGCACATGCTCCTGCCCCCACATCAGAGCTTGCATGTGATCCTCTACAGAAGTCCTTAATCATGTCCCCTTCCTCATCACTGCTTGTGCTACCATCACCTTCACCAGGGCTCCCTGTCAGGCTGTAAGTGCCTTGACTGCTGCTGCTCCTGTTGCTACTGGGGACTGAGTCACTCCGGTAACTTGCCCTACCCACTCCCTGGCCCCACACTCCTTCCTCCTCCCCATCCTCCCCCTGGACCACATCTGCTGTTGCTGCTTCTGCTGCTGCAGGTTGTGAACTCCTCTCCTCCTGGCAGTTGTTCTGCTTGCTGACGACATGGCGCTTAGCATGGGTGTTGCGAGCTGCTGAAGCTTCCAGAACTTCATCTGCAGCGCAGCAGCAATACATTTAAATAATATCTGAGATAGATCACTGCACAGCTTTCAGACTGTGCAGCACCCGCCACATGACTCCATTCAAATACTATGCAGGATTATACTAGTCCAGCTGTCCTTTGACTGAGCCCCAGAATCCCTTGACTGTTGTCAGAGCTTGCAATGTTTAGACTCCACGGAAGTCAACAAGTTGAATATCTTCACACATGCACAGCTGCAATACTACCAGTACTTTTGGTCTGCTTTGATCAGAATCTTGCTTGCATGTGTTGCAGGGCTGCACAATGTGATCTAGTCACCTGCCTGTGCTCAAGGAGGGTATGTCCTCCGTCAAAGCTCATATGCTCAACATGCTCAGCATGCGACTGTTGCAGCTCTGCAGGTGAACTGCAGGACTGTAGTTGTACCAGTGCCGCTGGAAGTTGGCCCCTGCTCCTGAGTGCAGCAGACCTTCTCCACACTCATCACTCACTCTGAATCAGCCGCATCGTCTTACCTAGTGTGAGCCCCAAGACATCTCTGATCCGCATCTTCCCTCCCTCCCTCTGCACTGCAAGCTCCATAACGCACTGCAAGATGCTTCTGGCTGTAGCGCCGCTAGCTGCTGCTGCTGTTGACACAGACACTACATGCATACCAGGGTACTGTCGGCTGAAGAAGTGTGACCATGCTGCTACTGCTGCTGCTGGTACAAGGTCACACTTGTTGAGCAGCAGGACAGCAGGGAGCCCATGGTCTGTGGTGATGTGGCGGTACAGGGCCTCAGAGAAATGGAGCAGGGGATTCCTGTAGGTAAAGTACGTAAAGCAGTGGGCACTCAGACAAGCAGGTTCAAGATTATAACCAAAGGATGGATTACATGATGCACACCAACTTGAAAGGAATCATTTCTCTAGCACACCTGCAGCTATACAATCACATATAATGGTTTGCAAGCAGCGGCTTCTCTAGCGGAAGCACATGGTGTTTCATGCAATGATGGCCCCAGGCCCCCAGCTGCTGGCTCTGTTTCAACACAATATCCCCTTCAACCTCCTATATGCGTATGATACTTGCGTTCAACACATACCTGGGAACCCCTAAGAGTCACATATTGCCCATTCCAACCCAAGTGTCGACCATTGCCCCACTTCCGCCAACATGTACACAGAGGAGGCTGACAGAGAGACTCCTGTATCATTAACATTGCCGTCATAACGCATACTAATAAAAGTGCTCTCAGAGTCACCAATCTAAAAGAGTTATCAAGTTCAGCCTACACTCCTTGCCTCAGCCTCTCATGATTTCGGCAGCTCTGTGTCTCGCTATCTCTCTCGATTTCTCACCCTCACCCCACTGAAAAAACTGGTTGGGGTCATGCTCGGGTGCTGCACGGGCTGTGCAGTGGTCTCTCTTGATAAACATTGTCCTGGGGCACTTACACCCGTGTCCCGGACCCTACCTTGCATCCACCACCATGAGCACAACATCTGCCAGCTCGAGTGTCCTCCACAGCTGCCGCCAGAACTCCAGCCGACCTTCATAGAAGCTCACCACCCCGCCATCACCAGCAGCTACAGGCCCCTGGGTCATAGGGGCATGTGGTCTGCCACCTCTGTGGGGTCCCCTGCTGGTTGCAGCTGACTCCTGCTGCTGCTGTTGCTGGACTTTGTTTCCAATCGCACCCTTCAACCTGCCTTCTCCAGCGACACCCTCATTAATGCTCTTTCCACCCTGCTGCTGCTGCTGCTGCTGTGTCCTGCGACCTTTTGTCTTAACTGCTGCACCTTGCCGCAACCCTCCCCCAGGGTCCTGGATGATGCCCCTTTGTTGCTGACCGCGCTGCTCCTTCTGCTGCGGCTTCTCTGGCTGAAGGTCATCCCCTTGCAGCTTCACCGCTTCTAGCCTCTGCCGCTGCTGCTGCTGCTGCTGCTGCTGCTGCTTTCTGCTGCTTGCCTCTGGCTTCTGCTGCTGGCTTCCTTCACCACACCCTACTGCACTTGCTGCTGCTAAACTCGCATCTGCTGCTGCTCCTTCCATGACTCCTTCTTCTACCTGTGCTGCTGCTGCTGCCACATGCTCCTGCCATTGAGTAAACTCCTCCTCCTCCAGCTGGTGTAACTCATCAGCTGAGGATGCCACACCCTGCAGCAACAGCCCAAGGTATCTTTCAAGCACAGCTTTGCAGCCCCCAAGCAAATGTATCATCCCTAAACACTGAACCTTCCACCAAGCACAACACAGCCTTCTTCAAGCATTGGTTATGCAGCCCGTGTAAAGGCTGTTTGGGACCATCCCACCAAGACGCATGACTGTCAAGCTGTTAGCAGAGAGCCTCAGTCTGCAGCTGTGGACACAGGCACCACATGAAAGCTTCATGCTCTGTGCAACAGCTACATCAACTTACAGCCACTTCCCCTGTGCTCAAAGACAGGCACCATGTGTTCCTTGTCCACTTGGGACGGTAAGGCTTCCTGCTGGCCTTGTCAGCATTTCAGCAGGTCTGAGCAGGCAACATGTAAGTATTCTGGGCGCACCTTCCATGCTGGACGCTTAGGGAAGCCTAGGGCTGCAGATGCTCCAGTTAGCTGCCAGACCTCCTGAGTGGTCAGCTGCGGAAGGAGGGTCATGCCAGGGGCAGGAGGCACATGACACTGAGCTCCTACTGGCTGTGTTGCTACTGCTGCTGCTAAAGGTTGTGACGGTGGTGCTGTTGCTGTAGCATCTGCTGATAGTAGGGTGCTTATGCTGCCTTGTGTGGCTGCTGGGTCTGGTGTGGGTGTGAAGGATCCTGCTGTTGGCGGTTTGAGACCTTCTGTTGCTGGGCACTCTGCTGATGGTGACATGCCAGGCGCGATGGTGGCCCTTTGGCCTATTATGGGTCCATCTCCTTGGTTGTCGAAGGGTTGCAAGCATCCTGCTGCTGCTCCTGGCAGTTGTGGCTGCCAAGGTGAAGAAGGTACGGCAACCATGGGCACATAAGTGAAAGGAGCATGGATAGAGTCGTCAAGACGAGCACCTCGAGCGCCAGGCTTGCTTGGAAGGGCAGCATGAAGCTGGTGCTCTGCTTGCCCAGGCTGAGAGACCTGCTGAGGGGTTCTGTCATCCCATGTTTCATTCCAAGCTGCTGCCTTCTGTTTGGCTTTCTTGGACCTCTTTTCCTGGAGATACTGCTTTTTAGCTTTTGCACTGTAGGCCCCTTCAGCCCGCTTCCAGGCTGCTTGTTGGTTGCTACCGGTTGCAGGAGATTTACACCTATCTCTGCCCATGGTGACTGAATGCCGAACTACTAGCAAGGTTCCATAAGGGGAGAACTGCCACCTGGGCCGCTGCTCTTAGAAGTGGACTAAGCAAACGCTTCCACAGACTGTCACGATTGGTAGTAAACACTTTCGAAAGGCCAAAGGTCCACGCATCCGGAATAAACTGCTTTGATTGTTACCCATGCAGTATAGTATTACTTCATGTGTACTCTAGGGTACTTGCAAACCAGTGCGCACGGTGAGCTCATCCGGAACTCACCGCCATCAGCCGAGGTGACTGGTTACTTTCACGACCTCAAAAACGCTCTAGATGTGATAATCTCGACCACCGGCGACTTGTGAGACTCCCAGCAGCATCCCGACCGGCTGACCAGACCGCAGAAGACTTTTGAGCTGGATCTCGTGCCGAACATGCCTTTCTACCACAAACACAAGTAACACCCCTCATCGTGCATCATCCCCCAGAGGATGATGGAAATATTAGTTGCCAGGCAAGCGCTTGGTTTCCACTAGCAAGCACAGTCTTTCAGCAAGCCCACCAACACCTCTGTCCCCACTAAACCAACCATCTACAACCGTACAGAAACACTAAATCTACCGTACACAGAAGTACATGCAATACATCTACAGTATGTGCTCTTCGTCCTGCCAAATTAAGCAAAACGCCCCGTCCAGCGGCCTCGCCAGGGGCTGAACCCAGGGCCCTGAAACTTTTGAAAGAAGTCCAAGTCCATGCATGCTGCACAAAGCCACTTTTCTATACACCAAAAATGAAACCTGCTCCTGCTTCCTGCCACTGCTCAGAAGTACTTGGCATTCACGGGCTCATCATAGCCAATAAACGGCACAAAATCTTCAGGAAAACCCTCCCCTTTCTTTGGCACGTGCTGCCAGATGCCCCATGGAAGGTGGGACCTGCGGCACACAGGGCTGAGGGACCATGCCTCCCAATCAGGGATAGATGCCCAACTGCACAGCATGAACAACAGAATCAAATATGAGACAGCATCCTTAACTTGGCAGACAATACAATTTGGCACCTCACCAGGCTAGATTGCCAGTTTGCATGCGGCGTGCCAGACATCACCGCTGCATCAGACATTATCAACAGTACCAGAAGAGAACAGCGCAAGGAGCGCAAGGACATGGGTCTGTAAACAGCTAAGCCAAGCCAATAGTGTACAGAAGAAGATTCAAGATCATGCACGAACCGAGCCCAGGTTGAAATCATCCCTAAATGTGTGCAGGACACATGGCACACATGCTGTAATCTCTAATAGATGCACAAGTCATGCAACGACTGTAAGAGGCCAGGCACGATGGAGTATACTTAGTATTTCTTGATCATCCTGATTACTGTGCTCAACTGACACCTGGTGACTTGCCTGCTGCTTATGATGAAGTTCTCCCCATCACTGACCAGGCGGAAGTCTACAAACCCGGCAAACTTCTCCATGTCCTTCTCCCGCTGCCGCCACTCTGCCTCAAAAGCTGATCGGCAAGACTTGGGCACAATAAACCTGCAACAAAACGCAGCCACACCATTACGGGAGGGTGTGGATTGGGAGCCGGGGGTGGGGCGGGGTGGGGAGTTGAGAAACCGACTTGTTGTAAAAAGTCACTTAGCAGCCACTGGTCGTTGCAACCACATGCATGAAGGCAGATCTTAGACTATGTCTCAATCACAGCGGCAAAGTGGCATTTGCTGTGAGTCGACCCAAAGCACCATGGCACAAGCATGAGTTCTAGAAGACAGAAGCAGGCGCCGCAGGCCTATAAATGCAATGAATCGAGAGTGCTTTAGGTCAAAGATGCTAGCCAATTACCGCTTTGTCCATTGCATGCTGTCCGTGGTTGTTTCCAAGCCCTGCTTGTTCTGACTCATCATTGTTCACAGCCCTTGGCCAAACAATGAAGACCATGACTTAGAGGCTGGCTGTACGGCAGCTGGTAGTCAGCGAAGGCAGGAGCTGTGCCCCCCTTTTAAAATGTGCCCCTTCTTATAAATGTCCGAGCCCACTCTGGCCAATTGCTGCTTGTCCTCAGTGAACTGCTTCTTGCCACCAGCTTGGCAATTGCTGGCCATGAGCTTTGTCTCAAAAGACGAGAAGGACGCCCGTCCTTGCTGCAGTCCCTTTCCACTGCTGCTATGATGCATTTAGTTGATGCCAACAGACCAAGCTCACCTGTTTGTGTTGGTGAAAGGGGTCTCACTAGGATTAGGTGCAGGCTTCTTTGCAGGTTTGGAAGCTGTAGGAGCAGGGCTCCTGCCATTGGGGCCGGCCTATAAGTCGTGCTTATAAGTCAGTTACATGCGACGCCTGGCTGCCTTTCAAGAAGCATGCTGCTTCACCGTACTCACAGCCCCTCACCTTCGGCACCAGCTGCTGCAGCGCTTGCTGTCGTCTGCATGCGCAAGAGCTGCTGCCATGCGTCGACGACTGCTTTAGAGAGGGCACTGCGCGCCTTGTTTGGCCGCTGGCCAGTCGAATTTGCCCGTTGCTTAGGGATAGCTGTATCGCATGACAAAGACATCCAGGTCAGCGTACACTGCAGCAAGGCTATGACCTAGCTGGATACTGATCTCATATCACCTGCATGTTCCTATACTGCGATGGATTGTGGAGATGGACACTCACGATGCTTCGGCACACTGTGTTACGGAACCGCCGCAAAAATGGGTCACTACACAGCGGGGGGCCAGCAGGCGTTCGTATCCCTAGTCTGACATCGTTAGCAGACGCCCTCTCCCACAAAGCATTTTCGATCGGATTCACTCTGCTTGGGTGTGGTCACTGGCATGACGAACTTGTACTGCAGGCGGCAATCGGAGCCACTGGGTACCGGGACCAGGCAGGACAGTGGCCTTGACAGCTGCCCCAGCACTTCATAGTAAGTACCCTCTGCAGGCACTGTGCACCGCATAGACATGCATGGGGTCCCTTCTCCCATAATGTGCATATATTTGCTGTCTGATGGAGATGGGCCAGGGAGAAGCCCCTGACTTTGTCCACAGGCTACTAGAAGGAGCGAAGAGCGTGAAACTCTTAACAGTACGTGTTCAGCCCAAGTGTCTAGCCAGCTTTAGCCATGTGGCCCGAGCGACCTCTTGATCACTAATGTTTTCCTTACAGTTAGCCATTGTCCAACAAGGAGGTAGACTGCTGCTGGGCCTTAAGAAGACAGGTTTTGGAGCTGGTTACTACAATGGCTTTGGAGGCAAAGTAGAACCCGGAGAAAGCATTGAGGAGGCTGCTTATCGTGAGGTGTGTGGATTTGTGATGGTTCACAAGTGTGGCATTACAGACAGACCACACCCATCAGCATTTCCAGTGCTTGCAGCAGTCAAGCGACATAGATCCAGGCAAGCCCCACTCTACAATTATCACCATGCGGCTGTATATCATGTACATTTTCAACTCTTTCTACATGCCTGGTGATGAAGTTGATTGAGTGGAGCAATGGTTAAATGCCTGCATGTGTGAATGAAGTGATGTTCCGGCACAGAAGGGACTCAGCCAATGCTGACCACCATGTATCCCGCTGATCCATGTGTACTTTGACAACACTGTGAACAGCTTCAGCATTAAAGCATGAGCGTCTACTGCACCAGCTTGCTTGTAAACTAAGTTCATGGTTGGCATTGACACTTGACCTCACTCACCTGCAGCAACAGCTGTCCGCCATAGCCTATGGACAGTCCACTCTCTCTGCCATACACCACTTCCTCAGATATACACAGCAAGACTGGATGAAGCCTTATCCCCTGCATGCAGTACGTTTTTCAGCAAGGCTGTTCCTTTCAGGTGATGAATGCTTGCTGTCACATACAGCATAGTGCACAAAGTGGGTACATTATGATTCAGAAGTATCCGCTAAACCAAGAGACTGAAAAGCAGCAGAAGTTGTGCAAGGCAAAGCTGAGTTTGATCACCATGTAGCTTGTACTGCTATGTTTATGCAAACCCTCGGAGCAGCAAGCCTGTATTGACTTGATCACAAATCTCCCTGCTCTACTTGATCAGCAGCTGCCCAGCAAGAGATGGCATCGTGCCAAGTGGCACTTCAGTGTCACTGCTGCTAAAGCCTCCAGGTCTGCCATGCCTACCAACCCCCATTGCTGTACAGCCTTAGGGATCCTTGCTACGGTAGGCATCAATGCTATGAATGTAGCTGAAGAGCTCCCTTAAGAAGCTCTTGACACAGCTCTGTGTAAAAGCTCTTTACACATGAAGAGTGCTTTTAAGTTTGCCCTGCCATCCTGTTGCAGTTGCAGGAGGAAGCTGGCATCATTGCAACGGACCTGCAGCACGTTGGTGTGCTGACGTTTGTTTTTGATGACCAAGACAAGCCATGGGAGGTCCATGGTAAGCTCTCTGCATACAGTCTTTTACAGCATTTCCCTTTGTAATGAAAGTAAACAACAATTCCCTGGCTCTAAATCTTTGACATATAAGGCAAATGGGCTGGTGTGACAGTTTGATTTTTAGAAAGCCGCACTGCTGGCCTCCTTATGGTGTAGCAGATGTAGCAGCAAGCAGACATGGCATTCCCTGCCTGGGTTATATTTTAACGGCCAAGGTGGTCAATGTATGGAAAAGAGCCTTACAACCCTCCAAATCGTCCAGTACAGATACCAAAGCGTATCTTGGCTTTAATCCACCACTTCACTGTCCCGAGGCCATTGTACAGGCAGAGCCACCTCAGTCAGCATTGGTAAAGGAGATTGTTTTCAGCTGTCGCTGAGATAGCCTACAAATGCAGTACAGCATGCCATCGGATGGAATGTGAGGTTACTGGTGCTTCACGCTAATAGCAGCCTGCAATTCTCTTCTGGCTCCACCACTGTGTTCAAACCACCTTCCACAGCATTTCTATCAGCCAGAATGTTTCTGTCCATGGCAAGGCTTAGCCTAGCCGTGGACCATTGTCGGGAAGTAAGCAGCATTTCTTGCTTAGGGCTTTGTGCAAGAGGTCTCCATCCATGTGCTCTCATGGTTTCCCAGCCACACCAACTGTGACGCTGGCACGTATGCTGCACGGTACAGTGGTAGACCTGTGTGTTGTAAGGAGAACCATGTGCAGAACAAAAACATGTGTGCCGCCATGAGGTCCTGAATTTCTCTGCACCTGCTGCTGCAGTCTACAAGGTGGGCAGTTTCAGTGGAGAGCCCACGGAATCTGAGGAGATGAAACCCATCTGGTTTGACGGCCAAGAAGTACCTTATGCAAAGATGTGGGCAGATGACATCTACTGGTACCCACTGTTCCTGAAGGGCTGCAAGTTCCAAGGCTTGTTTGCGTTTCAGAACACACATGATCTGGTATGGCACCAGCTGCTGGAGGTTGAAGAACTGAATGTACCTGCTACGGATTTACTGCTACAGCTGGCGCAGAAGACAAGCAGCAGCAATGCAACCTCCCAATCAACTTAAAATGTAAGTGGGTTTTGGTGGGTCGGGAGCATGGTCCTGTAGTGTAGGTCAGTTAAGGACAGTGAGTCTATGAGACAGGCATTGCTTCAACCTCCAAATAGCACGTCCGTAGGTGTGTTTTCTCTTGGCAGCACATAATGTACTGTGCAAATGGAACGATTACCGAAATGCGTAATACACAGATTGCGCATTCTGCAGATTTTATTTTGTATGATATGAGCCGGCTCCGAATGGTAGTGGGCCTATCTATATGTATTAGGTAAGGGTCCACTCCCTGAACATATGCAAGAAGGGATTTCCCCCCTTCTCTGCGTAGTTCTCTCTCTCTCTCTCTCTGATATGAGCCGATGTGCTTTTGTAGATGCATTCTAAAGTGAGATCAGGCCTCAGTAGAAGAGCTGACAGCGGTCATGGTGGCGGCGGGAATCAGTTGGTTGTGGTTTGGTGTGAATGAAAGCCAAACAGAATGATTGGTGCTGGAATTGCTCTAGTTTTATTAGCTGGTGTAGGTGCTGGCATAACCTGTTACTAAACCCTGCAATACAGACAGCTCCTACACATGGGCAGCCCACTTGCTAACACATTCAGCAGTGCGATGTGAAGTCAGCCTTTAGACATCTACAAAACATCGAACATCGAAGTCTGACAATAGCCTCCAGCACAGCAAGAGCTTCTATGGGCCATAGCACCCAACGAAGCAAGGATCAGATTAACATGTCTCCCAATAAATGTGCCAAATGCCATAAAGCAACCCAGACATGGCACCATGAGATTGGTCACATGAGGTAATGTACCGGTAAATTGATTGTTAAGTCAGCAGTGCACAAGTGTTGGTATGTGATAAAGAACGATGCTGATAGGTGTTCCTATGTCACAAGGACATGTGTGCCAACTGATATGAATCATGAATTTGTGCAGTGTACACATGCATAACGGGCAGGTAGTACGCAGTATTTGACGACATGTTCCTGGCCGTCTGTATTTTGAATAGAGGCATATGCATGCAGCAAGCCCAGATTGTGCAGACTGCTGCCAACACCAAACATATCGTCACCAGTCTGTACATCCATCAATGTATCGAACGTATGCCACCAGTCACCAATGAGCCCTGCTAAAGGAAGTTCAAACAATGTTTAAAGTTGATGCCCCTGTTGCTCGATTTGCAGTGCTGAGGACCTTGAGGGGGCTGATGCGGCATTCCTTTGTCAAAGGCCTTGCCAGAACCCAGGCCTCTCAAATTATTCCAAGACCAGGTCCCAGCGCCTGAGGCCATTTTGGTTGATGAGCTTAATGAGGCTGCTGGCGTAGCCTGGGTCCGTGGCATATCCGGCATCCTGGATCTGCCGAGCAAACTCATCGGCATTCTCAGAGTTCTTCATCGCTTTTTGGTAGCGGGAGTTGTCCAGAAAGAAGTTGCCATGGTCAACAATGCTGTCCTCGAAGGAGCAGTACTTCTTGAAGGCAGCATTGACAGTCACGTACTTCCCTCCTATGTACTCCTTTGTGGGCATTGTCACAGAGCCGCAGTTGCCAGTGCCCTTGATGCCAAACAAATTGTTCGCCTGTGTTGCCAGCTTGGAGGCGCCCCATCCGCTCTCAAGTATGGCTTGTGCGATGCTCACCGATGCAGGGACGTTAGTCACCCACATGCTGGTGACTGCCCCAGGAGCAACTTTGTTTATGAAGTCCTTGCTGCTGGTGGGGAAAGGGCTCAGGGGGTACTGCTTGAAGAGGGGGCAGTAAATGACATAATTTGAGGTCCCAGGCACTCCGCTTGAGACCCACCCTGGTTTGTTGTTCCAAATGATGTTGATCCAGCGATTGCTGTCACCGCATGAGCTGGCTTGAGCGGTGCCTGTGTAGTGGATCCAGGCGTTGTTGGGCAGTGTGGTGATGAGCCTCCCCGTGGCACATGGGGTTGCTCTGACGTTTAAGGAGCTTGCGCTCACTCGCCTACATCCATACGTTGGAGCCACGGCAGCAGCAAACTGGGCAAATGCCAGTGTTGCAAGGAGGCTGCAGAGAACAGCTCTTGTACGACCCATTTGATCCTGCAGGAACTCTGTATGTGTGAGCATGGTTCCACGTATGTGCTTGAGGCCTTCTAGAGCTGCAGCAGGCTACGAGGCTCAACAAACGTGTGCACTTACAGAAAGGTTGCGGAGGCACTTGCAGTGGTCGCTTGTTGATGTGAGCATATAACTCAAAGATTGGCAGCCGAAGAAAGTCGAGAGTTCATCACGTATAGCTTAAAGCACGCTATGAAGCAACTTATATGGTCCACAACAAATGCCTCTCTGCACGCGTTGAAGCAACTAAAGGTGCCGGAAGAAGCTGGTGCCACTCGACACTAAGTGCCGAAGGTTACCCAGCTGACTCAGCTCGGCGAATGTCGGTGGCTCACAGGGCAGCTGAAGGCTTCTGGTCGTCATACACGTATTCATAGTTTCCACATCCATGCACCCTGTTATTTACGGGGGAGCCACTGCTTAACTTCTAAGCAGCCCCGTTCCTTTGAGTCAAGGAGATGGGAGGATGCCAAACCGCCAATGAAGTAGGCTATACTATTCCACTGAAGCAATCATGTCCATAAAAATCGCGGCATATCTAGTCATCAGATGCTTTAAAACGATCTTATGAGCCTGTGTACCTCCAAGCAGCTGCCTGGAAGTTGAAGTCAACATGTTCAAGCTCTTGACATCACTGCATCGACCAGATTGTGCCATGGATCACCTGGTCTACTACCACCAGCTACAGCCGTGTTGCTCCAGGCCATATCAACAGAAGAGACTGATAGCTTCCTTCTGACAGCTGCAATGCAGCCAACTCGCCACCATCAATAGGATAGATAGACATGCAAACATCCTCTGTATCCCCGTGCATGGAACATCCTCACCCCATGATCCAGGCATGTCTCTGGTGTCCAACCTATGCGATGATTTAATACAATAGTGCTCGATGACGAGAAAATCTGGACTCCACCAAAATGGGCCAAAACAAACATGATATAATACATCTTGTCACCCTCTTCTGTTACGCTGTTCCAGCTAATCCCACCCCCCTTCCCTTGCAACTTTGACAGCACAGGAGAAGCACGTTGCTCTGCTGGACTTTATTGCTGTACTGCATGGGTCCAACGCCCTGCATTGTCATGCTGCAGCAGCTGCCTTCCCTTGCTTTCGGCAATTACTATCGCATGAAATCCAGTTTAGCAATGCCCCTGATGTAGCCTGCATTAGCACTGCTGGTTAATGATCAACCTTGCTACTGCTGGGTAGGCTAAGCTGCTGCAGAGTTGTGTGTGCCAACCAAGTGCAGGACGCCCATTGCCTATGGGTTACATCTTCCATAGCAATACTCCTGTGGTCCCGCCCACAAAGAGGTATAGGATGTTTCGTAGCTGCAAACAAGAAGGTGGCAAGGGAACACGGTGTAAAGGGTATTGAGGATATGCTGCAAGTGCTGTGTGTAGGCATATGTTGTCATCTTTTCTGATTGCATGCTGAAGACTGTTTTGTTCCACCTTGCTGTTCATTTGACATCTGGAAATGCAGGGCCTATGGCAAACTCTCTGCTATGGCATATCATGAGATGTAATGCTTGACCCTGCAGCTGGAAGGATGGAAGTAGAAGCTGCCAGGAAGAGCGCAGCATATCTGTGCAGGCGAAACAGCATGCTGGGCAGAAGTTCCAGGACAATCACACGACGAAAGCTACCATGAGCTGCATAAAGCTTGCTCTGCTCTTCCAAGTGCTGCTACTGTTCTTGCGAATCAGGCTGTCGCAGGTGTCAGGTTTTTTTTGGTTCACAGCCATCAGTCATCTGTAATTCTTGTGCTTGCCATGGAAAGCACCACTTCTTGTGCTTGACATGGAAAGTACCACTTCTGCTCACCTCATAGGTGATCTCGTATGCGAAGCCCTTCCCAACGATGACATGCCATGGTGAGCCAAACTTCTTGTCCATCTGGTCCTTAATCATCTGCAGCATGACATGTATCTGCATCTTGGACTGCTTTTATTTGCAACCACATCCAGGCTATTCGCTTCTATTGCTACCTGCGTACACTTCTCCATGTCTGCAGGATACTTCTCTACTGCTGTTATGCATATGTCCATAGCTTCCTCTTTCATCTCTGCTGTCATATCCGTGAATTTCACTAAAGGGTATTTGGCCTGCCTATAGAAAGTCTCCAAATCCATAGGCTGAACCGCCTCCGTCATGGTCACGCGTGCCTTGGATTATCCGCAGCAATCTATTTCAAGTGCCAAAGAGTTTTGTGTGGGCATGGCTCTATGACATCCAGAGGGACAAAGCAGGCGGAGGGTCCGTGGAGACTAGCCCACTTTTACCCTTAGGTTGTGTTTAGAGCTGCAAGAAAACCAGGGGCACCGACAGCACCGCAGGCTGAAAGTGACGGTCAAGTCGGAGTTTGGCGGTACTTTTGGCACCCTGGTCGGGCCAAACTTTGATCATTGTGTCAAGCAGCCTCTCGTCTGACGATGTCAAGGATTTGATATGGCATACCAACTGGCAGGACACATGCATGATGTGATAAACCCAATTGACTGCCCCAGCCAGAGGATGTCATGTTGAGCCCGTGACCCGTGACCCGTTGAAAACTACTCCACCTTACACAGTTGCCTGGTCAGTAAGATGGATGAGTCCACGTTCGGGGGCCCTCTCAAGGAAGTTGTGTATGAGAACACATTCATAACGGAACCTGAGGGCTATGGCCCTGGTGCCAAGTTTCAAAGACACAAGGTCCAAGAGATACTGGCAACTGTGCTGAAAGAACGGATCCAGAAGCAGAAATACGATCCAATCAAAGCAGCCCAGATATCCAAGCACATAGCAGAGGATTTACGGGAGAAAGTGAAGGCCCTGGGCTACGACAGATACAAGCTGGTCATCCAAGTCACTCTGGGGCAGAAGAAGGGGCAGGCTATGCGCATCGTCTCGAGATGTCTTTGGGACACTCACACGGACAGCTTCGCGTCAGAGTCTTACGAGAATGACAGCCTATACTGTGTGTGCCAAGTGTTTGGCTTGTATTATGAGTAAGAGGGTGCTTACCTGCCAGGAAGCAAGACTGCCATGGAAGGACGCTGCGCACAGAGGCAGCAGCTTATTGCACGTCAGGTGGTGTGCTTACAAGCAGGCAAACTTACCACATGGGCCTGCATGGTAACACATACTTTGGATTCAGACCCAGCGTCTACAGTGTGGCTTCTGTTTGCAGCAGTCATGACCAGTTCAGTGTGTGACAGCATAAGACCTCTTCAGATTGACCAGATTCTCACGAGGATGTGACTGCAAGCAGCAGCTGGCTCTGGTAGTGCTGTTCTGCTGTGAGAGAATGGTACTCTAGAGGTGCGACGTGCTTGCCTGGGCGTTGGGGTCTGTGCTCTTTGCACAGTCGTCTTTTGAGTTGTCACAGGGGTGCAGAAATTGCAATGGGAAAAGTTACGAATTAGGGACTGTTTGTTACATGGCAAAAGGAGGGGGCTTCCTAGCCTTTTGAGGTGGCCATGGCTCATGTGTTGCAGCTACTGCTTGGTTGCTGCCCTCAAGAGCAGCTGACAGCACGCTTTGGCTCTGTCACTTGTTTGCAGCAACACCTTTTCATGTCTCATATCCACATGACTGGACTGAGCAAGTCCTCTTTCACCTGTAATAACATGCAGCACTGCACTGGATCATTGCCTTGACCCACCCAGTGCTGGACCACAAGCCAGAATGAGAGTTATGGGACCTGGGGCTTCTTATTGGGTATGTGCTTTCGGTCATTCCCTCTCTAGGCTGTATTACATGGCACAATGAATTGGTTAGGCACAGTGCTTCAGTCTGATTCAGGAAGTGCGAACTGGCATGTTGACTTACAAGTGTCTTGCTGTGCCCATAGCTGCATGCTGAGGCACCCAATGACTGACTCAGATTCAGGAAGATGTGCATGAAACTGCTGGCCCCTGATAGCAGTTAGTCTCAAGGCCGCTGCCATGTGGTGTGGTTGCAGGGTTTCACGCTGCGAACCCCGATACAAAGTGTAAGGGTTGACAGGGTCCAGCAGTCTCATCTAGAGCTGTGTCATGTGCGCCTGTTTGATGAGCTGTCATGAGGGGGCAAATGCATCAGTCGTGTGACATCAGAGGCTGGGATTGCAAGGCCATTAATCAAGGACGTTGCTTTTAATTTGGTTATTAGAGGGGCCCAGTTGGTTTCCTGGGAAGATGTTGGTCTGCACGCCGCCGATGCATCGATCTAGCTTTGTGTGCGGGCAAGTCCACCATCAGTGTGTGGCTTCGTGATTGTGATCAGGAGCCTTATGTTTATGGCCTGGGCCGTTGGCATACTTGGCTTGATTTTATAGATCCGCTAGGCTTGATGTGTGGGACTGGCAGAGATACATCACAGCATATACTAGAGCTAGTTTGGGCTTGGTGTATGTTCTACCTGGGACTTTTTTTGGTGTGGTGGAGTCCGTGATTAGGTGCAGATGGTTGGCTTCTTAGGTCAGTTCGAGAGATATGAAGAGCTTTCGAGCACATACGGATGCTGGGGTTGAGTAGGTGATGCCGTGTCATTGTAAGCTTCGCTGATCCATTAGTTTTTTTGTTCTTTTTGTTGTTGGATCCAGAGGATGGGTCAGCAAACGGAAAGCGACTGATACTGCACCGCTTCAGAAAGTAGGGAGATTTTCGGCTTTGTGTGTAAGAGACTTTTATTCATAGCTAAACCTTGCAAATGACAGAAGAGTATGCTGCCGTGGCGGGTGAGCCGGGCCCTGGCGGCGGGGTCACCGGCTGGTACCAGTCGGCCGGTCTTTAATTCAAAGTCCAGGAAATCATAGCAGATACACGGTTATTGACGCCATGCTCCAATCACGAGAATACATTCAATGTCCTGTGACGGCAGCAGAAGCCGTGGCCTGACTGCGAGAGTCGGCGAGGTACTAATCCGGTACCAGCGTCAGAGACCTGAGAGGAACATAGCAACTAGGCTGACTGCAGTGTCCTGTTTCTCTCACTGCCCTTAAGCAAAAACATCTCCGACTGCGAAATATACAGAATCTCCCTGATGAACTTTTGTAGTCGGCCGCTCGCAACAGCATCCGATCCCCCTTCGGCGAGGATACCTCGCTCTTGCTTCGGCAATACGCTTCGCAAATCGTCCAACCAAAAACGACACAGACAACTGGCCATTACACCATAGCAGGGGGGACTGGACAATTCCAGCAGCACACTCGCCCCCTGCTCATGCTAGCCTCGACCACACACCAATGACCAAGCTCCACTCCCCAACCAGCACGTGGTACTAACGGCCAAGGGCTCAGTCGAACAGGCTGAAGCCCATGTCCTCCTCCTCCTCTTCCTCGGGCTCCTCTGCCTTAGCAGGGGCAGCAGCCTTGCCGCTGTCAGCAGCAGCTGCAGGGGCAGCAGCCACCATGAAGGCCTCGGGGTTGGCCAGCATCTCCTTGACCTGAAATAGACACAGAACAGCAGCAGGCAGACTTGTCAGTGCAACGGCTATGACCACCACCAGCAGCAGCCATACCTAGAAGAAAACTGACCCCGGAAGGCAGAGCTACAATTAAAATACACCTAACAGCAGCAAGAACCTTCAGTCCATCTTCAAACTAGACATTTCCACCATTCACTAGTGCAACAAATCTCATGCAGAAATCCTCCCCACCGCCACCCCCATCGCCCAATGATTGAAGCTAACTTCGTTGTTTGTCAAACCTCATTCAGCCACAATTGTCAGCCAGAGGGACATAGTACTCCACCTCCATAACACAAGATGCCACCATCCTAAATTTGACCTGATTCCTTCCCCTTTGGATCTAATTTTGACCTGATCCCTTGTCCCCAAACGACCACCAACCCAAACATACACCTCATCCCCACCCTCACCTTGTCAGCCAGAGGGAAGCTGTACTCCGTCTCCAAAGCAATGGCCAACACATTCTTGTAACCATTGACCACAGTGTGGGGGATGGAGGCCAGGGTGGGGTAGTTCGCCGCCAGAGACAGGGCAGCCACATTGGCAATAGCCGCAGCCACAGAGCCCAGCAGCACCTCGTCAGTGATGGCCAGCACAGCGGGGTCAAACATAGCACCCCCCTCATACACCTTCAGGACCTCCAGGCCATACTTGAAGGGCTTGATGCCCAGCTTACCAAGCAGGGCTGCCTCGGAGGCACCCACCTGCACAGCAAAGCAGGGGGGGTAGGAGCACACCATTTGACAATTTCAGGTTGAGGAGAAGAGCAGCCATTGAAGTTGAGAAGACCAGCAGACCATTTAAGTTGAGTCCAAGCAGCCAGTGAAATGTTGGGGAAGGCCCCCAAATGCCAGCTGATCATAGAGAATGGCATCAGCAGCCACAATCAGAGAAAAGGGCATATAGGTCCCTGACATGAAAGCCCTGTTTAGCAGGAAGTGAGGGAGGGTACAGCTCCAGAGGCACCTACCTCTTCCAGCAACCACAACTTCCTCTGCTGCAGCCACTGCAGCACCCCACCTTTAATATCCAAACACCTTGCTCAACCTAAACCCCGGCTTAACTTGCATCAGCTCACCTTGTCACCCGCCTTGATCAGGTGCACATCAGCCACGATTTCAATGGTACCCTTGTTAATCTTGGTGGCAATGGCCAAAGCCTGGAAGAAAGAGGTCTGGGAGGGGTCCATGCCGGTGCCACCACATGGGATGGTCACGTCATTGGGGGCAAGCAGACCCACACGGGCAGGAGCTCCAACCTTGAACTTGCCAATCTCCTCCTTGATCTGTGAACAGCAGCAGGGACAGGGCAGCAGTAGATAAGGGAGCTGCATTGGCATCTACCTTGCACACTGATGCGGATGCGCTGGGGTTTTGCGCCCCGGCAGAAGCAACCAGCAGAGAAAGCTAAGGGACTAGGGACTAAGAATGGCCCCCGGCTACACCTCTTGTGAGGCACTAGGCATACCTTCACCTTACAGTGCAGAATGTGTTTCTCAGTAGAGAGTACGTCAGTGTCGACTTCAGCTCAGGATACAGCGTTTAGCAGCTGCACAGACTGCTTGCTCAGTTTGAGCAAGAAGCTGCTACTGCATGTTCTGCTGCTTTGCTTCCAGGTTCCCTCCCTCACACCCTTGGGCTGCCACGGCTGATGCTGTGCTCACGCGGTTCCTTTGGACTTAGCTGCTCTTATACATCTGCTCTTGTACATCTGCTCGTGTAAATCTGCCCCCTCTCTCCCGTTCCATTACATGAACACTGAGTACATGGTCTATGCGTCCTATCCACACACTAGCCCGCCCCCTTGCAAACGCCAGGAACTGCCTGCACCCAATCAAATTGCTGCTGCTACAACCAGCCATCTTATTACAGCCTTGCCCTAGCGCCTTTCTCCTCCATAATGTGCTTCTGCTCCTACCCCTCTGCTGCTCCTGCTCTGCTTGTTGCTGCAACTGCTCCTTTTGCGGCTATGTCTGCTCCTGCTCCCTTATTGGCTGCAGCTGCACCTGCTGCTCCCTTTCCGGCTACAGCTGCTGCTAGGATTAAGTCTAGGCATGTCTAGGCATATGTTGTCATCCATCCCAAAGACAACCCGTATTCTGTTCCACCCCGCTGTTCTTTGTGAAAGCTTGTGGGGCGTATGCCACTTTTTGCTATGGCATATCATGAAATGTACTGGTAGTACAGCTGCTGGTGCTGCTGCTGCTGCCCCGAGGACCTTCCCCCGCAGCTCCATGCTGCTTCTCTTGCCAGCCTCATCACCTCTGCTGCTTCCCCTGTGGCTCCTGCTCATGCTGCACCCACTCAAGCGGCTTCCCTTGATTCGGTCTCCTTTGCCCAAATCCGCCGTGGTCCCTTTCCCCAGATGCTGTCTTTTCTCTGCTGCTGCTGCTGCCCTTTATTCAAGCTGCTTCTGCAGGTCCTCTGTTCCCCTCCTCATCCGCTGATCCCTTCCCCCGTCGCTGCCTACTTTCTGCTGCTACTCCTGTTCCTGCTGTCTTTGCTCAAGCTGCTTCTGCGGCTCCTCTATTCCTCCACTTCTTGTTTGCCCAACCCTGCTGCCTCAGCTGCTGCCAAAGGACTCTCCCTTAGCATAGAAGCGCTATGTTCCACCTCGCTGTCCGACTAACAGCTTGAAGTGCGGGGCCTATGACCCTTTTTGCTATAGCGTATGATGAAGCTAGAAGCGCTAGCAAGGGCTCCCGCCTCGTACCTGGCTGAGGTCGGCCTTGGTGAACACAATGCCCACATTGCCCACCAGCTCGTCAATGATGGGTGCCCATGTCTGGCTTTCCCTCTCCTCGCAGTACATGCGGATGGAGCGCTTCATCATGGTGTTCTTGCCCATGAGGATGATGGTCTCGGGGCGCAGGGCCTAAAGGAGGGACAGAAAGGCGTGTCAGGCATGAGGCTTGGATGGACGTAACATTGAGCTACGCAGCTGGTAGACATACGGATTAGTGGATGTGCTACGAGGCAATTGCTCGGGGTATTGGGTGGCAGGTGAGGTGGAGGTGCTGGAAGCTTGTGTTGCTGGGCATGCTTCTGCTCATGACGCCTGGCAAGAGGGGAGCGCCAAGCTTATTAAGGGAACTTTCAGCTGTCTTCACAATGCGTGCTAGTGAGGTCTTAGGCTGCTGATCTGCTGGATACTGGCAACAGGCACTGGACACATGTGGCCCCGCCAGCCACCCCCCAGCTGCGGCAGAAAGGGCGCCAATACTGGTTTCGAACCGTAGTTTACGTCTTAACGTACCGCACGGATGTCCTGGAACTGCTTGGAGCCCACATTGTCGGCGCCAACGATGAACGCCTTGTCATAGGTGTCCAGGTACTCGCACAGACGCCTGTGGTACTGCACGTTACAAGGTCCAGTTCAGCATGGCAGCCCTATCAACATAAAGATGCTGAGGAAGCAGATGGTGCAAAACACACCTCCTCCTTCTTCTCAAGCTTGCTTGCGGAAGGCATCTTGGATGTTCAGCTTGCAGGACCAAACCGGGTAAACGACCGGCAGGCAGAATTTAACCTGCAATGACTGAAAGGACCGATGAGTCGGATGCCTACACTGATAAGGCTCAGGGAGAGGGGGTTAGGCCTAGAGGGAATGAAGGGTGCCACTCGGCGGCGGCTGTAGCCTGGCTGAACCCTCTGTACTGCTTCAAGCAGTCAGGTGATCCCAAGATGCTTCAAACTCTTTTGCTTTAACCGTTGGACTTGAATACGCAAGTTCTACTTGGTTGTGAGCCCGTTTCGGGCACATGCCCTTGCCTTTGCACATGTGGTTGTCTGGCACCGTAACTGGTGGATGGAACCGTCCACACCTTTGTGCGGCAGCCGGATGCGTTCATGTCAGGCAAAATTGTGTTCGACTCCTTCCATGCCAACTATTTCTGAGCTAGCAGAGCTATCATGTGTCTTCCGACATGCCACACTCCGCAAGAGGGCTAAAGTAAATGCACCCTGCGCGTTACGAGCAGAACTCCATAAGAACTCTACAACCAACCGCTGCACAAGCGTACATAAATCCTCGAAGAATATGCTAACCGCTCCACTCCAGCCTGCCGCCGCTGGGCATCTGCCCTATCATTCGACTCTTTGTCCTGACCGCGCTCTTCTCCGCCTGAGAAGTTGCGGCAACACCAACAGGAATACAAATACCAGGGCCAGCCAAAGTGCCAAGGCATATGCCATGTGCCCGTGGGTCGATTCTTTCACGGACTTCTGCAGCCTCCCAAGCGACTCCCCAAAGTGCGTGGCATGCAGCTCCTTAGCAGTGCTCTGCGCCTTCTGGACAGCTTCTGGGTCCTACAGCAACATCCCACGGGCAGGAGGCAAAGGCACCGGGATATCAGCAACTAAACAGACACAGTCTTTGCAATGCGTCCAGATTAGACTAGCTCCCAAGGCCAGCAGTCAGCCATGGAAGTACCTAGGGGGGCAGTTGTAACGCTTGCCTAATGGAGGCTTAGAGCAAAGACACACGGAAACATAAACCATGCGGATGCTAGTAAGCTCACTGCCATTGTCAAGGTTCATCTCAACGCACAAGCACTACAACAGACAGCATGTCATGTCTGCATTGAAATGTGTAGGAAGGCATGTTGTAACAGCTTGCGGCCTGGCACCTTTTGCTATGGCATATCATGAAATATGCTATAAACCACGGGCTCTAGCTTATGACACTACAAACCCTGACCATCACACACTTACTGCAGCAGCCATGGCTCTCCAGGTTCGGGTAAGCATGGCATTACCTGACATAATCTGCTCGGACAATTGGAAGACTTAGATTCACAAACTCACAGTGCTCTGGTCCAAACCATGAACTCAGCTTATGCATCATAAGGTCTGGTTTTCCGTATTGATTGATTGATTGAGATATGGATAGCAAGACGCATGGGTGCTGCATGGTCCGAGGGCTCTGGAGTGATCTATCTCATATATAAGTGATCACAAGACCCAATATTGCAGGCCCTTCATACCAAAGGTCTACCCCACATAGGCTCAGACATGAGGAGCTCACCGGTTGGGGTGGTGGTGGGGGAGGGGGTGGTGGCCTGGGGCTTGGTGGGGGTGGTGGCCGACTGGGCTCCATGTACTTGAGGTTGAAGGAAGCAGCATGGACACACTCCTTCACTTCTTTTATGGTCAAGTCCTCCATGTGGTAGCACCTAAAGAGGGCAAACAGCAAACACAACTTCGGTTGAAGGCATGGCCGTGGGCGCTGCATGGCTGCGAAGCGGTGTAGCTGTGTAGCTGCCCTCGGTGTCTCCCTCTCAACACACTAACAAATAGATGGGAGTCATATGGTGGGCTGCAGACTGATGTATCTCATCCATGTCATATCTTTATTCAGAATGCATGTTAGATATATCAAGTAAGGGATCTCGTAGTACATGTCAGCCCAGGGATGCTTACAGACGGAGAGCCTGCATGGTTCACTGGGGCTGCATGGTTGTCACGTCATGCCATGCTATCAATATCCAACATAAATGGGTGGAAATGATGCCATGAATGGGTTTGCAGTCCTGCAATGGTGCCATTATGTGTCGCTAAAATGAGTGAGAGGAAGCAGACAACAAAGTCTGCAAGCTCAAAAGCAACAAACATTCACGTGCCTGCTTGCTGCATACACAAGGGATCCGTATGGAGGTACATAGTCCTAGGTACTGCTAGCCAAGGAGAGCAAGGGCCATGACCACTACGCAGCCTTCCAAAGTATGTAAACTGTCAGCAGTACTTTGCTAGGCTCATAAGGAGCCAGATGCACTGCAAGAAGCCCAAAGCATCCAGACCTGTGCCCACCTTCCACATTACTGTCGCAAGCACCACCCCCCCCGCCCAACTCCCAACCCTTCCTTCGATCCCACAGGATTGCTCCAAGCTCAAGCCCTTACCTTCGAATCAGCTCCTTGTAAGGCGTCCCCTGGGTCTGTTTATACTTCAATCTCAGCAGAACTTCTTCACTAGGAGGAGGAGGGGGTGGTGGAGGAGGAGACGGCGGGGGAGGGGGTCTCGGCGGCGGTGGCGACGGCGGGGGAGGCGGAGAGGGAGATGGTGGAGGTGGGGGCGGCGGGGAAGGAGTCGTTGCTGACGGTGCTTGATGCTCGTCCCCTGTTGGCTGCTGCGTTGTCCCGCCTTTCCCGCCATCTGCTCCTGCTGCTGCTGCTCCTCCGCCTGACCCTTGTTGTGGAATCACCTGTCGCTGCTGCTTCTGCTCCTCTCCTGCTACACCTCCAGGCGCTTTCACTTCCGTACTGCTACTGCTGCTGCCCCTCCCAGTGCTGCTACTGCCACTGCTGCCTACGATGCCGTGTACGTCTCCTACTGTGAGCCCCTCAATGCCCACACTTGTGGTAACCTCGCCAATGTCGTTCTTGAAGCCTGCTTCCTGCTCTGCGTAATAATTCCTAGGTTGACAGAGCTTGCATGACTTGCTGCAGTGTGTTTCCATGAACCCTTTGTTCTTCTCACATTCACCAGCAGCGAACCAGTCCTGACATGCCTCCTAATGTGTCAGACAAGGACAGGCAGCAGACAGATGTCAGATCAATAGCAATTCATTGCCCCAGCAAATGGTCAACGCGCCACGCCTGAAACATGTGAGTAGCAGGCCAAGCAACCGTGCAGATGCATACATGCCCGCAGGGTAGATAAATAAATAACAATAACAGCTGGCCCAGGATGGAGGTAGTAAAAAAGATAAAAACAACAAAGGCGGGTTGGCCTGCTACTCACATAAAGGCCAACCCGATTGCCCTTGGTGCGGATTGGGCATGCACGGGATAACAGCGCTGTAGGAGGTCAGTGCAGAGGTGCTAGGGGAGGTGGGTAATGCCTGGGTACTGGCCACTTGTATAACCACCACATCCATAGTTAATGCTTGCAACTCATGGTGACACCCGTATTGCTGTACTGCCACAAGAAAAAAACCTTAAATACAACAACTTTCTGCATCAAGCTCACCCTGTCTCAACTACTGGTAGTTATTTGCCATGAGGCCCCATTCCCTGTTCTCAGGCATGTACAATCAAAGACAGGGAACCGCCCCCGCTCCCACCCCCAGTGGCGCCCACCACCCAACCCAAACCCCCGCTCCCCACCAGACAGCTACTCACATAATGATCTGTGCAGCTCATCTTCCTGTCCATGTCCCTGACTGCTTGCTTCATGTCCTGGTAGTCCTTCTCCACTTGACTGCACACCTGACCAAGCTGATCACTAGGAGGACACTCACGACGATGGTACTCACACAACGCAGCATTCAGGGTATGGATTGTGCTGGCTGCTATCAAGTCCCGGTGACGGTCAATATCTTTAGTCTGCAAGTCACAGTGATCACATGGAAACAAGGCTTCAGCTTCTTAGACTAATACCATAAGACAGGCCTGTGCTGGATGTTCTGGAAGATGAATGCTCTTTAGAGTGGATGATGAAAGAGGGCCTATCACGGCATGTTGCCACCAGCCATATGCATAAAATAGAGAGGAGGTGCATACTGAGACTTGATCTCAATCTCCAAGCTGCCAATTAAAAGACACTTTTACCTTACAGCATGCAGTCTCTATATACAACACTACCCTTCAGGCATAGGCAAGCAAGTCACAATGCTACTGGAAGATGCCAATTTGCTTTGCTTGCTTCTGAGCGTGCATTTTCCCCTGGCCATATTGGACTGCTGTCGAATACAGTGCCTAGTGATATCAGAAGTGAAATTCCATCTTCTTCATGCTAGAGTACAGATTTCCAGCCTCAATCAAGATCGCAGATAAGCTCTATCCACAGAAGCTACAAAGCACCAACACAACGTCAGATGTGTAAGCTGCCAAGTCCATGTGATGATATGATTCCGGACCAGAGAAACAAACCGCCGTGCCCATGCCTTCCCCCTCCCTTACCCTGGGCAGTAGGTCTGCCAGTTTAGGTGGTGGTGGCCAGAAGATCCCATGTTGAGGGTTTGATACTGTGAAGTCCCATGGGGGGCATACCGAGATGTTGAAGGAATGGAACCAATGCTTGTCCCACTTCCATTTGCCGCCCTTGTGCTCAACATCATACAAAAGCCCATAATGGAGCACTCGTGGTACACCTGAAGCGCAACAACGTGAGCAGAGGGGATGAAACAAGCCAGTTTGCAGGGTTTCACAATCACTAATCAGCAGCAGCATGGCACCAAGAGGCCAAAGTGGGCTGTTGCTATGTTAACAAGAAATAATCCGTGGATGACATGGGGCTTGCCAAACATACAAAACAAGCATGTTTTGATACTGTTGCTGTCTGGTACTCTTGAGAGGGCGGGTACTGCTCCAGCTGCTTGATCCATCCACCTTCTCTGATGCCTTGCTACCTTCCTTTTGTATTGCTTGCTACTTCAGCTTGAGGTGCGGGGCCTACGGCACTTTTGCTATGGCATGACACGAATTGCAATAATAGGTATTGCTGCTAATTGGATGCTTCTGCTGCTGCTGCTGCTAACCAGTCGCATCTCTGCTACCTCTGCCACTGCTGCTGCTGCAGCTGCAGGTACCCTCCTTCCATTGGCACTGGCATGTCCTCGTGCTTGTAACCAACCCACCTCGCAACTCATTGCTGTATCGTCAATGCTCCTACGATTGACAATACCACAATCCCCTCTCCATGCTAGTCCCGTGGTTGCAGTGCTACTGAGCCAGTTGATCAAGCAGAACTGTTTTAATACCGCACTTGCTTCCTCCCTACCTGTTGGTTCATATCCCGGGTATAGCATGGCCTCAGGGTCCCAGTAATGCCACACGTTAGACTTGGCAGCCCCAAAGGAGTATCCATACATCTCACTGATCCAGGGCTTCTGGCCCGGCTGCTTGGAGTAGACATCACCTGTTAAATGCCACGCCTGCCGAGAGCAAGGGAGCAGTCGCAGTAAAGCTACACATGCCTCAAGGCTTGATACAGCAGCTGAAAAGCAGAACGCGCGCTCTACTATGGGGTTGCATTGGATGTGCACGCCACGTGCACGCCGTGGATATGTAAAGATGGTAGATCACTCTTCTTTTTACCTCAAATGACAGGACTGGCATGCTGTTGATGCAAATCCGACTGCCAAATGCATGTGACTGTGGCTACTCCTGCTGCTGCTGCTGCTCTTGTTTACATCTTCCTGCAACTGCTGCTAGCAAAGCCCTGTTATTGTTGAATGTGCACTATATAGAGCTTCTGTGCAGCATATTTGAGACAACTGCCCTAAAGCCTTTGCTGCTGCCCCTGGAGCGCCTTGTCTGTCTCCTCTTCCTAACGCTCCCTCCTCTCCTCCTCCTGCTGCTGCTGCTCGTACTTTTGCTGCCTCCCCTGCTGCTACTCAGCTTGCTGCTCCTACGAACCATGCTCCTACTTGTCTTGTCACTCCTCCTGCTGTCACTCTTGCTGCCGTCACTCTTACTGTCTTGTCACTCCTCCTGCTGTCACTCTTGCTGCCGTCACATCTTACTGTCTTGTCACTCCTCCTGCTGTCACTCTTACTGTCTTGTCACTCCTGCTGCGGTCACTCCTGCTGCCGCCACTCCTGCTGTTGTCAAATCTGTTCCAGCTGCCTCCTCCTAAAACAAATTAGACCCAAAGACATATGTTGAACTCACGCATGGAGGCAAGCCTGCAGTTGGTTGGTTCCGTTCCGTCTGCTCCTCCTACTGCTTCCGCTGCTGCGACTCTTCCTCCTAACGCTCCTGCTGCTTCCCCACCTCTTGCTGCTCCTCACTGCTGGTCCTGCTTCTTCTTCTTCTTCTTCTGCTGCTGCTGCTCCTCCCGCACCTATTGCTGCTGCCCCATTCACGACAACCCTGTCTCTGCTGCTACTGCTTGTATCCTTTGATGTGGCTGCTGTGCTTGCTGTTACTGCTCTCCTGCCCGGCTCACCTCTGGATCTGCCCGCACATCCTCCGTGTAACTCAACCAAAGGTGTGACATGCGCTTCAGGTCGTCTCGATGGATAAAGAAGAAGCCACCTACTTTGTCAGAGCGCCTATCAAATGGCCCGGCAAGGGTGTTGTTCCGCCGGGGAATCTCTAAAAACAGCAACAAAAGGGCAAACATGAGTCCCTTGAACTTTTGTGGCGCTGAATGATCGATATCAAGCAGCAGAAGAGACTCTGCTAGATACAAGCATGCATCGATTGCTGCCGCAGCGTGGTGCGATGGCGTTAACCCTCTTATGAGGGATAAACACCGGACAAGGCACATCTACTTAGTAGGTGCTTTATGCACCCAATGTGGGTGGTGGCTCTAAACTACAGGAGATGGGCAACTGCTGCCAAGTCAAAGGACTTCGAAGGATGCTACTTGGACCTCACCTGGTATGTGTCTGTCTGCAAGTTCATTGTTCACACCAATCATGTAGTCATAAGGTGCGCTGACTGCCCATCCCTTGGTGACGTTCCAGTCACGAGGAAGGAAGGGGCGGCGTACGAGCATGTCTGAGTCTAAGACAACAATCCAGTCCTCCTTAGGGGTGATGTGCTCTAGCCAGTCTATAACTGCCTCTGGCTTGTTATATGCTGCATAATTGTCGCCGGTCTTGGGATGGATTGTGAACGAGGGCGCAATGTGCGTTTTGACGAGCTTCAGGATGTGACTGGGGTAACTACGAGCCTCATCTTCTGTACAGCACATCACTTTCGAGAGGGTGCCCGGCTGCAGGGGACATGAGTGTAGGCGTTAAGAGATTTGCTTGTACTGTTGCTACGGCGTACGGCCGCACATCTGAATGCAGTCTCCACCCCATGCATGTGCTCCTACAGCTTTTTACCTGGCCGGACTCCTTCCAACTGAATACCATCCCGAGCGTCTGCCAGTTCGAATACTCCGTGCAATCCGTCAGGAAGACTGTGTGTACGTCTGAGTTGCTGACATGGGAGGAGTCCTGTGCGGCTGCTAGCCAGATAGAGAGGCATAGTGTAAACAAGATCTTCGAAGCGGCCCAGGCAGCCATGGTGCACAGCACCCATGCACGTAACTCAACCAAGCATGTGCTAGTACGCTGATTGACGATTGATCATATAAGATGGTATGTATAGCATAGAATGCTCCCACAAGAAATTTGCACCGCCCTGCTGATTTACTTCACGGGCTGGCACGGTGACAGCATCAGAAAGTGACGATTCCAGTTCATAAGCTGCCCACATTGATATGAAAGCATGCAACGAAGTGGTCCCTTCCAAATGTACTGCAAAGAAGAGATCTTAGAGTCCAAAGTACAGGGGGCCGAGCTTCAACGAAATGTAAGCCGGAGTCACGACCGTAGTGCCGACGTGTCACTGGCCACCTTCCTAGCCTCGCATTGGCCATGCCAGGAGACATACGGCCAAACGACCATGCAGATGGGGGTGATACGCCGGTTGCCCATAGGAATGGTCTTACGATTGTGCAGGCATGCACCGATGCATTCCCCGATCCGCCCCCGCTCATGACAGAGCAAGAACAAAAAATGCTTCAATCAGCTTAAAGCATCATCTCAGCAGGTGCCACAAAAGTTAATCTGGTGTAGGATGGATCATTTTGTGCTTGGAACTCTGGCATCCATCGTGCGAAGACCCACAGATACAACATTTAGTTCTGTGACAGCAGGAAGATGAATGCTGGCAAGATCTATCTCAGGTGGGGTAGCTTCAAACCTGCCTTGGTGAAGCAGCACAGTACACACGATGTGGCTAGCTGCGAAGGCCCATGTGGACAGCCACAAGCAGTCAAATGATCGCAGCACAGGCAAGAGTCAACCACCACTTTCATTTGCAGCATTCTCAACAACTTGTCAGCCACGGGCTTTGGGCATCATTAAAGGGCCCACTCCCTTAACGTACGCAAGAAGGGATTTCCCCCCTTCTCTGCGTAGTTCTCTCCCTCTCTCTCTCTGGGCATCATTAGACATTGCTGGGTCATGGTCGTCCCCATGGACGAAGAGGACGAAGATGTCCTCTTCGTCGATGTCCATCCATGCATCCCTCACTCATAGCCCTGTGTATGTGTCATGCGCAGCCCAGCCGTACAGCACCTAGTTTCTACAGAATACAGATTGACAGCTGTTGCACAGTGTGAGGCCTGTGCAGTGATCTATATCTATCTCATATATTACAGATTACGGCAGCTTGCTAACACACACAATGTGTCCGCCAACTTGCTGGTCACCACACTAGCTTGGAGAGCAGGCATGTGCACAAAGAAGACCGCAGACTGCACATTTGCAGACCAGGGTACATACATGTATACAGACATAAAACCAGGCACAGGAGCTAGGTCAGCATCTTTCATCACGAGTTTAGTGACCTGCTGTAGCCACATTCACATAAACTGGAAAGCTCCCCTTAGAACTGGCTGTCACCCAAACAACCTGTAAATTCACTAGAAGGGTCCAAATTGTGACATGTGTATAACAAAGCAATGAAACAGGCCCTGGCTTCCTTTCACTTTGGTGAACGACCATAACCAATCATTCTGATGATCACAATCACACCCTAGTGTTACCTTCTCCAGGGAGACCCCATGCTCTCATCCAGTGAAGGGCACAGCACCTCTGGCCAAGCGCATGTAAAGCAACAGCAACAAGGTCTCCACAGAGACCATTCACATAGACCTCCACACTCATATCTGCATGGTTAAGCTGATGCTCTTAGCCTTGCCTGGGGCGGCCAGATAGCAAGACAGCCAGCTGTTATATATGCTGTAAGGTAGAGATATGCACCGCATCAGTGAGGCGCAGTCCCTGGCGAAGGGAAGGGGGCTTTGGGGGCAGTTTTAGGAAAGAGCCCTCGACAGGTGGAGCCACAGAGAGGCCATTATCTTCAAGGAGGCCGTAGATGCGGCTGTAAATGCATGAGATAAATCACAGCAGAGCGGAGAGTTGTACAGTCCCCTGCATGCCATGACTCCAAGGCGATCGTGTGCCAGATATGTTAAGCCTGCTGCAGGAGCTCTCTCCACTGCATATTAAAACCCCAATGATAGAAGTAGCAAATAAAAAGGCATGGTTTGAAAGCAAGGGTGGCTCAACACATCGCCAGCAAAACTGCCAACTGCTCAGACCACGAACTTGACCGGGAGATCTTGACCTTCTGCAGAATATGGCGCTTTTGTCAGACAGTGCAGGTCCTGTCTATGTCGGTCTCACTGCTACTGCCACTGTCGCTACTGCCACTGCTGCTAATGCCACTACTACAGCTACTGCTAATGCTGCCCTTTGTGCTGCTACTGCTGCTGCTGCTGCCTACGATTCCGTGTACGTCTGCTACTGTGAGCCCCTCAATGCCCACACTTGTGGTAACCTCGCCAATGTCACTCTGAAAGCCTGCTTCTTGCTCTGCGTAATAATTCCTGGGTTGACACAGCTTGCATGACTTGCGGCAGTGTCCTTCCATGAAGCCTTTGTTTCCCTCACATTCACCAGCAGTAAACCAGTTCTCACACATCTCCTGTAACAAAAGATGAGGCAACATTGTAATGTGTTCATACAATCACAACATTTTTAAGCCCATCACGGCCACACCAAGAGTAATCAAATCGTTCTTAACATACATATTGAGTGGATATATTCTTGTATGCATACATCCCCTAGTAATCCATACAAAACCACATCACGGTTGCACCTGATCATCCCCTAAACCTCAACGGCCCCTCATCGCTACCTAGGACCTAACGGCCCCTCACCACCGAAACCAGAATGGCCCCTCATCACCACCTAACCTTAAGTCCATGGTAGCTCAATTGCTAGAAATTAGAATGTTGTTTTTGAGGCACCCAGCAGATGCACCACCCCCAACTCCTCTCAACCTCTCCCACTGACCCAAACTCCCGCCCAGCCCCCTTGCACACTTACATTCAGATCTGTGCAGCTCATCTTCCTGTCCATATCTCTGACTGCTTGCTTCATGTCCTGGTAGTCCTTCTCCACCTGACTGCACACCTGACCAAGCTGATCACTAGGAGGACACTCACGACGGTGGTACTCACATAGCGCAGCATTCAGGGTATGGATTGTGCTGGCTGCTATCAAGTCTCTGTAATGTTCAATGTCCCTGTTCTGCATGAGAAAGTAGTTGCAGGGAACGTGGCTTACATATGGAAATGCACATAGACATCGATAAACAAATCGTCTCAGATTGTCATTGTGGCTGTCAAAAACCACAATGGTACACTGGCAGTGCACAAAAAGACACAACACCAATCTGCTCAAGACATCAGCTAAGGGTCAGAAGAGCTTTGTGGTACCCACAGGACACATACATTCACAAGGACAAATCTAACAACTGAATTAGGAGTGGCAACCGCAACAAGGTTGCTGGAGGTTGGGTACAGGTAACCAAAGCAGAGTAAACTGCGGAAGAACAAGGCAGAGGTCTGTCATCCTGATTGCTAGTGGCTGCTGCTGCGTGGAACACAACTCCACATTTCACGTGTTCTCCTCCCTTACTTTGGGCAGTAGGTCTGCCAGTTTAGGTGGTGGTGGCCAGAAGATCCCATGTTGAGGGTTTGGCACGGTGAAGTCCCACGGGGGGCACATGGAGATGTTGAAATCGAGGAACCAGTGCTTATCCCAAGCCCATTTGCCTCCCTTATGTTCCACCTCAAACAGAAGCCCATAATGAAGCACTCGTGGTACACCTGAGGGACAGCAGCAGCAGCAGCAGCAGGAGCAGCAAGGACTTGAGTCACAGTATGACAGTTCATAAAGTGCCATAGGTCGCTAGCAAGAACAGCAATTCAATCAGATAGCAAGGCCGATCAGACTCATAAGCAGCAGCTCTTGCAGGGAAGAAAAGGGCCAATCAGGTCCTCTATCTCTAGCTCCGGAATGTAGGAACTAGGTGAATTGAGATGCTTGAAGTAAGGGGTAGTACACAAACAAACAATAAATCAAGGTGTGGCTGCACCAAGGCAGCTAGGTCGAAACGACCAAACACACCAAGGTCAAACCCCATTTCCCTGCTCAATGGAACAGGAAACATCACACAAATGGCGAAAGGGCTAACACATAATCAGTAGCTACACACACATGTCAAGAGATGAAACCATTGGGGTCTATCCATTTGCTGACACCTCTATAAAGTCTTCAAAACCGGTATGGCAGAAGTTGGAGTAGGCTTAGCAGCAGTACCCAAGGGAGTAGAAGCAAAATATATGCAGGGTGACTCCAGATCACAATTACCACCAAATTAGGGCTGCATTCCCAAGCAACCTGACTCTTGGAAAGCACCTGGGGGATCCACAGTCTACTCCAGGAGGGCAGAGGTTTTAGTGGCGGTGTGAGCGCAACGCTCGATTATGCTGTTAGTGCAGGTCCCTCTTGGGGAGTGCTGCTGCTGCTCCTGTATTTGTATTTCAGTACTGCTGATACAGAAGCAGCAGCAGTAGGGTGGCTGGAGTTGGGTTGAGGAAAGTAGTACATCTGCTACCTGCTGCAACCCTACTGCCATGGCACTTGCTGCTGCTGCTGCTGGTGGTGGTGGTGGTGGTGCTGCGGCCGATCATGCTGCTGCCGACGCTGCTTGGCTTCTCAGCCAGCTTCTGCCCAATGCCCCTGATCCAAGCTATCGATCAAATTCTCCACCTTGCCTGGTCTCGTGTCGAGCGGCTTCCCCTGCTGCTGCTTATGCTGTAATGAGCACATGCTTTCTCAGTGGTCGAATCAACCTACATCGCCTCCCCTATGGACTGGCCTGGCTTATACTGTACACATTTCGTAACAAAGGCTCCATTACACACACTCCATTAACAATACTGCACTGAATAGAGTGCTGAAACTCCAGTATCACAGGCACCAGACTCACTTCCTTGAAAAGGTCGGTATGGGAAGCATATTTGACAAGCGTGGCATTAGCTAACTTCTGCAGTCAAAGGCCATTGCTTGCTCTCTAGGCTCCGCGCATACCTATTGGTTCATACCCCGGGTATAGCATTGATTCAGCATCCCAGTAATGCCACACATTAGACTTGGCAGCCCCAAAGGAGTATCCATACATCTCACTGATCCAGGGCTTCTCCCCAAGCTCCTGACAGTAGCGATCACCAGTCAGCCGGCAGGCCTGCAGAAGAGATAGCAGACACTCCTAGTTATGAAGAACAAGCCAAAAGCATGCTTGGGCATCCAGTGCTATACAAGTAGAACATAGGGATAGGTAAAACACGGAGTGAATTGTTTACATACATGTATGTAAAGACTTTGTGGGCTGCAGAAGACACTCCTCGCAGGGGGACGGGAAGCCAAAGCTAAGCATCCTTGGCCATTCAAGTACTATGTAGTGCTTATGTCATATTGATGTTAAAGATCTAGAAGTAGTTTGTGGGGGTCTTGATTGGTAGTACATTTGTGGGCTAGGAGCCTCACCTGCCTTTTCAATATGGCAATGTCTATATACATGGTCACTTCCAGTTCATCAATAAACAACTAGAGAACATGTCTGGCAACAACTCTTTTGGTTGGTCATACACAATCATGTGGTCACACTGCAGTACAACCACACACAGCTCCAGTGATATGCACTATTGCTCCCTGCTGCACCTGGTCCTACTCTGGTTGCTAATTTGTTCCTTGCTGCTCCTGTTGCTACTTCTGTTGCTTCTTCTGTTGCTGCTCCCCTGCTGCTCCCCCTGCTGCTCTCACAACGTCCCAGCTGTTCCTGCTCCCCGTCCTTCTGCTCCTCTTAAGCCATGCGCCTGCCAACCCACATCCCCCTTCTGCTGCTGCTCCTGCTGCTCATGTCTCCAGCTGGTCCTGTTCCTCTGCCCCTTCTCTCTCCACACCGCTACCACCACCACCTGCTACTGCTGCTGATCCTGCTCCTGTCCCGCCCTCAACCAACACCACTACCACCCGCTGCTACTGCTGCTAATCCTCCTCCTCCTGCCCCTCCCTCTACCACCACCACCACTGTTACCACCTGCTACTGCTGCTGCTCCTGTCCCTCCCTCCCTCCCTCCCTCCCTCAACCACCTGCTGCTGCTGCTGCTTCCACCCACCCACCTCTGGATCAGCCCTCACATCCTCTGTATATTTCAGCCAGGGCTTAGACAAACGTTTCAAGTCATCTCGGTGGATGAAAAGGAAGCCGGCTACTTTGTCAGAGCGCCGATCAAATGGCCCAGCAAGGGTGTCATTCCTCCTGGGGATATCTGCGCAGAAGAAAGAGAAGGGAGGCAGAGGACAAGAAAGACTTCACTGCATAGGCAACTGACTGCATGGGGATATGAACTTTGGAGCTGCATGGTTGCTGAGAAAGATTTTCCTCTGCCGGACTAAATTCGCTGCATGATCAAGCAGCTTGCTTCAATTGATGCAGCAGTAGACTTTTGCACGTTGTAGATTGCCTATGTGCAAAATGTGACTGCCATAGGAAAAAGTGCCATAGGCCCGCACCTGAAGCTCTGAGGCAGACAAGGGAGGGGCGGACTGTCTCTAAGCCACAGAGCATGTACTTGTCAGGCACTGCTGAGGCCAACTATGTTTAGGTCTTAGGATTGTACCCTGTTTCTGGTGTGGATTATTGTGATCAGCGGGGCTCACCAAAGCAATGGGGATGAGGAGAGGAGCAGTAGCTGTAGAAGTGGAAGTAGCAGTAGCACTCGCAGTAGCACTCGCAGTGCCATAACGATAGAGCTGGCAGATTTTGAGCCGGGGCAAAAGGGACTGCACATTGGTGCTGAACGAATGATTACGTACCTCTGTTAGTTGTCCTTGCAGAGTGTCACCCTTCAATGTCATTGCAGAGCAATCCCTGATGCAGGTCTCCCATGTTAGCCTGGGTTCATAGTGGCCCTGGGCCCAAGAAGGATCTAACAGATGCATAATTTCTGCACAATCTCGTCCTTTCTTTTGTACTCTTCTCTGCAGCACTCTCCACATGTGTAATAATGCCGAACTCTAATTGCTATGAAGACAAATGGTGCTCCTTCCATACTCAAAGCAGACATCAAAGAATGCTATTTGAACCTCACCTGGTATGTGTCTGTCTGCAAGTTCATTGTTTACACCAATCATGTAGTCATAAGAGGCACTAGCAGCCCACCCCTTGCTTATGTTCCAGTCATATGGAACTAAGGGACGTCGTAGTATCACGTCCGAGTCCACCACAATAATCCAGTTTTCCGTTGGAGTGATGTGCTCTAGCCAGTCAACAATTGCTTGCGGCTTGTTGTAGGCGGCATAGAAGTCGCCCGTCCTGGGATGGATGGTGAACGATGGCGCGATGTGCGTTTTTACGAGTTGTAGCATATGTGGAGGGTGATTTCGAGCCTCGTCTTCTGTACAGCACATGATTTTGGAGAAGGTGCCTGGCTGCAAGTAACACAAGTGCATGTGTTGGATCAATCTTGCGAGGGACCACCCCTATCGGATGTTTCACGTTGTTGACTCAAGGTTTAAGTAAATCGGTGCGAGCGCTGTCGCAGTGGCTTACCTGACCGGACTCCTTCCAACTGAAAATTACCCCTAGTGTCTGCCAGTTTGAGTAGCCCGTGCAGTCCGCGAGAAAGACGGTATGTACATCTGATTTGTCTGCTTGTGCACTTTCTTGCGCAGCTGCTGGCCGTGTATAGAGGCATAAACACAAAATGATCAAAGTCCCAGGCCTGGAAGTCATTCTGCACCCTGCCCCCAAGGCTACGCCGAACCGTGGCTACTGCGCCATGATGAGCGATCACTCTAGGAGCAGGGCTTGCACCAGCAAGGCAGTATCTGTCCCCATGCTCGTTTAAATCTGCCCGAGAGCAGAAGACTGGCCTGGTGACTGCCCTTCAACGAGTGACTGCAAGCTAAGAGCAGGCCGTCGCCAGCTCCATACAGAAAGTGCATAGATGGGGATTTCTAGCGATTATTACAAACAGAGCACCTCACGTCGGGATGCCGGCGATGAAGTGCATAAACTCGTGAGCGGGCTACGGTTGTCACTCGTACTGCCTTCCCGTTGAAAGTGAGTGGAGAAGTAAGAAGCTTGAGTCGAAATGAGCGACTACCCTCTAAATCGCATGAACGGGGGTGCAACTGCAGGGATATACTGATGCTGCCCACCCATATGACTTCCTACAAGCACACGGAGGTCAAGAGCTGGCCTCTGAGCACGAGGTCTAGACAGAGGATGACATGCTCAACTGCCTGCGCGGCAGCACTGCACCGTCCGTGCTTTAACCAGATAATCATGACGTGTACTAGTGGACACTATGGGACGCATGCAGCGGTGCCATCGTATGATCCAGGCACACGGGTCCGCCTTCGCCGTGCTGGTGCAACTGATTGCAACTGCGGAGTTGCGCAGCAGCAAAGCCAGTTCACCGAAAAGGACGCAGAGTCTTTAGACATTTGTGGAGTGTACTTCTTCCTATCCTACACATAATGCTGCTCAACCCCTGCTCATCCCTGCTCAACCCCGTGGAGCAGGCTTCGTGCAACAGCTGCACTGGCTCCAGAACCGACCTGACAAGTGAATGAGACCGGACGGAGGCAAGCGCGAAGCTCCCACATTCCTGCAGCAAAGCAGGATTGTTACACAAGACTTTGGCATACCTCGGTCCAGCCAAGCTTCAGGCATAAGCAGCCAATAGCAGGCACATCATAGATACTTAGTGCCGCTGCAGTAGTACCAAGAGCACCTACATTGACCACTACATTGGTGGTCAAGATTCCCCATTGATCAAGTTAGAGGACGTCTGTCTTGCACAGCCCCAATCGCCTGCACTGACATACAAGTGAGTAAGACTATATAGGTAGCAGCACAAAACAGCATTTTTACAACTTCACTCCCAGCCAGCTCAAACAGCACAACAGCCTGGCAACCAAACATGACGGAGTACAGACATGGTACATGGAACAGGAGCTATCTCAGCTTCACTCCCAACCAAATTGTACAACAGGCACAAGAAGGGGCTGCTGACAAACTTTCCGCCTGTATTAGCCACGCCCCCACCCCGTCCATCCAGGCTTAGGCTCAAAACAACCGACAAAACCCTATCTCTGGAAGGTGCACACACCACGGAACCCTCACTAAACCAAAATGGCATGGAGCGCAAACCAAGCTTTCACTGTAAAACACCCATGTCAATCAGTACACAAAAATGGCAACTTACTGAACATCAGCTACAGTATAATCCAATCAATGATATTTTTGGACAGTGATGGTGGGTACAGATAACCTTACCAAACCTGCTGACGGCCATGTGGTTTGAAACTGTACTGTACATATTGCCATCCTGTAATTTAAACACAGCAGCAACTGCTCCTGTGCCTCTACAAATACAAAACAGGTGCATGTATAACCAAAGCTTGGCATGCAGTCCTGCAACTGGAAGTATACACACACAACATAACAAAGTACATTCATGTCAATGAAAACAGAGTGCAGCCGCGTACATGGTATAGGAGCACATAATTACAGATAATGTGGACAACCATCGACTCTGCAACATAATCCAAAGGCGTTGGTTGTGCAGGGAAATGAACAAGCTCCGGGCGTGAGAAGTTCCCCTCACAACCAAGGCTCCCAGGCGCTGCTGCACAAGCATTTATTCCTTTTTGATTGCCCAGGTGTCCCTCATTTAGAAAACCCATTTCATTTTTATATTCCACACACCTTTTGCCAAATCACCACCCTCACCATGCCTAACTGCGCCCCTACAGAATATCATGACCGCAAGATGATCTCTGCCCACCCAGAATGTCATCCAACATACCTACACCAAAGCATGACAACTTCTTTTAATTTTTGGACAAGTACAGGGTTTTGTGGACCTATCACCTCCTATTGTGAAGTCGCCTGCATGCCTCGCCAAGTCAATAGTACGCAAAACAACCTTCATAACACCTTCTGTGTTCAAACCACCTCATTAGCCCAGCTGCATTGGTTTAACACCAAAAGATTCCAAGCCAGAAGCGTGACCACGGCCCGACAAGGCAGTTCTGACAACTTTTTGGCCCAGACAGCTACTGCAGCTGGATTAAACAAGCCCTAAACCCACTCCACCAAGGGGGACATACACTCCACATGGTGCCCCAGCCCTCTAACCGCTTGTGTCACAATTTGTAAAGTTACGTCCTCGCCACAGCATGCACGCCGAAACCCAGCCATAGCCCAGCACAACTTCAGCGCACAGACAGATGACCTCACCTCCATCCTCCTAGCACCTGCACCTCTTCTCTTTTTTCCCATACAATCTTCTCCACGGCATCAATACAAGGCAGCAATACATGTCTTACTCGGCAAATGATCAAGAGCTGTAGTCTCAATCTTCCATGGCAGCAGTCAGTGGCTGCAGTTACAAGCTGGAGCAGCATGAGCTGAAGCTTGTCAAGAGCTCAAGCAACTCCACCTTTGCACCTCCCTTGCCCCCTCTCCCCGCACCTCAAACCCCTCCCCCCCCCCCCCCCCGTTTTACACCACCTCGTCAAGAAGCTGCAGTGGTTTGAAGCAAGACATTCCCGGCCGAAAAAATGACCAGTGTGCCAACACGACCTTGGGCAACTCCCATCACCTTTCAGGTGACAGCTGATACAGCTAGGATGAACAAACCTCAGATCCACCCCACATGTGCCAAAACACAGGATGTGCCCCAGCTCCCGCTGCTGCCTGTGTCAATGATTCTTTAATATGTCCTCGCCACAGCATGCTTGCAGATTCCCCAGCAACAGCCTTATACCAACATGTAGTTCCCTCCTCCATTGAGGCTACTTTCTTGGGGAGCAATATGTTTGGGCGCAGGAGCTTTGAGTTTATCGTCAACACTTCTGCTCCCAAACATATTGCTCCCCAAGAAAGTAGCCTCAATGAACTGCAACGCAATTTCCACAAATCCATCCGTCCACTGCAGATTCCCTTCCAGGAGCACACAGTAAAACGGATGGTTTTGTGGAACACCTCCGGCAACTGATCACTGATTGTCACCATTCCGTTCCCCATCCATTCTGTTGTTCAACCTCCTAATGGTCCATCATTGAAGCCGTAAAACCCCACACAACAGAGGGTCACATATATTGCCCTAGCCTACCACCACTCGACCACTACCACCAACAGCCCTGCTCCACCTCCAAGCAAGCAGCAGCTGCATATAAAAGCAATAAGACCCTGGCAGGAAAGCGCCAAAGGGTGTGACCATGAAGGCACTACGTCATGCAGCTTCCACCCAAGCGTGTGGCTCGAAACCACCGGCACTCACCCAGGAAAAATTCAAGCAACAAGATTGGACCCTCCTAGTAAAATAGGGAATTGAAGCAGACGGGTCCGATGCTGTTGCTTGAATTAGGACCGTGGTTGCTGGCTTCTTAGCTGGCAGGCTGCCAACTAACAGAGCCTGATAAATGAGACCCTGTTTGTTGCTGCTGTTGCATCCTTTGCCCCAATCCCATTCATCATTCCTGTCTATTCGTGACAGTCTATGTCCAGTGGCTATGAGCCAAGGGGCTCCCATTAAAACTGTAAACCAGGCCACCAACCCTTGCTTGCACCAAATTACAAAACAAAACCCGCGTCCCAAGCCGGGGCATGATTCTAGGCAAGGCTGTAACAATGAAACCACTACTGCCCCTCCCCCCCAGCAGCCACCCCCTGCTCCACATCCTCCCCCGCATCCGACCCCACCAACATCCACCCCTCCTCACTCTCCTCCTCATCCCCCCTCTGCCCCACCCCCTCCGTCTTCAACAACCCAGCAGCATTGAGTGCAGCCTCAAAGTTCCTCAGGAAAGCTGCATCCGGCACCTCATCCCCCACCCCCCCATCTTCACTCTGCGCCACAATGCTCGCATACACTGAACCCTGCGCGCTGTTGTACAAAGACCCAGACCCTGACCTACTCCCACTCCTGCTACCTCCCCCTGCTGCTTCTTTCACCACACGGAGCTGAGGGTGAGCCAACACCTGAGATGATGAGAAGCTACCCACCAACATTGGAGAAGCAGCAGCAGCAGCAGCGGCAGCTGACGGCTGCTGCACTGCCGGAACCTCTGCTGCTGCTGATGATGACGACGGTGGAAGCTCTCCAGCAGCTGCAGAGGTTACGGCAGCACCATCTGTAACAGCCCCCAACCGTTCAAACATGCTGCTGCTCCCAGTACTCATCGGCAGCCCCATCATCACCTCGCCATCATCAGCAGGAGCAGCAGCCGTCACTGCCGGCGCAGCAGCAGCCGCCACCCCACTGTCATCACCATCCTTAGGCGACATAGGAGAATGGAAGCCCCCTAGCAAGCTATCTGCCAGCTGCTCCGCTGCTGCTCCCCCTGTGTCACTACTGCAGGTGGCACCAGTGCCCCCACCACTCACCAGACTGTAAGTGAAGAAGCTGCTGTGATTAGTACTGGCAACACTCATCACATCTACCTCATTGCTACCACTGCTGCTCCTGTTACTGCCAGGAACTGCTGCTTCAACGTCTGAAGGCCCTTCCGGGACAACAGCTGCCACAGCAACAGCAGTGGTTTCTGCACCACTGCTGCGCATGTTGCTGCTGCTGCTACTGCTGCTGCTGGTGGTAATATTGTTCTCCATGAAAGCAGACACTGCTACAGGAGGCAGACTGACCACCAACTCAGGCGGCACCTGCAGAGGCCTAGCTCCCATAATGTCATCCAACAGCAGCTCATAAGGATACTCCTTATCACTCTCCACCTTCCCCCACTGCTGCTCCTGCTCCTGCGGCTCTGGCTCGCCCATACCACCTCCCTCACCACCCACCGCCGCTACCCCTACCACACCACTCGCCTCAGCAGCAGGAGCAGCAGCAGAGGAGGACTGATCACATGGGTCCGCCACCATCAGCTTCAACCCTCCCATCACATCATCTTCTGTCAACATCATCAAACTCTCATCATCATCATCATCACTGCTGCTCAAGATCTCAATCACCTCACTGCTCACCGCTGCACCCGCTGCTGCCACAGCCCCCTGCTCCTCCTCCTGCTGCTGCTGCTCCCCATATCCTTCCGCCCCCACTAAGCCCTGATCTCCTACCCCCTCCACATCCGCACCAACAGCTGCCGCCACCGCAGCTGCAGCTGCAACCTTGGACGCTCCTCCGGCACCCCCTGATGAGTCATCACCATCATCATCACCATCATCACCATCAGCTGGAACATCAGCCGTCACCCCCTCAGCAGCATCAGCAGCTGCTGCATCAACCCCAGCCGTCACCAGCTGCTCATCACTGTCATCATCAGCAGCAGCAGCAGCTGCCGCCGGCTTCAGATCACCATCATCACCCACCCCCTCATCAGCCGCAGCCACCACATCAGCAGCTGCTGCTGACGGCTGGTCCGGCAGCTGCTGCATCTGCAGCGTCCTGTCATCACCCACCACGACCGCCACTGCTGCTGCTTCCTCCTCCTCAGACGCAGTCAGATTCACAAACTCCCCACTGCTGCTGCTACCAGCTGAAGCAGCTGCCCCCCCTGCTTTCCCATCTCCTCCCTCAAACCCCTCCTCCCCCTCACACCCATCACCTTCCACTGCACACCCCTCAACCCCACCCCTCTCCTCTCCAGCAGTGGCTGTTGCTGCTGCAGCTGTCAATGCCACTGTTGCTGCTGCCACTGTTCCTGCTGCTGTTGCAGCTTCACTCCCCACCTCCTCCCCCTCAAACCCCACCTCTCCCCCTGGAGCTGCACTAAACCCCAGCACCCCTCCCTCCCCCACCCCCCTGCTAAACCCCAGCCCTACCCCCTCCTTCCCCCCACTCCCCCTCCCCTCCCCACCCTCTTCCTCCTGCTCACTCCCCTCCCCCTCACTCCCCCCACTCCCCCCTTCACTCTCATCCCCCCCGCTGTGCCCACTCCCCCCTGTACTCCTCCCCCCACCCTCCCCCTCCCCCTCTCCATCCTCATCCTCCGATGTGGGGTAATCCATCTGCTCCCACACCCCCGCCGCCCCTGCATTATGAGGCAGTAGCTGATCCGCCTGCTGTTGTAATGCAGCTACAGCCTGGCTCAGCCCCTCCAGCTCCTCCTGGTACCTCCCCACCTTAGCCAGAGCAGCAGCACGCTCCGCCTGACTCTTGGTAGCGGCTTCAAGGGCAGCATTCATGGCAGCAAGGTACCTGAACAAAAAGGGGGAAGAAGACACCAGAGGGCTTTTGGATAAAAACTACAAGACCTACTAAGTACTGCGGTCTTGGAGGGCACTGTTTGGCATTTGGTGACAGCATTCATCGCAGCAAGGTATCTGAGAAGGGAGATGAGAACATCAAAGCTGAATAAAAATCCAAAGTGGGCAGCACAGGAAATGAGCACAGGGAGTGCAGGTGTTGTAACATCCATAAGTGTCGAGGCTTGCGTTTCCAGACAACAGAGTTCAGCACTGACACACTCCTCCTGGTTTTGGTTGCCAAAGCATTATCCCTCGCTCATTCCGATCCAATTCCAGAGCTCTTCACCCCCATATACCAGAACCCCATGACGTCCATTTGTCTCTGTGATTACTCTCCAAGTGCCTGCAGCTGTCACTGTCATCCCATTAGAGCCCCATACCAGACCATACATGTTGCTACTGATCACCTATTCAGACCTTACTCTGCTGCCAAAGCACCATCCTCATCAACCAGCTTCCCAAGCCCACCATCAACCCCCTCAATTGTACTCCTTCCCCCTTCCCCCACAAACAACCCCCCTCCTCACCTCTGCGAGTAGTACTCAATGGCCAACCTCCCAATCCCATCCAATCCGCCCCTTCCCCCACAAAGACCCCCCCCTGTCCTCACTGCTACTGTAACACCATCTGTATCAACCAGCTCTCTCCCCCCCCCCCCCACTTCCCCCCTTCTCCCACAGACCCCCTCTCCCTCACCTCTGAGTACTCCTCAATGGTCCGCCTCCCAATCCCACCCCCTCATATCCTTTTCCTTCTCCCTCCCTCCACAATAACAATACACGCACCCCTAATCTCTGCCAAAAAACCATCACCATCAACCAGCCCCCCAACCCACCCCGCCATCCCATCCTCACCCCCTCCAATCCTACTCCTTTCCCCCTTCCCCCACAAACGTCTTCCCCCCCACCTCACCTCTGTGAGTACTCCTCAATGGCCTGCCTCCCCATCCCCCCAAACCAACCCCCCCCCTTTCCCCCACAAAACACGACACCCCCCGCCTCTTCCTCACCTTTGTGAATACTCCTCAATGGCCCTCCTCCCTACACCCCCCCGAAATCAACCCCCCTTTTCCCCCTTCCCCCCAAACATGACCCCCCCCCCTCTCTCACCTCTGTGAATACTCCTCAATGGCCCTCCTCCCCGCCTCAACCTGCCTCTCCACATATGCCCTCACATACCCCGCCAGAGCCGCCTCAGTATTACTAATAGCCCTCTCCACCATCTCCATGAAGAAGCCCCTCACCCCCTCAGGGCTCAGGGTATAAGTGATGTTGGTGTAGGTCTCAACCACTTGGCGGCGGCGTGGGACCTGCACCCAGTACTGTCCCATGCGGCACACCCCCCTGCGGCGACACTCCCAGGCCATCTCTACACGCTGACCAGCACGAATGTGACGCTCATGGACCTCTCCAATACCTACAGACGCCCGGGGGGGAGGGGAGCACAGCAAGTTACTTTTTAGGCAAGGCTTAGGGTTTCCATAATAGTATTTTTATTCTATGTATTAGGGTATCCACTTAATATTGTAAACCAAAGTTTAAATGGATGCAAATTCAAGCCACGGCTTCTTGCAAAGCCTAGACACATAACACAGGACTGGGAGGTTCTACTGCCTTGGGGGCAAATGACAAACAAAAGACAGGCTGTACCTTCTACTAGGGAGTACCTTCTACTGTGCATAATAACCAACCAAGGACGTTAAGGACCGCCTACCTTTGGATGGGTAACAGACAACACAACTCCAGTAACTATCGCAACCACCAGGCAAGCCAGACCTTTGCAGCCCCACCAAAGCCTAATGAACCACATTAAATATTACATACCCCCCTAAAACACATTCAGTAAAGAAGGCAGAGCATAAGGCATCTAGACACATAGCATGAGGCAGATCACCCAGGGCCCACAGCACTCCCTACATGTACACCTACTCTCATTCCTAATCTGCTCAAGGACTCAGAAGTGCACTCTCTAACTCAAATGAGCAGCTCCCGCAATTATTTTACTAGCCCAAATATTTAATCAACCACATACCTCTAGCTCAGCTCCGACTAAAACCCCGGACACTACCCCCCAATGACACCTCAACCCATCCACCTTGATCAATCAACACCTTGGCCCTGCCACGAGAATTGCAACGATCAAGCACTCCACAGGGTGCAAATCAAAATTCCCACACCACCAGCCGCACACCTAACCCCCACCCACCCAACTATCCCAATCAGCTCATTGGTATAAGAGAGGATTGCTACGATCAGGCACCCCGACTGCAACCCTACACCCTACACCACAAGGCGCACCTCTAAACGCCACCCTAAACCCAGCCACCACCCACCTTTCTCAATCAGCTCCTGCAGATCAAAAAACCACATGGTATCACCATAATGCAACAGAAAGTAGCTACGGTGCTATGGTGCTAAAGGACAATTAAATCCTCCACCACCAGATGCATCCTGAACCCACCCCTAAACCCAGCCACCGCCCACCCACCTTTCTCAATGAGCTCCTGCAGATCATCATGAAACTGCATGGCATCAGGCACAGCCAAATTCACCGTCACAGGATCCAGCCGCACCTCCAGCGCCTCCGAAACCGCACCCTCCACCCGCAGCGACAGCTCATCCAACGTGCCATTCAAACTCTCCACCAACGCCCCGGCCCGCGCATTCGTCGCCCCCTCCATCACCCTCCACGCTTCCGCCACCTCCCTCTCAATCTCTGACACTAAATCATCATGCAAATCCAACAACCCATTGCATAGCTCATCCTTGCTGTTGAACGCTCCCCCTCCCCCTCCGCCGTTGCCGCTACTGCTGCTGCCATCGTCGCTGCTGTTGCCGCTGAAGAGAGTGAGGAAGCGGGCACGAATACGACCCCAACGGGATGGGATGCCAACTGCGACGGCGGACACTTCTGGGGACAAGCCTGGGATGCCTGCCGCGTCGAGGGACTGTGAGATGTGGTTGTACAGGCGTAGGCGGAGGTTGCCAAGATGAGCACGGAGCTGTAGGTAGGAAGTAAGGAGGGGGCAGCGATACAACACGGATGTCAGAAAATGGCAGTAAAGATAACAAGGCTTGGGTCTGGAATGAGGCATATGCATGGACCCCACCTATGCTGTGTCATAACCACCTACAAAGGGAGGGGGAGGTTGCCAAGATGAGCACGGAGCTGTAGGTTGGAAGAAGGATGGGGAGTATGGAGGAAGGAGCATTGCAACAGCAACGTCAGCATTTAGCAATGGGAGTGACATAACAAACATTTAAGGTGTGGAATACTGCACTGGTGTGGAATCAGGCATGCATAGGGTCCATCAAGACTGGTTTGCCACTTACCAATAACAACAAACAAAAACATATAAGCCTACGTGTGTTGAATACCTTCTATGGTCGGATGCAGAGGTACTGCGGGGGGCACATAGCTGTAGGCAGGGAGGGATGAAATGTAGGGAATGTTGGCATCAGCACCTTGGAGAGATATGTTTAAACACTTTCCGATGGCCAGTACATCCTCCAGCCATCAGCCAATCACCCCTGCAGGACAACAAAGGTCTAGCAGCAATGCATTGAACTGCCTCATCCCCAGCCCCCTTCCTGCTGGCGCCTACCATTACCACCCTTCTACACTCGCTTATGCCACCCTATCCCTCCTTTCTGCCCACACATCTGTCCTCTCTGCCCCAACCCTGCACAACGATCATCTGCTACCCACCCAACCCCCACCTCAACCTTTTAACTACATGGCAAACTCCCTCTGGCCAATAAACCCCTAAACCCTAGGAGCCAATGAACAGTGCCATCTCACCTCCCTCCTCAGCTGCCTCTATTGCTTTTACCCCCAGGCAACCCTTGGCCCCCCTCCCAACAAAATACCTTCATCTGTAACTTTGGACTGTAGATCCACTAGCCCCGCAACCCCCTTCAGGATGCACCGACATGCAATACCGATATTCCTTTGATTAACCCCTCGTCTTTCACCTGACCCTCCCTCTCCTCCCTTCCTCCCTGCACTCGCCAACCTTCCTAACCCCCCTCCCCTACCTCATCTGTCACTTCTGCCTGTAGGTCAGTGGTTGCCTCCATGACTCCATCAAACTGCAGCAGCACTCCATCCAAGTCGTTCTGCAGCACACTGCTACGATCCGCCAGAGTATCTGCCCCTCGCTCCAGAGCCGCACGACAGGAAGCAGCAACATTGCTCACCTACAGGGCCCACCAAAAGGAGCAGCAACTTGGTTTCAAACGTGGGTTTCCCAAGACAAGAGGTTTTGTGGGATGTGGGAGGACCGCAACAAGCAGCAATTGTCCCATTTCCCGCTCAGCCTCTATATCCCCACCCTGCTTGGCTTCTTGGCAGCAGCCCAAGCCCCATCGCCATCAATATCTGAACAGACAACCCATAACGCTTTGTAACCTCCTCCTCATCAGAATTTATGCAATGCCCTTTGTCCACTTCCCCTTATTTGTGATTAGTCGTGTCATATCATCCAGCGTAACCACCAGCTTCAACAACCCTCGCACTGCTTACTGGTAATCACCATCACTAACCATCATAAACTGGCAATCCAGCTGTCTGCTAGCATTAAGCCCGCCCCAAACGAGCTCGCTCCTTCCAGAGGCACTACACACTCCTTTCCACCCCTCGCATTTCCAACCCCCACCCCTCCCATCCTGGCCAAACTACCACCCCTGCACCCCAACCCCCTTCCAACTCCTGGTCTCACCCTAACAAACAAACACCAATGCACCACCCCCCTCCTTCAACCCCTACCCCCACCCCACCAACCTATGCCCCCCCCCCCCCGGAGCAGCCTCTTCATATCATCCTAGCGTTGTCACCAGCTTCACCACAGCAGCGTGATCAATTCCTAAACCCTAACCATCACACCCTAAACCCCAACCCTACAGCCCTAACCCTAAATCCACCCACCCCCTCACCTCTGTGAGCAGCCTCTTCATATCATCCAAAGTGGCCACCAGCTTGACCACAGCAACATGAACATAACCTAAACCCTAACCATCACACCCTAAACCCTAATCATCACACCCTAAACCCGAATCCCACCCCCTTACCTCTGTGAGCAGTCTCTTCATGTCATCCAATGTAGCCACCAACTTGACCACAGCAGCATGATCATACAAGAAGCTCAGCACACGTGCCTCAAGCTCAGGTACACCAGAGGCCTCTAACATCTCACGCGCTGCTGCCCGCATCACATCACCAGGGTATGCAGCCCCACAACGACTGAAGGAGCCAAATGCAATGCGCTGGAAGCGGAGGGAACTGTCAGGGCCAGCGCGGCCGGAAAGCAGCAAGCGGGCCAGGAGGGCATTACGGGTGGACAGCAGCAGAACCTGCAAGAAAGATACAGGAAGGTTCATTGGATAAGATGTTCCCAGAAAAACCTCTAACATCTTGGACTATGTCTCCCTCAAGCGAGCAGGCGTGGGAAAGGAGAATGAAAAGGCTCTCCATGGGAAGCCGCACACCTCCACAAGGCCGCTCTAGGAAGACGGGGGAAATGAAAGGGGGTGCGGAACGTCAGACATGCTGCCAAAAATGTGTCAGGTCATGACCAGCAAAGGTCTATCCTGTCTGCAAATCTTCCTAGGGTGCACACCTTAGGAGGAGCATGACAAGCACAGCAGACACCAGCAGAAGAAGACGCTGCTACTTCAAGCGCCGTGTGAAGCACTTTTTGGTCTCCATTTGTCCCTCACCTACTTTGGGTGTTCAAAAAACCCCATGGTATGGTATGCCAGCCCCGCCTTCGCACTGCACACCAAACAATTACGCATACAATCCCACCATACCATATTGTAGCAAGACTCCCATTATCATCCACCTGCCCAAGTGACCCTGCAAAACTAGCGCCCCCCCTCCCCTCCAACTCTCTCCCATTACGCCCGCTCTGCCCCCACAACCACCTCTCTCGCCCGACCAGCATATAACCTAAACCCACACCAAGAACACTCGCCAGCTCTCCTCCTTCGCATGCATGCCCTTTCCCTCTAAACCCCCATCGATCAGGGTGTAAGCTAAAGCCCAGGCAACCCAGCTGCCTTGTCACCCCACCCCCTCCCCTCAAAACCCCCACCCAACCAGCATATAACCTAAACCCACACCAAAAAAACCCTCCCCCATACCCCACCTCATCCCTCTCAACCCCCACCTGATCAGGGTGCAAGCTAAACCCCGGGCAATCCAGCTGCCTGGTCACCAGTTGAGCCACATAGTCCTTGGTCTCCTCCTCATCTAAACCCTGACCCTCTCCCGCCTGGTCCATCTTGTTCACAGCAAAGAATAAGCGGCAGCTCAGCCGCGCAACCAGGGCAGGGTTTATGGCCTTGAGACGCGCCAACACAGCAGCCTCCTCTGCGGTTTTGAGCTTGGTGTAGTCTAGGAGGTAAATGGCGGCATCTACGCTATCCAACAAACGCTCCACCTGTAGAAGCAGCAAGAGCAGGAGCATGCACACCAACAATGTTGAATGACATTTTTTATCTATTTAATTTTTAATTTATTATGAATATTTATTATGAATATTTATTATGAATATTCATTATGAAAATCAATGCTTCAAGGAACCATGACTTTGGAAGTTATACTAAGCCTTCTGGAATCATCTACTGTGAGAGGTACATGGCAGCGTCTACGTCACCTAACAAACACTCCACCTGTATAAAAACAAGAAGCATACACAGCCACCACACTTGGCAAACCATCTGCAGCTGAGGCTCCTCTTTCGCTTATTAGTACCACACCTAAGGCAAGAGGCCATAAGGGTGGTGGAAGAAGTCTCGATAAGATGCCAGCAGTGTTGGATAGTTTAACGGTTACGAGGAGGACACATTCAGATGTTAAAAGTTGCAAGGACGACACATTCAGATGTTAAAAGTTACGAGGAGGACATATTCAGATGTTAACAGTTACGAGGAGGACACATTCAGATGTTAAAAGTTACAAGGACGACACATTCAGATGTTAAAAGTTACGAGGAGGACATATTCAGATGTTAACAGTTACGAGGAGGACACATTCAGATGTTAACAGTTACGAGGAGGACACATTCAGATGTTAAAAGTTACGAGGAGGACACATTCAGATGTTAACAGTTACGAGGAGGACACATTCAGATGTTAACAGTTACGAGGAGGACACATTCAGATGTTAACAGTTACGAGGAGGACATTTTCAGATGTTAACAGTTACGAGGAGGACACATTCAGATGTTAACAGTTACGAGGAGGACACATTCAGATGTTAACAGTTACGAGGAGGACACATTCAGATGTTAACATTTACGAGGAGGACACATTCAGATGTTAAGAAAGTGCCTGAGAGCTGGATCGCAGCACTTACCCCATTCAACAAATGCCCCACCTGTCGAAGCAGAAGTCATAGCAGCATACACCCCCGCAGCATTGCAACAAGATATCGCTCCAAAGGATAGTCACTTCAGGAGCGATAGTGGAGCAACACCTTGTATATGTGTCATAGCTTGACAGCGATGCAGAATACAATCCCATCTCAAAGTTTGTAGCATTTGGTCTCACCTGGAACCTCAGCCCCTCCTCTCCTGCCTCATTTGGTCCTGGTGTGTCAATGAGTGCTAGTTTGGTCCCAGCATGCAGCTCACTGCCCCCAGCCTCCTCCTCACCATCCAACACCATGAAAGGTGCAGTGATGCGCATCAGCTGCTCATCTGATAAAATATTGAAGGAAAAGGGGCAGAAAGAGGAGAGAACACAAACATCAGCTACATGTATGGCATGCACGACAGAAGACAAGGAGCAAGACAGGCATGAGTAATAGATCTGCTCAGGCTGCTGCTGTTTCCTACCATCAGCTATGCGTATTTCGTACCGCCTAAACGGTCACTTGGCTGAGATTATCGAGTGGCTTGCAATTAGCCATGCCCTACCCACCTTTGCTCTCTACCCTAAAGATTGAACCCCAAACCACAAACTATCCCTGCTTTCAACGGCCCTGGACCAACAGCCTTAACTAAACTCCACATCTTGTTTTATCCATGTATCCACACCTAGACCGAGCAGAAGGCAGAAGTGCTTATTGTGGCTTTGCTGTCAGCCTAAACGCCAAGCCGTCCTGCTGTCCTGCCACAAGTATGTATAGCTCGGACGTAGCAGCTATAGAGGCATAGCCAGAGCGCTCCTCCTTGCAATGGGATAATTCTCCATCAAGCACATTAAACAGCAAAAGCATACGCCCTTTTGCACCCCCCCCCCCCTCCACCATCCCTCCCCCCCCACCACCACCATCCCTTTTCTACCCCACCCCCACCACCATCCCTTTTGAATCCCCCTCCTTACCTGCAGCTTGATGCTCCCGAGACCTGACCTGCTGGTTCAGCTTCTGCAGATGCTCACGTACTGCTGCACTGCCCCTGATGCCACTGCTGCTGCCACCATTGGTGTTGTTGCCATTATTCCCCCCAGTGAGCTCCAGCAGGGGTTCAGGGCATGAGGAGGAGGGGGCGTGGATGATGCGGCAGATGCGGGCGGTCTCAGGGATGTTGTTTACAGGGAGGACCTCATCACCTAGGACTGAGTTGATCAGAGTGGATTTGCCTGCAACAAAAGGGGGAGGAGGGTAAAAATGTGAGAAGTAGTGTTAGAGGAAAAGGGCAAAGATGTGGAAAACAGTGTACATTAGAGAGGAATTGTTTTAGTTGGCACAAAGGGACAAGGATGTGAATCTCAATGTGTGGGAGAGAGATACTGAGATCATAGTGCTGGGCAAGGAAACGGAGGAAGATGTGAGGGCGGGCGTCAAGCTACAATTGTGGCGTGAGGGGATGGAGTGCATTGCTATGGAGCTTATGCAAGTGTTTCTGTATCCTGAACCCAAAGCTTTGATGGTGACATAAACTAGAGAATTGCAAGAGCCGACACAAATGGCAATGGGTTGCTTGGGGCAATCAGATCTGCATTTAATCAAGCAATGAGAATGCAAAAAAAGCAATGCCATTCATCAAAGAATCCCGGGCCATAAACACAAGGCTCCTGATCACAATGATCTGCATTGCTGCAGTAGAAGATGTGCGTGGCTCGTTCGATCAAGCCCTCAGACAGCAAGGGCTTGATTGAATGATCACCAATGCTAGCAGTACTGGTGATCTTACATCATAATGAGCTCGAATACATTACTAAGACAATCTTGCTACATTTCTGGCTTGGCATAATCGGACAGATCATCCTGAAGACCTGCTGAAGAGTCCGCCAAGGCATGCAGCTGCTATCTCTGAGGGTCCAAGCTGCACCCAAGCTCTACAGATCAAGATTAGAAGATACTACAAGAGCACCTCAGGCACAACCAGCGGTTGCCCTGCTGCACGTTCCCAGGCAAACCCTAAGTAACTGCCGCTTTGCATGCGAATCATGGCCTTTAGCTTCCCAGGCGTTTTATGACCTCTATGTGGTTACGTTGCATGTCCATGCAAGATCTCGGAGGCTGGAGCTGCGGAATTCGGTGTTACGTGAAGCTGCCGGCCATGTGCTACACGGCCTCGTTCAGATCAATGGATCATGTGCAATGCACAGCCCTCCGCTGGTTATAGATCATCCGCCATCCCAGAAATGAGACGTGAGCTACGTGAAGCGCTGGAATGGCATAACAACACCCGCCTTACCGGACTTTGTGAGCGCAAGGACAGCCACCGACAATTGTGCTTGCTCATGACGCTGCCGCAGGCTGTAATAGCTTTGGAAGAAATGCTGGAGCTGTTCATCGATGGCTACGTGGGCTTCTTCATGAGCTGGTGAACCTTCAGTAAGCTCTCCGAGCAACACTCCCACATCGTCCAGCACGGAGTTGATGCCAGCTCGGAAGCTCTGGAGCTCTTCTGGGGCAACCATAGCATCTCTAAGAGACGGATAGGCAGATGAGCGAGCCCGAGAAAGAAAATGCAGATTTTTCAAGCACTGTGAAGGCCGATGCTACCTCGCAAGACCCGCTCTGCACACGGGACCAATGGGAAGCCCAGGTGACTGATAACAGGCGGCAACTTGGCTTATGCTATGTCCATGCCAGCGCATGACATAAGGCAACGAAGTGCTTCAAGTGAGGATCCGGGTGAGCAGCTACTTCCCACTACAGCCAAGACCCCACAGCTGTGAACATGTTGGCAGATATGCAGGGGATGCGATAACAACAATCTATCACCCTCTCCGACCCTTTCAAAATGCTCGTTGGGTATTGGGCTTGAAGTTGCCAGCCAGCAGGGCAGCCTAGGATGTCATGGAGGTCATGGTAGTAGCTTGCAAAAGGAGCGGTTACAGCCGTATTGGCAGCATAGACAGCAGTAAGGCTGAAACAGATCCGCACGTTGGGAAGCTTTACTGGAGGACACGACAGACCGTGCCACATATGTCTATGCGTCAGTGCTCATCTTGCGGATTACTGCGGTGCCGTGCAGTTTAGAAAACCTGAATGTATTGCAAACTGAGACAATATCCTGTCAAGCGTACTCCCAGTCGCAGCATATGCTCTCAGTGTACAATGCAGAACTGTTCGAAACTTCCACCCCCTGGAAGTTCGTCCATCCGAAAGCAGTGGGATGCCGCCGATGGGATCTCTTGTTCCCTTCGTCCGTGTGCCAAATCTTGAGCAAGACACTTGCAGGGTTCCTTATGGCAGGCAATGTATAGTCCTCACACGATATGCCACCTCAACTAACACCCAGCAGCATCAGTTCTCATGAATGCAGGCGGTTCTTGTGTCCCAACACCTTCATTGTATGTCACTGCTAGTACCTTTTTTGCTTGATATATCTAACATGAGTGGTGGGTTAATAAAAAGGCAGGCATTCAAGTAAAAAAGGTGAGATGCTGTCGATGCGAGTAGGGAGGTCATGTCTCTTTCACTGCAGTAGCTTGCCCCTCAGTCCTGACGCCAGCAACATGACAAATAGTTCAAGTACGTGCCGCGCCTTCAGATTACCAGATTGCCAACTAGCCCAGAAGGGCATCCCATGGGAGCCAATGAAGCACTAAAACCTGGCCAGAACATGCTCAACGGTAAGTTAAGCTACCCATGCCGCCCAACGGGTCACACAAATTAGAGTACAAGAAGTTGAAGCCAGAGGCAACAGCTCAGCCTGCACACCATGAACAAACAAACATTTAGGTGAGTGTGGCCCTCTGCCTCAAGCCGGGCTGCTAGGTCGAAATGACGAAACACACCATAGGAAGAATCTTAAAACAATGGATTCCAAAGCACCAACCAATAGTAGTGGCCTAAGCATGTGTCCATTAGGAGACGGCAATACACCAATGTCTCATCAGACAGATTACCAAAAGGATTGGACTCCTCTGAGTCCTCTGAAGACCGGAACCAGAGCCTACCAAAACCATACTGTGCCATAGCAAAAAGTTTGATGGACCCCGCACCTCAGCAAGGTGGGTCAGAGACTGCCAAAACCATACTTGATGGAGAGCCCTCAGGTGGAAGCAAGAGGAGCTGTTGTTGCATCCCACCAATAGCACAAGTACATCCCTTAAAGTGCCCCTCTTATTGCTGCAGCAGGCTCTAGACTGATGGTAAGGCTGCAATGTTGCCCTACAGGCCCTCCTGTCCCCTTGTCTCACCCAGAATCCTGCGAGGTCTGCTACTTGCCTAGCCTTAGAAACAAACTTCAAGAGCTTCGTGTTCTAACACCTATGAGCTGATACTGCGCCTCCCAGTCACCCCCCGGACACCAACTTCAAACCTTGTGCAATGACATCCACCCATGGTTGGTGGCTTAAAGCTAATGAACTGGACCCTACTGGTAAGGGTACCCACTACCAGCAGCACAAACTCAGTTCTGGCTCACCACAAAGCGACCTGCAACCTTACCACCCCAAACTTCAGCCCCTACACCATGCCCTCTGGGTCCTTCTGAGTGTGCATATACTGAAGATGATGACACAATGCGCCCATGCCACGCATGGTGCCCCCATACATACCCCCATACCACCATCCATACCACCATCCATACCACCATAATGCACCCATAAAATTTTACATACCCCCATACCACCACCCCATACCACCATAATGCACCACGCACAATGCACCCATGCCATGCATACATGCATAATGCACATGAACTACAACATACACCAGGATATGCAGGTACACACATGTCCCTTCTGAAAATGCCCGCATGCATTTGGCAGAACATGTATGGTGAGCCATGCCCACCCTGGTCCAAGATTTCTACCAAGGTCCAAGATCGGTACAGCTCAACCACACTGCAGACCGGCTGTTACAAGGCATCAGCTCTTCCCTACCAATGCACACTGCTTCCTCCAGCTGCAAACTTAGGCCACCCAGAAGGCCACCTTGTTAGAGTATCTTTACAAGTAGTACTCATGCCTGGAGGTAAGTATGCAGGTAGCATGCTCATGTTCATATGCACACACAAGCTTCTGCAAGCACAACCGCTTCTGCACCAGAACCTCACTCCAATCGCTTTCATCCACCCAAAAAAGGCCAATGCAACATGTGCATGCTGTCCTGTGCACAGCAGGTCAAGCCCAGTCAAATGGCCTAACACACTTCTTCAACCTAACAGACCTATGCAACCACGCGCAGACCCCTCTCTTCAGCACAAGGAACCCTGACTGCTATGCCTGCTTGCGTGGGGGAAGCCATTCTCCCACGTTCACACAAACCCTGCCGTGCTTCCTATCCTTTTCCCTTTTTCACCCAAGCCCTGCTCTGCTTCCTACCTTCCGCATTCACCCAGGCCTCCTTCAAAGCCAACCTAAGGCCCCTCTAGCATGTAGCTATCTCTGCCGATTATCGCAGACACAAACGGCCTGAGAGTCACCTCCACACACATGCAGCGCTGCAGGAAGGCCCTCTCCCTAGGGGTCAGTGCTGGGAACCCTGGCTGCTCCTGATTGTAAGGACAATCCTCCCTCTCCAGCTCACTCAGGCCCCTGCGCTCCTTCCTCTCCTCCTCGCTAAACCCACCCTCCCACAGCCACCAGAATGGTGGCCTGCCCCACCGCAGCTGCAGCAGCAACAGAGCCAGCTGATACGTATCCACCCTGACATCTTGAGCAGCCATTGGGTTCTCCTGCTCTGGGGCTTTGTACTGAGGTGTGCCTATCTGAGTATGCGCACAGCGGTCTGGCTGCAGCAGCACCTTGCAGATGCCAAAGTCTGCAAGCTTGACCAGAGGATAGTCCTTGTCCCCAAACATCAGGAGGTTTTCAGCCTTCAGGTCTCTGTACAGGGCCTTGGCAGACCCATGCACTTTCACAAGACCATGGGCAGCAGACACAAGGATCTTGTATGCCTTCTTTGGGCTCAAACCCACCGGCCTGCCCCTGTCATCAGTTAGCAGCCTATCTACAGAGCCATGCGGGGCCAACTCCACCAGGAGGCAAGGCCTGGTGGTGCGATCCCACTCTACAGACCCCGCTCCAAAGCACTTGAGGACATTATTGCTACCATTTGTGCTTGACATGACGGTGCGCTCCATCTTGTACTGCTTCTCCATCACCCGTGCATGGGAGAATTCTTTTACCTTTGCCCTATACTCAGCAGGCATCTCTAAGTAGTCCTTCGCAACCTTGAGTGCAAACCGCCCAGCCCCAGAGCTGCTGCTGCCTTCTGCTGCACTGCTAGAACCCCCTGCGCCCCTGCTGCATTCGCTGCTGCTGCTGCTATTCTTCCCCAAGACCTCCAAGACAATGGCAAAACCCCCGGAGCCCACCTGCTGCACCACCGCCAACTCCCGCACCTCGCCAGACAGGCGATGGGAATTTGGGGACCACAGCTGCATAGTAACTCGCTTGTTGCTGCTGCTGCTGCTGCTCCCAGACTTGTCCCCCCCACGTGCTGTGCACCTTGCACCTCCCTGCACAACTTCCCCTGCACTCGCCCTTTCGACTGTGCTGCCAAGCTGCTCAAGGCATTGTTGCTGGTTCTGGTTTTGTTGGCCCTCAAGTCCTCCTGTCGCAGGCAAGTGCTGCTGCATCTCCATCTGCTGCTGTTGCACATGGCTGGTGCTAGGGCTTGGCAGGCCAGCTGGGCGACCCTTTGCCTGTCTGCTGTCCTGGGAATCTGAGTGGCACAGCATTATAGCCGCTGCCTTTGGTGCAACCGGATGGAAACGTGCCAAGGCATCACAAACTTTCACAGGTGCTGCAGAGCGTTGCTCCATTGGGCTGGTCTGCAAGGCGGAGGAAATGCGGGGGTTGTTTGAAGTGGTTCTGTAGTTCTTTTTTTGCTGGGTTATGCCCTAATAAGCAGTGCTGCACAGACAAGTATAGGTGAAAGGTGCATTGCCTATGTAAAAATGCAATCGAGGGCATGGACAGGTCCATGTACATGTAGTTAGTGAGGAATGCAATAAAGCTCCATCAGGTACACATGGAAGGACATCTGCTTCATTACATACAATGGGTTCCAAAAGATCATGCACCATTATGACAAAGGAGTGTGCAGCTATCACAATAACTCCAAGACAGCCACTTGCTGGATGGCACCAGCACAAAACTCTCACCTTTCCTACTGCTGCAGCATACGAGGCCAGCACTGATCCATTGACATGCTCCTGGAGGCTTTCCTTGCTGGATGGCTGCTGCATCGTGGCTGCGCTCTGTCCCCTGCCTGCTGCTGCTGCTGCAGCGGTCATGGAGCTGCTTGGCCCATGCTGGTGCTGGGGTATCCATTGTGACTCTGGACCAGCGTTGCCATGTGCCAGTTCCTGAACAGCTGTATCTACTGTGTGTATGGAGAGCCCTGGATTTGGCAGAGGGCGATGGGACAAAGCTGGCTCTGCGCCTTGCTGGCGCTTGAAAGTTGGCAATTCCGCGTCCTGCAGGTCACAACCACCTAGTAAATACTAGAGCGTCTATAGCATCAAGAATTGTCAGAAGATGGTGGTCTGGTGTACTGTTTTGCTCAATGGGGCACCATACCGGGTAGTCCAGGGGGCGTGTGGGACGTTTCCTTTCCTGCTTGTTGCGCACAGGCGGTAATTCTGGGTCTGGAACGACGCTCATGTCAGCTTGCAGGGAGCTAGCGACCTGCAAAGGTAAGAATGTCGAGCTTTCCTGCCCAGCTAAAAGGTTAAGCATGACAGGGCCGAGAAGTCCCTACTTTGTATACTTGGTGCCAGACGTCCACAGTGAAGCTGAAGTCAGCTGTTGGCATCCCAGGTGGCAACTCAAGAACGCATATGAAACCACCATGACCAGTCTTTCCGTCCACGTTCACGGATGCCACGACACCGCGGCGACATCCTGCTGGTGTTTGGATATTCACAGCAACGAAGTGCTGATTCATGACAAGTTAGCGGGTATAGATGCCAATGTGGCACGATCAGGTCATGCCAAGATTCGTCTCAAGTTGGCACCCCAGATGCCCATGGTGAGTACCAGCGACTGGCAAGTACCCACTTCAATGGAGGTATTGCGCGTTCATTATCTTAAGGCGAAGTATCACACAGACCAAGTGGAATCTTGGTACTTAGTCCAGACAAGGGCAATGGCATCAGAATGATAGCATGCCGTCAACTTGAGGTCAAAGCTGGGGTTCTGCGATGCGGCCGGGTCACTTGTTGAGGCCGCCTCAGACTGAAGCTCAATCTCATATATTGGTTAAGAGAGACCACTGCCCATACATTGGAGAGCATTGCCGACATGCAGGGACTCCTCTTGCCCGTTTCTGTCCAAAGCCCTTCACTCTCAAAGCAAAGAAGCAATGCCACGGCCACTGCCGTCCTCTCAACTTGCTGCTGAAATTGCTTTCAAATGGGAACAAACAAACAACAACAACAACAACAACAACAACAACAACAACAACAACAACAACAAACATTTAAGGTGTGGCAACCGCAAAGGGCTGCTAGGTCGAAACGAAACAAACAAATTTTTAAGGTATGGCTGCACCAAGGCATGCTAGTGAACAGAGATCTTCATGCCACCTGGCTAGATCACTCAATCACCTTAAGACTACTAGATTTCACACAATCAGCTCAAGATAGATTAGATCACTCACCGAGCTGCTCTTGCATTTTATGTGATTGAGTGATTAAGTCTTAAGGTAATTGACAGAGCTCTGTCTGAATGACCAAGAGAACACAGGAATACAAGCCATAAAGACAAGGATCCTGACAACAGTCACCAAGCCGCAAAACCAATAGTAGACTTGCCCGCACAAGCTGAGGCTAGCTAAAGACGACGGCATGCACACCAAGGGAACCCATTAATTAACCCCTAAAACGGAAACCCTGTTCCACTCATTCCAGCACACATGATTGGGTTGAGAACGCGGCTGGGTTGGGCTCCCACCACCAAGATAGTGGTGAACCACCAACCTCCCAGCGGATGAAAGGCAGTCACATGGCGCTCTACAACGTTTTCCCATGGGTGCCTACTATCTCAGTTACCTCTGCATTGAAGCACTGACATCCTGACATGAGGTTGCACAAATTTTCCTCATCCTCACTCAAGCACAGTTCAAACCAGCATAAACATACTTCTCCAAAGTGAAGCGAGGCCTACCCACGTCCCTCTTCATCCTACCATGGAATGAAGAGACCATGGCAATATGCGACAGCCTGCCGTGCACCATGTGATGGCCCACATGCCCCAGCCACCCTAGCCTAAATGCACTGATGTATGGTGTATGTAGGCCCCTGCACTGCATGACTTACATCGGTCATCTTGTGGATTACTGCGGTGCCGTGCATTCTGAAAAAACTGAATGCAATGCATTGCCAAATGAGAAAACATCCTGTCAGGCGTACTCCCAAAAAGAGTACGTTGAAAGCGTGGGATGCAGCAGTGCGACCTCTTGCTCCTTCGTCCGTTTGCAAAGTCTTGAGCAGGACACTTGCAGGCTTCCTTATGGAATGCAATGTATAGCCTTCACATGATATGCCACCTCAACCAACACTCAGCAAGATCAGGTCTCATGAATGCAGGCAGCCCTTGTGTCCCAACACCTTCATTGTATGTACTGCCAGTACCTTGCTTCCTTGATGTATCCAACATGAATGGTGCAATAAGAAAGGAGGCAGGCATTAAACTACAAAGGTCAGATGCTGTCGATGCGAGTAGGGAGGTCACGCCTCTCTTGCAGCTTGCCACCCAGTCGTGGCGCCAGCAGTATGATGAATAGGGAAATACGCTTCAGCAGTAAAACCTGGCCAGAACATTCCTCGGCGGCGGTAAAACATGCTACCCATGCCGCCCAACAATCGGGTCCCACACATTAATGCCACTTGAAGTTGAAGCCAACAGCTCAGCCTGCACATTAAGAACAATCAAACCTCAAAGGTGTGGCAACCGCAAGGGGGCTGCTAGGTCGAAACAACCAACCACACCATAGATTGGATACCAAACCAATGGATTCCAGACCACCAACCAATAGTAGTGACGCAAGCATGTGTCCAACTAGGAGACGTCAATACACCAATGTCTCATCAGACAGATTACCAGAAAAATTGACTCCGCTGAGTCCTCTCAAGACTGGAGCCGAAGCCTACCAAAACCAAACCGTGCCATAGCAGTCACACGAAGTGACATGAACCCCGCATCTCAAACTGTTACATAGACAGCAAGGTGGATCAAAAACTGCCAAAACCATACTTGGAGGAGAGCCCTCAGGTGAACCAATGGGAGCTGTTGTTACATCCCACCAGTAGCACAAGTATATCCTTTAGAGTGCTCCCCTTATTGCTGCAGCAGGCTCTAAACTGATGGTAAGGCTGCATACAATTGTGCTACAGGCTCCTGTCCCATGGTCTCACCCAGAAGCCTGTGGTTGGAGGACTTCTCTTGCCTGGCCTTAGCAGCAAACTTCAAGAGTCTCATGTTCAGACACCTATGAGCTGACACTGTGCCTCCCAGTCACCCCCCCGAACACCAACTTCGAACCTTTTGCAATGACATCCACCCATGAATGGTGGCTTAAGCTAAGGAAGTAAAGCCTACTGGTAAGGGTACCCACTACCAGCAGCACAGACTCCGTTCGGGCTCACCACAAAGCCACGTCCAACCCTACCATCCCATACAATGGTAAGGGATCCGTGTAATCTTTACACCAAGGAACCCTTCCCACAATCCCACGCTGGAGAACAATACACGGTCTCCTCGCGTAGATCTCTCTCTCTCTCTACCATCCCATACTTCAGGCCCTACAGCCTCTGGGTCCTTCTGAGCGTGCATGTACTGAAGATGATGACACAATGCACCCATGCCACGCATGGTGCACCCATACCCCCATACATACCTCCATACCACCATCCATCCACCATAATGCACCCATACAATCATACACACCCCCATACCACCACCCATACCACCATAATGCACCCATGCCATGCATACATGGACAATCAAACATGAGCTACAACATACATCAGGATATGCAGGTACAGCCATGCCCCTTCTGAATATGTCCACAAGCATTGGCAGAACATGCATGATGAGCCATGCCCACCCTGGTCCAAGATTTGTACCAAGGTCCAAGACAGTACAGCTTGACCACACTGCAGACCGGCTGTCACAAGGCATCAGCCCTGCCCCACCAATGCACGCTGCTTCTTCCAGCTGAAAACTCAGGCCACCCAGAGGGCCACCTTGTTATAGTATCTTTACAAGTCTTATTACTCATGCCTGGAGGTGGGTATGCAGGTACTGTGCTCATGTTCATATGCACACACAAGCTTCTGCAAGCACAACCGCTTCTCCACCAGAACCTCACTCCAAAAACTTTCATACACCCAAAAAAGGCAGAGGCAACATGTGCATGCTGTCCTGTCCATAGCAGGTCAAGCCCAGTCAAATGGCCTAACAGACCTATTCAACCTAACAGACCTATGCAACGATGCGTAAAGCCCTCTCTTCAGGCAGGGGTTAGCACAAGGAACCCTGACTGCTATGCCTGCTTGCATGGGGAAAGTCCTTCTCCCTATTTCACCCAAGCCCTGCTCTGCTTCTTATCCTTTTCCCCATTTCACCCAAGCCCTGCTCTGCTTCCTATCCTTTTCCCTATTTCACCCAAGCCCTGCTCTGCTTCCTATCCTTTTCCCCATTTCACCCAAGCCCTGCTCTGCTTCCTATCCTTTTCCCTACTTCACCCAAGCCCTGCTCTGCTTCCTAGCCTCCTCATTCACCCAGGCCTCCTACAGAACCACCCTAGGGCCCCTCTCGCATGTAGCTATCATTGCTGACAACCTCAGACACAAACGGCCTGAGAGTCACCTCCACACACATGCAGCGCTGCAGGAAGGCCCTCTCCCTAGGGGTCAGTGCTGGGAACCCTGGCTGCTCCTGATTGTAAGGACAATCCTCCCTCTCCAGCTCACTCAGGCCCCTGCGCTCCTTCCTCTCCTCCTCACTAAATCCACCCTCCCACAGCCACCAGAATGGTGGCCTGCCCCACCGCAGCTGCAGCAGCAACAGAGCCAGCTGATACGTATCCACCCTGACATCTTGAGAAGCTCTGGGGTTCTCCTGTTCCGGGGCTTTGAACTGAGGTGTGCCGATCTGAGTACCCGCACGGCAGTCCGGCTGCAGCAGCACCTTGCAGATGCCAAAGTCTGCAAGCTTGACCTCAGGATCATTCTTGTCCCCAAACATCAGGAGGTTCTCAGCCTTCAGGTCTCTGTAGAGGGCCTTGGCATGGCCATGCACTTCGCACAGGGCGTGGGCAGCATATGCGAGGATGCTGTAGGCCTTGTCGGGGCTCAAACCCACCGGCCTGCCCATGTCATCAGTTAGCAGCGTATCCACAGAGCCATGCGGGGCCAGCTCCACCAAGAGGCAATGCCTGGTGGTGCCATCCCACTTCACAGACCCCGCCCCAAAGCACTTCAGGACATACTCAGCATTGGGCATGCTTGACATGACAGCATGCTCTGTCCTGTACTGTTTCTCCATTACTCCTGCATGTTGTTTTTCTGGTACCCCCTGCCTGTATTCATAAGGCATCTCTAAGTAGTCCTTCGCGACCTTAAGTGCAAACCGCCCAGCCCCAGAGCTGCTGCTGTCTTCTGCTGCACTGCTAGACTCCCCTGCGCCCCTGCTGCATCCGCTGCCGCTATTTCCCTCCAAGACCTCCAAGACAATGGCAAAACCCCCAGAGCCCACCTGCTGCACCACCGCCAACTCCCGCACCTCGCCCGACAAACGAGCAGAGTTTGGGGACCACAGCTGCATGGTAACTCGCTTGTTGCTGCTGCTGCTGCTCCCAGACTTGTCCCCCCCACCCGTTGTGCACCACAGACCTTCCTGCACAACTTTCCCTGCATTCGCCTTTTCTACTGTGCTGCCGAACTGCGCAGGGCATTGTTGCTGGTTCTGGTACTGATTGCTCTCGGGTCCTCCTGTTGCAGGCAAGGGATGCTGCTGCATCTGCTGCTGCTGTTGCGTATGGGTGGTGCTAGCGCTTGGCACAGGAGCTGGGCAGTCTTTTGCCGGCCTGCTGTCTTGAAATCCTGAGTGCGAGGGCATCACAGCTGCTCCCTTTGGTGCAATGGGATGGGAACGTGCCAGGGCATCCGAACCTATCAGAGGTGCTGCAGAGTGTTGCTCCATTGCCGTGATCTGCAAGGAGGAGGAAGTCCGGGGGTTGGGTGAAGTGGTTCTATTCTTGCTTTTTTATGCCCTAACAAGCAGTGCTGCACAGACAAGTATAGGTGAAGGAGTATTGGCAGGTCCATGTACATGCAAGGAGTGAGGAGATTAACAAAACTCCATCAGGTACACACGTAAGCTAGAGAGGACATCTGCTTTGTTAACGAAACCTACATATTGTTGCTACAGGTGATTTTGTTCTCAAGGCACCTTCTTCAATGAAATAGTAGTGCCCAGCTGTAGCAACAATATCCAGACAGCAATTTGATGATGGCACTGACACAAGAGTCCCTACCTTTCCAACTGCTGCAGCACTTGAGGCCAGCACTAATCCATTGGCATGCTCCTGGAAGCTCTCCTCCCTGGAAGGCTGCTGCATGATAGCTGCACTCTGGCCCCTGCTTGCTGCTGCTGTGGTCATGGAGCTGCTTGGGCCATGCTGGTGCTGGGGGTGCTGGTGTCCTGAGTCTGGAACAGCATCGTCATGTGCCAGCTTTGGAGCTGCTCCATCTACTGCTGTGTGTATGGAGAGCCCTGGACTGAGCTCGGCACCATGGGATGAAGCTGGTCCTACGCCTTGTGGGCGCTTGGAGCTTGGCAATTCTGAATCCTGCAGGTCGCAATAACCCAGTAAATACTAAACCGTCTTCAATAGGATGCAAGAATTGTCAGAAGGCCTGATGTGCTGTGATTGCTCAGTGGGGCAACTACACATACCGGGTGGTCCAGGGGGCGTGTGGGACGTTTCCTTTCCTGATTGTTGCGCACAGCCGGCACTTCTGGGTCTGGGACAGCACTCATGCCAATTTGCAGGAAACTAGCGACCTGCAAAGGTAGGAGTGTCAAGGCTCCTGCTGCTGCTAAAAGGCTAAGCATGACAGGGCCGAGAAGCACCTACGTTGTATACTTGGTGCCAGACGTCCACACTGAAGTCGAAGTCAGCTGCTGGCATCCCAGGTGGCAACTCAAGAACGCATATGAAACCACCAGACTTTCCGTCCACAGATGCCACGACACCGCGGCGACATCCTGCTGGTGTTTGGATATCCACAGCAACAAAGTGCTGATTTATGGCAAGTTAAAGGTATAGATGGCAATGTGGCACGATTTATTCATGCCAAGCTTCGTCTCGAGTTGGCGCCTCAGAGTGCCATGGTGAGTGCCAGCAAGTACTACTTCAATCTAATTTTGCATGTACCCCAAGGCGTAGAATCACACGGACCAAGCGAAATCTCGGTACTTGGTACAAACCAGGGCAGTGGCATAAAAATGATTCAACAGGTCAAAGCCTGGGTTCTGTGACTGATGTGCCTCAAGGTGCGGGTTACCCCGGGTCACTCGTTGAGGCACAGCTCACTTCCTGAAGCGCGTTCTCATATCCTGGGCGAGCCTTGCCAACGTACAGCGATTACTATACCTAAGAGCACCCTGCATGGAAAGCTGTTGTTTAGACATTCAATTATAACTTTAGTTACATACACTTGTTGCAGTTTTGCTTCTGCTGCTGCTGCCACTGCTGCTGCTGCCACTCCCACTGTGGCTGGCCGCTGGTTCCAAACAGGGTCCAACTCCAACTAGCGGTAACGGTAAATGGTTAATGGATGTTTAGCCATTAATATGGTTGCATGCAGACCACTACGAGCCTTTTTATGGTCCACCTTGCTGTTCTTTTAATTGCACTTAAGTGCGAAGTCTTATTACATTTCATGATATGCCATAGCAATGAGTGCAATAGGCCCGCAATAGGTGCGAAGTCTATGGCACTTTTTCAAGCTATGGCATATCATGAAACCTAATAAGGATAAGCATAATGCTACATGTACCACAAGAGCTGTCCTGTCGATATAGTACTCAGAGGCCACTGCCCATGCTGATATGTTGGTGCCTGTTACTTATGCAGCAGTCGGAGGCAGATAGATGTGACGGCCGATTAGACCTGTCCAAGCTCTTTAATGAAGCACAGCTGATGCCTCTTTTCTCCTACCCGTCGATGCTGGTGCTCGGTTCATCTCTAACCTCCTTGCAGTTAGTACTCCTTTTAACTTAATGCCTCCCCCTCCAGCTGCGTGCTCCTCCTGCTGCTGCTAGTCCTCTGCCTAGCTGGATGGCTGCTGCAGTCCGTATGCGCTTCATGTTCTGGCTTGGCAGTGATCAGCCATTGCAAATCTCATGTTTGATATATCTAACATGAAGGATTAATGAAGAGATGAGACTGGAAATGTAAGTTTAGTTGAAGCGCTGCTGATGCATGTTGTTGAGGCACGCCTCATCTCGCTAACCTAAGCTCGCTGAATGAAGCATTTAGTTAAGTACCAATTGCAGTGTTACAGATAGGTTTGCCAATGATTGTCATAGGATCCACACAGCTGCTTCTGTCACATGTGGTTACTGCTACTAGTACAAGTAAGGGATATAATGATTTATGACTATGCTATACTGCACTTCTTTATCCCCCTTGGCACAAGTAACTCTCACTCCGAAGGGAGCCCTGCCCCAAAAATACTGCCAGGGCAATAGATATAGGCACAATGCGCAAATCAGCCGAGCCGACCTCAGCAGTTTCTCAAGAGCTCATGGCCGTTTCTATCCAAAGCCCTTTACTCGTTAAAACGGAAGCAGTGTCACTGTTCTTGCTGCTGCCCGCCCTCTCAACTTGGTGCTGATATTGCTTGCGCAACGGAAACACAACATGCCAGTGAGCAAAGATTTCTGTGTCATCTGACTAGACTACTCACCCATTATAACACGCAAGAACAGCTTTGTCCAGGACCAAACAACCCAGGTCATAGACCCAAAACCCAGGACAACAGTCGGTCACCAAGCCACAAAGCCAATGGTGGACTTGTCCACACAAGCTGGGGCTACACACGAGGGCGTGCACAGCAAGGGGAATGAGTTAAACCCTTAAGAACAAAACACTGCTCTTATTCCATCATGCATGGAATGTGTGGAGGCAGTGGGATTAAGTGACACCCTGGTTTGGGCTGGGGTTGGCTCCCACCATCAAGATAGTGGTGCACCACCAACCCCCCAGCCGCTGAAAGACACTCACATGGCACTCTACACCTTTTCCCCATGAGTGCTTAATGTCCACAACCTCTCCTGCAAGCGCTGACATGAACTTTCCCTACTCCTCCATCCTCACCAAGCACATTCAGACCAGCATCAACACAGTTTATGCAAATAAAGCGAAGCCTATCCACTTTCCTCTTCACCATCCCACGTACTCAAGAGACCATGGCAATCTGTGGCAGCCTGCCATGGACCATGCGGGTACACACATGTCCTAACCATATCAGCCTCTTGGCACAGAGGCTGAGATATAAGCTATGTGTAGATGACTGCACTGCATGACTTCCATCCACTCCATGACCCATTCCACCAACCACAACATCTGCCTGGCATTGCAAGCACACTGAGTACCACCCTCCCATGCAATAGCATGCATGCAAACCATAAAGAAAAGCCAAGACAAAGGCCATCCTCGGAAGCACCAGCTTCTCAAGGCCCAGACACGATGTAATCATCATTGTGCACCAGCTCTGACACATATGGCCGCAGGGACACATCCACCCTCATGCAGCGCTGCAGGAAGGCCCTTTCCTTAGGGGTGAGTGCTGGGAACCCTGGCTGCTCCTTACTGTAAGGACAATCCTCCTCCTCCAACACATGCACCCCCCTCCTTTGATCCCACTTTTCTTCACTGGTGCAATCCTCCCAGAGCCACCAGAACGGCAGCCTGCCCCACCGCAGCTGCAGCAGCAACATAGCCAGCTGGTACGTATCCACCCTAGCGTCCTGCGCAGCTGCACGGTTCAGCTGCTCGGGGGCTTTGAACGGAGCCGTGCCAACCTGAGTGCGAGCACAAGTACCTGGGTTCTTCAGAATCTTGCAGATCCCAAAGTCTGCAAGCTTCACTGTAGGATCTTCTGCATCCCTGAACATCAGCAGGTTGTCAGCCTTCAGGTCCCTGTGCATTGCCTTGGCGTCACGGTGCAGTTCCTCAAGGCCGAAAGCAGTGTCTAATATGATCTTGTATGCCTTGTCTGGGCTCAAACCCACAGGCCTCCCCAGGCCATCAGACAGCAGCTCAGACACTGGACCATACGGGGACAGCTCCAGCAGCAGGCAGGGCCTGGTAGCTCCTTTCACCTCCACACATCCTGAGCCGAAGCATGTGAGAATGAAAGCAGACGATGCTGCACTGGACATGACCTGCTGCTCTGCCTTGAACTGCGTCTTCATCAACTCATCATGCAGTGCCAACGAAACATTCCCCTGATAGTCTTTGGTCATCTCGCTGTGACTATTGGCCACCTTCAGCGCCATCGGCACTGGCTGCTGAGTGATGCTGCTGCTGCTTCCCTCCACACTGCCGTCTGCATTGGTTGCACTGTTGACATCCCTGCTGTCTCCACTGCTGCTGCTGCTGCTTTTCATAACCTTATACACCGTTGAGAACCCACCATACCCCACCTCACCCACTACCACCACCTCCTGCACCTCCCCTGAAAGGCGGCTTGAGCCTGATGCCCACAACTGCATGGTGAACCTTCGTTGCTGCTGCTGATGGTTGCCTTTGTCTGCTGTGTCTGTGGTGGCATGGACCCCTGCATCTGCCTGGGTGCTGTTGGCTGCAGGCCCATCGCCAGCTTGACTGGTGAACTGTTCTGGCGGTTGCTGCTGTTGCTGAAGAACTGGCTCAAGGGCTGCAGCTGCGTCACTTGCTGCAACAGGATGCTGCTCCCTTTGCTGCTGTGTCTGCAATGGGGATGCTGTAGCTGCATGCATGGGTGCCATAGCCATCTCAGCAGCTCCTGAATGAACTGCCAGAAGTTGTGCTGAGGATGCCACTAGGGGCATGTCGTCTGCTCCATCTTCCACCTGCAGCAGGCCATGTGAATCAATCCTTACACAGGAGCTGGCTGGCAGTTTTAAAGCGAGACAACACAGATGTCTCTTCAAGCCTAAGCTGTTTGGCAGACTAGCAAAACAGTCACACAGGATGCGGTAGCAAGCCATACAAGCACAATGACATGCCCAAGCTATCAAGCCAGTATCTTGTCCTCAAGCAGCTTTCTGCAGAACCTACTGCAGAGCATTGCTTTGTTGGTCTGCACGGAGGGGGTGTCTAGCAAGGTTTGGAATTTGCTGCTTGAGGTCTTAAGCTGTGCTGCACAGACAGCTATTGGCAAAGGGTGCATTTGTGCGTAGAAGTGCCATGAAGTGCTTGGAGGGGTCCGTGCACGTGGGTTGAACCCAACTGAGTACACACGTTAATGATAGAGACATTTGCTTTAATAGTGTTACTAACACTCGCAAGTGAAGGCAATTGTTAAGAAGATATGTATACTTTGCTGTGCCAATCTTGTCAACACAGCCGTATGATGGATGGCACCAGCACATGTTCCTACCTTCCCAACTGCTGCACCACTTGACGCCGGCACTGATCCATTGACATGCTCCTGGAAGCTCTCCTTGCTGGAAGGCTGCTGGCTGATAGCTGCACTCTGGCCCCTGCCTGCTGCTGCTGCTGCTGCTGTGGTCATGGAGCTGCTTGGGCCATGCAGGTGCTGGGGGTGCTGGTGTCCTGAGTCTGGAACAGCATCGTCATGTGCCAGCTTTGGAGCAGCTGCATCTGCTGTGTGTATGGAGTGCCCTGCAATTAGCACAGGGCCATGGGAAGAAGCTGGCTCTGCGCCTTGTTGGCGCTTGGAGCTTGGTAACTCTGATTCCTGCAGGTCGCAATCACCCAGTAAATACTCGACCTTCTTCATAGCATCCAAGAATTGTCAGAAGATGTTGGCCTGGTGTACAGTGACTGCTCCATAGGGCAACATACCGGGTAGTCCAAGGGAGGTGTGAAACGTTTCCGTGCCTGCTTGTTGCGCACAGACGGTACTTCTGGGTCTGGGACAGCACTCGTGTCAATTTGCAGGAAACTAGCGACCTGCAGAGGTAAGAGTGTCAACATTTCATGTGCTGCTAAAAGGCTGAGCATGACAGGGCCAGGAAGCACACACTTGGTTCCAGACGTCCACAGTGAAGCTGAAGTCAGCTGCTGGCATCCCAGGTGGCAACTCAAGAACGCATATGAAACCACCATGACCAGTCTTCCCGTCCACGGATGCCACGACACCGCGGCGACATCCGGCTGGTGTTTGGATATTCACAGCAAAAAATTGCTGATTCATGACAAGTTAACGGGTATGGATGCCGATGAGGCACGATCTGGTCAAGCCAAGCTCTCAAGTTGGCAGCTCAGATGCCATCGGGTGGGTACCAGCGATCAGCAAGCCACTTCAATGAAGGTCCTGCACGTACCTTAAGTCAGATAATTACTCCCATTGTCAAGCAGAGTCCTGGTACTTAGTCGGGACCAGGGCAGGGCAGCCTCGAAATGAATTTCGAAATGTCAACAGGTCAAAGCCGGGTTTCTGCGATGTGCCGTGTCACTAGTTGAGGCACACTGCACACTTCAGAAGCTCCTTCACATATCATAGGAGAGCCTTGCCAACGTGCAGGGACTCCTCATGCCGGTTTGTATCCAAAGCCCTTCAGTCCTCAAAGGAGCAATGGCCACGGCCACTGCTGCCCTCTCAACTTGCTGCTGAACTTGCTTTCGTATAGGAGCAAACAAACAAGCAAACAAAATTTCAAGGTGTGGCTGCACCAAGGCAAACCAGTGAACAAAGGTGTTCTTGACACCTGAATAGATCACTCAATCACCTGACCAAAACACTCAATCAAGAGGAAATCAATGCAAGAGGAAATCTGTCAATGACCTGTCAAACAAATTACAAACAAACCCAGCAGGCCATAAAGACAAGGATCCTGACAGCAGTCACCAAGCCACAAAACCGATAGTGGACTTGCCCACACAAGCTGAGGCTCACGATGATGGCGTGCACACCAGGGGGAACCAAAACAGAAACCCTGCTCCACTTCATTCCATCACACATGGATTGTGGGAAGCAGCGAGGTCAAGCTTTACCAAGATAGTGGTGAACCATCAACCTCCCAGCCAATAAAAGGCACTCAGATAGCGCCCTACAATGTTTTCCCATAGGTGTGCAATATCTCCCAACAGCTTCCTCCAAACCCTCACAACCTGACATGGAGTTTCCCAACTCCCCTCATCCTTACCAAGCGCATCTCAAACCAGCATAAACACTCTTCTTTCAAGTCAAACTCGGCCCACGCACTTTCCTTTCCACCTTCACCATGTAATGACAGACCATGGCAATATGTAGCAGCCTGCCCCTGCACCATGCAACGGCCCACATGCCGCAACCACCTCAGCCTGCAGTTATAGTATGCTGTACGTAGACCACTGCACTGCATGCCTTGCATCCACTGTATGACCCACCCCAGCAACCACAGCATCTGACTGCTGTTCCATGCACACTCCGTACCACCCTCACATCCCTTAGCATGCATGCACACCATCAAACAAAACCAAGGCCAGGGCCATCCTTGGAGCCACATTGGCTCAAGGCCCCTTCATGATGTACTCATCATTGGACAGCAGCTCTGAAACATATGGCCGGAGGGACACATCCATCGTCATGCAGCGCTGCAAGAACGCCCTTTCTTTAGGGGTTAGTGCTGGGAACCCTGGCTCGTCCTGGGTGTAAGGGCAGTCATCCTCTTCCAACACATGCAACCCCCTCCTCTGATTCCACTCCTCTTCACTGATGTAATCCTCCCACAGCCACCAGAACGGCACCCTGCCCCACCGCAGCTGCAGCAGCAACATAGCCAGCTGGTAGGTATCCACCCTAGCGTCCTGCGCAGCTGCAGGGTTCAGCTGCTCTGGGGCTTTAAACTGAGGCGTGCCAATGCGAGTGCGAGAGCAAGTGCCTGGGTCCTCCAGAATCTTGCAGATCCCAAAGTCTGCAAGCTTCACCTGAGGACGTTGCTGTTCCCCAAACAACAGCAAGTTCTCAGCCTTCAGGTCCCTGTGGATTGCCTTGGCCTTACGGTGCAGATGCTTCAGGCCATAAGCAGTGTGAGCCATGATCTTGTGTGCCTTGTCTGGGCTCAAACCCACAGGCCTCCCCAGACCATCAGACAGCAGATCAAGCACTGAACCATACGGGGAGAGCTCCAGCAGCAGGCAGGGCCTGGTAGCTTCCTCCAGCTCCACGCATCCTGAGCCAAAGCACTGGAGAATGAGTCTAGACGGTGCTGCGCTGGACATGACCAGCTGCTCTGCAATGAACTGCTTTCTCATCACCCCATTATGCTGTGACTGCGAAACATTCCCCTTGTAGTCTGCGCTCATCTCGCTGTGAGTATTGGCCACCTTCAGCGCCATGGGCACTGGGTTCTGAGTGGCGCTGCTGCTGCTGCCCCCCACACTGCCGGCTGCATTGGTAGCAGCGCTGCCTTCCCTGTTCCCTCCACTGCTGCGGCTGCTGCTCTTCAGAACCTTATACACCGTTGAGAAACCACCATACCCCACCACATCCACTATCAGCAGCTCCTGCACCTCCCCGGAAGTGCGGTATGAGCCTGGTACCCACGACTGCATGGTGATCCTACGTCCCCGCTCCTGATGGCTGCTCTTGTCTGCTGTGTCTGCTGCAGCATGGACCCCTGCATCTGCATTGGAGGCCTTGGCTGCAGGCCCCTCGCCAGCTTGACCGGTGAGCTGTTCTGGCTGTTGCTGCTGTTGCTGAGGGTCTGTCTCAAGGGCTGCCGCTGCATCACTTGCTGCAGCTGGATTCTGCTCCCTTGGCTGCTGTGTCTGCGCTGCTGCTGCTGTAGCTGCATGCTTGGCTGCAGCAGCCACATCAGCAGCTGCTGGATGTGCTGCCAGATTACTTGGCCTGTATTTTAAGCGCCAGGGCACCACACGTGCTGGTTGGGACACACCAGGGAGGGAGGATGTCAGGCCAGCACGCTTTGCTGGGGATGCCACATTGTGCATGTCTTCTCCTTCTTTGCCCTGCAGCATGTCAAGGAAGTGACTTTTTATACAGAAGCTGTCACTTCAAGACGAGGGCCCTGTGGTCAGATTGTATCTTCAAGCTCAGCCCAATTTGGATACTCGCAAACAGCCACATGGAATGCAGTAACAAGCTGCATACAGCATGATGTCACAGGTGCTGCAGAGCATTGCTTCGTTGGCTATGGGCTGGTCTGCAGGGAGAAAGAAGTGGTTGCTTCTATTGTGTAAAGTATCTGAAATGGACTTGATTCTTAAGGACATGTACCTTGGTGAAGAAGTGGTGCACAGCTGTAGCAACAGTTTTAAGAGGCCCATGTGGTAATGGCACCAACCCAGATACCTACCTGTCCAACTGCTGCAGCACTTGAGGACAGCACTAGTCCATTGGCATGCTCCTGGAAGCTCTCCTTGCTGGAAGGCTGCTGCATGATGGCTGCATGCTGGCCACTGCCTGCTGCTGCTGCGGCCATGGAGCTGCTTGGGCCATGCTGTTGCTGGGGTGTCCATCGTGAGTCTGCATCAGCCTCGCCATGTGGCAGCTTTGGGTCTGGCCCTAAGTTTTGTGGGCGCTTGGGGCTTGGCATACCTGCATCCTGCACGGCAAAATCAACCAGTAAATGCTAGAGTGTCTACATAGCAACTACAAACTGCCAGGGAGCGAGGTCTGCCTGATGTACTGCGATTGTTCGACATACCAGGGAGTCCAGGGGACGTGTGACACGTTTTTTTCCCTGCTTGTTGCGCACAAGCGGTACTTCTGGGTCTGGGACAGCACTCATGTCAACTTGCAGGTGACTAGCGACCTGCAAAGGTAAGAATGTCAAGCTCTCATGTGCTGCTAAAAGGCTAAGCATGACAGGGCCGAGAAGCACCTACTTTGTATACTTGGTGCCAGACGTCCACAGTGAAGTCGAAGTCAGCTGCTGGCATCCCAGGTGGCAACTCAAGAACGCATATGAAACCACCAGCCTTCCCCTCCACGGATGCCACAACACCATGGCGACATCCTGCTGGTGTTTGGATATCCACAGCAACGAATTGTTGCTTCATATCTAGTTACAGAGTACGGCTGCCAATGAGGCAAACCTCGCCCTCAAACTTGGACCTTAGACCTAGCTGGGCATGGGGACTACCAGCGCTGGACTAAGCGCAACTGAAATGGGGTACTGTATGAATCGTAAAGCGCTAAGGTAAGCTGACTGAGCGGATTATTGGTATTTAGTTGGGGCATTGGCACAAGAATGATAAATAGAGTGCTCTGAGGTCAAAGCCGTGGCATCGGGTCACTCGTTAATGCATATTGCGAAGATTTTCGAATGCTATGAAGCATAACCACTATTCAAAACATCTCTAAACTCTTGCAAACATCAAACTGGGATTGCGCGCCCTCTGAGCCTGACCTCTCAAATTCACGCATGTCTTTTGGTTGGTTGCCAGGATGAACATAACGCGCGACTGTGCGAAGGTAAAAATGGCAAGCAATGCTCTCGAAAGGCACTTTAAATTCAAAAATTGTGTTTTACAACCTGCTTTAGAAGCCGCCTTTGCCTTGCCACAGCAAAGGTTCTTGGATTTGCCAGAATTTCGCTCTCCACCCCGGTGCCCACTTCATTAGGCCAGGCTCATTTCAAGTGCGGGTACTTGGCATGCACGCATTTTCTGAAGCGCATTTTTTTGGCTGCTTGCGCTCAAGCTTGTGCGAACTGGACAATTATTGATAGACCAAGCCACCCTTTATTTGGTGCATTTGCTTCTGCTGATGATGAACATTGCTCATTCTGTCTGTCTTTGGCTACAGGGCGGCAGCACTTTTTTTAAGCACCCCCATTAGAACGTCAACTGTGGAGTGATTTTACTGACACCTGCACCGGTAACCAAACGCAGATCCTCACGCTCACCCAGGCTGACATCCAGCATGGGGTTCCAATGAGGTGGCTGTGTTGCTTTGAAGCCAGCCCATAACACTGTAACTCATTGTGTCACTTGTATGCTTTGCTTCAGTAGAGGTGTATAGTCACAGTCCACCATGCAAAAAGGGCACAAGCAGGGTTTACTGCAGGCTCTTGAGTGGTGGCATACTCGAAAGCAACGATCTGTGGGTGTCAGTGAGTTAGTCAGTCATTTAGGCATCTAGTGATGTAAGTTATGCTTTGGCTCATTACACTTTACACCCCTGCTACTTCTCAACGAATGTGATCCATCAGTGCTCCACATCAAGTAATGGCCTAAGGGGTTGGTCAGTTGCATCTGCCAAGAAAGGGCTGTTATTGAGATCCACATCAACCATTTAATTGCAGAGTGCTGGGCACAGGCTATGGTTACCACTGTTTCCAAACATTACCCACATTTTTGTCCCTTGCATGCTTGACCATGTCTCCTCATGTTTTGGTTCCCTGATTGGTACACCAATGTGCTACCTTGCCTACCAAACGCCTAGCCTTTGCTTGTCGGAGTTGCAGGCACCATATACAACAGTACCACCATGAATCTCCAAGCCCTCGGTATCAAAGGACAAGCTCTAAAGCAATGCATTTCACAGGAGGAACTACAAGAAAGTAAGCTAACAAAGGCGGGTGGGCGGACGCCCACCCACGGATGTAACAATCCTATGGTAGGCTGGCCCAGTGTAATCCTTACACCAATGGGCCCCTCCCTTAATCTTACACGGGAGGGCACCTCACGCCCCAGCCTCCTTGCGTAGCGCGCTCTCTGGTTCCCTGATCTGAATTCATGCCCTGCTCCTGGTTGGAACAAGATTTCACCTCCATCTGCTCCCCAGAGATGCCACTGTGAAGCGCACCAACCGCAATTGAGGGACCTGGAGCCTTGATTGCCAGGACAGATCAGCTTGTGATAGGTGATGCAGTTGAGTGTTCCTTTGAGTGAGCGAGGCTCGCTGTTCTTTGTGACAGCTTGATGGGCGGGGCCTATGGCACTTATTGCTATGGCATATCATGAAATGTAATAACAAGAAGGCCAAGGTTGCTTGGACCAATCCAAGGTTCACATTATGGCTACAAGATCTGTTGGAAGCAGTGGGTGTTGCACCGCCCGTCTTAGACCTCAGAGGGCTGTAGTTGCTTACCTGCTGAAGCACGCCTTAAGCACGCCCACGACTAAGTGGTACTGCTGTTTAGCTACGGTCAGTGTTCTTTGGATGTGCACAGTTCTCATGTTGCTTGACCAGTTGGGTTTGTATGAACGGCTTATTAGGTACTCTTATTGTATGCAGTAAGGGATGCAATAACACTGTGGATTGGACTTCCCATTTGTGCTCTGATCATGATCTCCAGTGGAGTGGCCACATCAAGTATTGCTAGCTATGAAAACTCAAAAGACTCAGTGGTCTGACTGGGTGCATCAAGAGTGCTGAGTTGCTAAGTATTATTAGGGACGGGGGCTTAGCTGGTCGTTCATGTGCATGTCTTGCAAGGCATGAAACCCATGAGGTTAGAGAGAGAGCTCTACGCAAGGAGGGGCGTGAGGTGCCCTCCCGCGTAAGATTAAGGGAGGCGGCCCATTGGTGTAAGGATTACACTGGGCCAGCCCACCATAGGATAGTTACATCCGTGGGTGGGCTTCCGCCCACCCGCCTTTGTTAGCTTACTTTCTTGTAGTTCTTCCTGTGCCATTGAGGTTCTTTGGGCTTTTCCAGTTTTCTTTTTGTTGTGCATATGCTGTGTAAGGACTTGACTGCTGCAGTATGTACTTCTGAAATGCATTGCTTTAGAGCTTGCCCTTTGATACCGAGGGCTTGAAGATGCATGGTGGTACTGTTGTAATGGTGCCTGCAACTCCGACAAGCAAAAGATAGTACCATACTTTGGCAGTGGGGTCTATGTCTTTGATTTTGTCAATGAGTACTTGGTGTTGATAATCAGCTTTGCTTTGCTGGCCTGTTGGGTCTGAATCCCTGCAGATCTTGACCTCTATTATTCAATACTCTGCTGTGTTGTTTCCATTCTTGGGTTTGTAGAGCATACCATCAGGGCACTTATCGGTGGTGCCTTGTGCTTGTTGCACTGCCTCCTTTAGTCCCCTTGGAAGGAGCTCCCACGGGATGTTTCTGGACTGGTGGGCCATGATCCCGTCTTCTGCACAATTTTCAGTTGATCCAAGGTCCGTTTGAATGACAAATTCTCCTTTGCGTCCCGAATCCCATAGGGTCAGCTATGGTGATTGAACTGATACTTTATACCTTAGCACGGGGGCTACTTAGTACTAGTACTCCAGGACAGGAGCTTCATTGCACATGCTGGAACTACAGCTTAAATAGTTGGTGTTAGAAGGCTCATGGTGCAGTGTTTGTTAGCCCAGGCGATTATGTTAAGCAAAGTGGTACTTTTTGGGTAGCACAGGTCATGGCAGCTACACCTCCCAGGACTTGCAAGTTTCTGAAGGGCACTCAGTACTCAGCATTATCACAATTTGTATATCCTACTATGTTGTCTGATGGGACGGTGTATGTTGCGCTAGTAAGTTGCAATTCTCTGAGTGATGTGCAAGGCTTAAGCCTCCCTCAATTGTGATCCATGGTGATCAGTTGGCAGTGAGCATGGAACCTTAGACGTTTCCGGAGCATTCAACCATACAATTGGCTCAGGCCCTGGAAGAGCTTCCTTATTTTCAGGCGAGTAAGAACCAGCGGAGCTGCTTATACAGCATCATCAAAAGACGCAACTACGGTAGATGCATTAAACGGCCAGTGCTTCAGTGCAAGCCTGAAAGCTTCTGGCAGGCCATGGCAATGTGTCAAGAGTGAGCATAAATTCCACTCAGGCTGTTTGTTGATTGCATCCCTTTGGCAGCCAAGCACGTGGCAAATATAAGACAGCCTCTGACCTGTCCGCACACTATACAAGGGTTATCAGCAATGACACAGGTAATCGCCAAAAGGTGTGATTGGTGGCCCATCGAGAATGCAGCTCACCCTTCTTCAGAAATGGTAATACCATCGATGGTACCTGCTCACGTGCTCTATCGTCTACAATCTGTGTATGAGAGTTGACCACGTGTGTGGGTAGTGTGCGGCAAGGGCTCAGGCAAGCAAAGAGCATGCAGTAATTTGCATTGCTGGCTAGGGTGGCAGCTCATACTTGCATTGTGTGAGGGTTGGTGTTTTTGTGCATGAGGAGAATGCACGAGCATGGAATCGTATATACTTGTGTATGAGGATGATGCTTGTGCAGGATACTATAAAAGCGGATCTAGAGTCAACAACCCTCCTTGTGACTGTTGCGGTACGCTGCACAGTTTTGGGATGGAGAGAGAGAGAGAGAGCTACGCAAGGAGGCTCGTGAGGCGGCCTCCCGCGTGGGGTTAAGGGACTGCACGCTATCCTGGAACATCCAGTGCTGCTAGTACCATTGGTGTGGGGGGCATTCCACCCGGTTCCCACAACCATGCCCACCCTGGGCCAGGGTCAGTGCCTTTGTTCCATGCAGCGCACTTCACCACACTGCGTATGACCACTGTGATCCATCTACTTGGATCCTTCTCTCTACCTGAGAGAGCTCTCTTATCCATTTTCTCCGGATTCGGACCGGACCGCACCCCTCCTTTCTCAAGGGAGACCCTCCTCAATGGGGACCATCTAAACCGCTCGAAAGTCCGGTTCAGGTGCGTTGTTTCGATGGAAGAGCCTGTGTGGGATCGGACCACACAGTGAGCGGCTTTCCATCTAGCGACGGTAGTGGGATTTGAACCCACACCATTCCTCGCATGAGGCGCCAAATCTTGCCGACAACGGGATTTGAACCCACGCCTGCTAGAAGCTTGCCATCCTAAGGCAGCGCGCTAACCAACTGCGCTAAAGCCGCATCCTATCGCGGTCGCTTCGAAGATTTGACGATTTGTACCCGGGGCAGGGATCGAACCTGCGACTTCACGGATGTGAATCCGGTGCTCTAACCAACTGAGCTACCCGGGGGTTTTGGGATGGCACTTGCGGGTGACCGACTGTGTGAAATGGCAACCGGTCAATGGTAGTGCTGCCCACAAGACATGCTTATGGAGATGAGCTTACCCCCTAGCAGTCTTAATCCAGGAGCTTGCAGGTCTGCTATGGGAAGAGACTGATACAACCTGCTTGCTATTGACCTCATTGCCCTGTCCAGTACCGATTGCAGTGAGTAATATTATAACTAATGACACTGGGAAGTCCTCATCAGGTGGGTTTCTGTCACTGGCACGAGAGGCAACCCTGCAGCCTTTGATGGTAAGGTGTTACAACCCCTGGGACAGGCCTGGTTGCAAACTTGATGGTACTCATGTGAGTCCTTGGGTGTGGGGACTGTCTGATGCAACGTCATAGGTCTCTGCTACCTGCCAGCAGCAGCACCATGATTCCTGCTGTCCTTTGAGCTGCCAGGGGCCATACTAATGGTCCTAGCAATAGTCTGGGTTGTAGCTACGCCTCTGGCAACCTTTTGGCAACAGCTATCTGCCGTTAGCAGACTGTTCTGTGTAGCAGCCGTCATGCTGCTTCACACTGTAGAGCAGACACCAAGTGCTTGGAGGCATGATGCATCAGATCTTGCTGAGGTCAGGGGCATTGAAGAGTGATATGCTCCATCCACATGCTCTATATGTTACCACAGATTGCTTACTAACCTGCGGCGTGTTGGGGCGAAGGGTCTTGCAGGCTTCTGCTGATGGACATACAGTGGGAGATCCTGCTTGCGTCCCCCAAAGAAACTGGTCAACTTCGCTTCGCGAGCGGAGAGATGGCTATCACAGCTGAAGCATATGTGTTGGCATTAAACTGCTTGGCTTGCTGCTGACTGGGTCAACTGGTCAGCACATGGCAAGTCGAAATGGGCTGGCCTGACATACATTGGCTAGCAAGGGATCTAGGGTGGGCTGGTGGCAGCCATGGTGTCAGTTTTGGACAGGAACTTGAGTATGCCGTTGGAGCCTAAGTTGGCTCCTTGTGGGTGGCGCTGCCCCCACCGGCGCCCCGCTTTGACGGGGCCATTTGGTAATTGGTAATTGGTGTTGCAAAGTACCATACATGTCCATAATAGGTGGTCCACAAAAGGGCTGTTCCCTGCATGAAGCAAGAACAAATGATTTCACATTGCAGTTACGTGCAGAAAGGACACAAGAGTTTGCATGTGTTGCACTCTGATCTCTGCCTGCTGCTGCTATGGTCTTGGAGCTGCTTAGGCCATGCCGATGGCGGAGGAGCCATGTTGACTTTTGACCAGCATTGCCATGTGCCAGATCTGGAGCAGTGGCACCAACTGTGCCAATGGGGAGTGCTGAATTGAGCTCAGGACCATGGGATGTGTTGCCATGGCCCTGGAATAGCAGTGCTGCTGCTGGTTGTAGCATACTCTGTGCACCTGCTGTTAGTGGTTGTAGCATACCGTGTGCATATGTTGCTGCTGCTACTGTTTGAGGGAGCTCCTGTGCAAACCAACGGCCATCAGCACCCACACCTTCTGTTGCTACGAATGGTGAGAACTGGAGGGGGAGTGGTGAGAATTGGGGCTGTTGCAACAAGCCACCTTGGTTGCTGGTAGCAGCTCCATCTGTACCCAATAACCCGCTGAGACCCAGTGGAAAGCTAAGCGAAGGGAAGTGCGCTAGGGCCTCTGCCTGCAGCTGCTCTGGTTCCTGGCCAGGCCTGCTGCTGTCCGGCCCACATGGCTGCTGATGCTGCTGCTGGTGCAGCAGCTGGTAATGCTGGGTGCCACCAGCACCACCTAGTGCATGTAGGGCAGGGTGCCCCTCCCTTTGCTGCTGTTTCCGCCGTGCTGATGCTATAGCTGCTTCCATGATTTCTATATCCATTTCATCATGTGTTAAAGAAATTGCCTGGCTGCCAGGCTTGAAGTTGGAGTGCCACGGCATGACACGGGCTGGCTGGGGCACATTGGTGAGCAAGGGTGTCCTGGCAGCACGCTTGGCTGGGGATGTGGCTAGGTGCATATCGTCTTTGACCTGCAGCATGTCACGTAAGTCCATCCTTATACAATGCTATCCCTTCATAGCAGGAGCATATGCAATTTGTCCCTAGAAGCCTGAGCCACTCTGCAGATTGGCAAAGCACCCACACACGATGCAGTGACAAGCTACACAAGGATGATGATAATCCCACAACTCTTTTTAGATGCGGAAGGGTCTAAGAGATCCTTCAACAAGCACGTGCGAGGCTTGTTCGGGCCTTGAGCGGGCATCAGCAGTGGACCCAAGCTACAAAGCCACTACGTTGCCTTGGAGAAGCTGCCATGTGCAGAAACTACTGGAGCTAACACACCTCAAGTGCAATACGGGTGCCAAGTTGTACAATCACTTACCAGACTGTCTGTGAAAGCTGCAAGGCGTTTGTTGTGCAGATTAGTGGCTGGAACTGCGAGCTTCTGAGGTGCCTCATCAGACATGTCCAGCTGGAGATAGTCCACAGCCTGCAACACAAACGCTGTATGATAAGTGCGCTGCTGCTAGGGATGTACCACATCCAGCACTCTGCCTTACCATTCTCCAGACCTCTTCACTGAAGTTCAGCTCAGCTTCTGTGCTCCCAACTGTGATTTCGTGCTGCCTAAGGCGTCTCCGGATCTCGTCGTCGTATGCCCTGGCTGCCAAGACCTGGTGATGGTAGATCCCGATATTACGCTTCTTAGCCTGCTGGGTTATTTGATCCTTGACGGTAATGCGAGCTTTGAAGCATCGACCATTCTGCCCTGCTGGTCCAGCAAACGCTTTTAGCACCCCCTTATAGTGCTCGCGAGGCTTGCCTGCCTGTAGCATGAAAGAGCGGTGGTTTGTTCAATTCGGTATCGTGAAGGAACGTGAACTGTTGTGAGCTAGGGAAGACCATCTACAGCCACAATTGCTTTGGCGTGAAGCTGCAGCACAAAAACCGTCCTTACCAGCGTTGTCAGAAGCGTCACACACAGCTCTGGCGTCCTTAATCTGCCGTTGGCTTCTTCATTCGGGCCATAATAGGCTGTGCTTCTTCTCAAATCAGTCAATAAGCGCTTGTCGAACTCAAGTGAGTCTGCCAATGCGACAGAAACAAACGGGCCTTAGAGTGGTGCCAAACGGGCCTGAGCGCTCTGAGGAGTCCAAGGAGCACATACCTATATCGAGGACCCAGTAGATGTCCTCTTTGCCTGTGGTTGAGATAATGCAGGAGATAATGCCATGGCGTCTTCCGGCTTCTTGCTGGGTCTCCACGGCAGAGAAGCACTCCATTCGACCTCCGGACACAAGCTACCGTGCGATACACACTCGCATCATTGACTAGATTTAGTACTGGTAGCCTTCTTATCAAGCTCATTTCGCAGCAGGGGAGTTATCACTATCATAGCTGCTACATCGACCAATATGTGCACATGGTTACACAACATTCCCTTCGTGAAAGCACCCTCTGAATTACGACATGTTGACATCTACGCGGCCAATCACTTCCCATATGGACACCATCTGGTGCTCTCTGAGTCTCTGGTCGTCAATGTTGACTGTTCACTCGACGGGGTTCAACCACCCGGGGTTCAGAAAGCCTTTGGCGGCACGGGCAGGTCGTACCGCACCATCGAGCCAAAGGCCGTAGAGCAAGTACAACAGCATGCTTGGTGCATATAAAAGTCTCTGGAATAGATATGAGGCAATCACTATGGAACTTTGACCTATTGGATCGTGAGTTCTATCAGTGAGAGACAGCAAGCAAGCAAGTTATGAGCAATGCACCCGTGACGTTCCACTTGGCTCTGTTTTGTGCCAAGATGAGTTGACGCCCCCTTGTACTGCTGCTGGAAGACGTTAGGAGGCACAGGAGGCTGAAACGCATAGAACATATGAAAAGTATGATTCAGCTCAGCTTAACTGCCTGATGAGTCAGAAGTGTGCCTCCTGGTGATGAGTCTGACGGGAGAACGCCGGCAAACTGGTCAATATGCTGGTGCCTGCCCCTGTGAACACATGCAGCCATGGTAGCCCATAAGCAGCTGCAGCACATGAGTGTAAGGATGGTGTGCAATTGGGCACCTAGGCGCAAGTATCAAACAGGACTACTCAACTGCTGACGACATGTCGACCTGTACTGCTACGGAGAAGGGATCAGACATGCCACAACAGCTCCAAGACGTCTGCTTGATCCGGCAATTGAGTTGTGTAAAGTGACTTCTGCAGCCTTTGGCTCCTTCTGCCACCTCAATATGTCAGAAATCGCCTATAAAAGCATGTTGTGGACGGTGCTGAGCTGGCATGCGGTGCATGCTACTTTCAGAAGCCACTACCAGTGTACCAAAATGCTTACATCCAAACCCTTCGCAACCTTGTGCCACTGCGATATCGTGCAGGATCTGTAGAGCTCCTAGGAGATGGGCCAAGACGAGAGCCAGCTGCAGTCGTGGGCACTGACGCAGGGAAGCACGAGACTGGCCAATGGGCAGTAAGATTGCAGCAGTCGAGACAGTGATGGAGCAGCAGCAGAAGTCATTGTCAGCACTCTCCCCTGCTTTTCTGACCTGTACCCTACCTCCAAAAAGTTGCACTGAAGTAGCAGCAACCATGGCTGCATCATAAGCAGTAGGTTGCTGGAAGCAGCAGCTCCAGAATGATAAAAGCAGCAACCAAGACAGCAGCAGCAGCGGCAACTGTTGCACTTGTGGCAGTGGCAGGAGAACGGCAGCTGCGGTGACATGGGTGGCAGTAGCAACAGCGGCCTGGGTAGCTGGCGGCAATACTGGCAACAGCCCCTGCCGCGGCTATCCTCAGCTTGCACCACAACCACAGCTGTTGAGAGGTGATGCCAGCACCAAGAGCAGGAGGAGGAACAGGGCTGGTGCATGGGAAGCTTCGGGAAAGCTGCAGCAGAGGTAGGCCTGAGCCGCTACAGCAACCGCCAAGTGTAGCTTCACTTTTCGTTGAGCCGCTACGAATACATACGGCTGCAATTTTTTGCATAGTTGCTACTAAACAATAAAAGGAATGAAGACAGTTGTTTGCATGCCTTCTGACTTTTGGGGGGTCCCTTAGCACTTTCATGGCCTCATACGTGCTGGCATTGGTCTTGCGGTGCAGGGCCTACGAGTTGCATTTCGGACTTTGTGCGGAGGGGCAGAGTAATGGGGTTGATTGCCACTTGCAATGGATGCTGCCTGTACAACGCTTATGTAAGTTGTTATAAGTATCTGGGACCCTGCGTGTCTCGTCTCTCTACTTCCGCTGCCCAGTCTCTCTCTCTCTCTCTCTCTCAACAGACCAACAAACTTGGTGGAGTCATGTGGCGGATGCTGTACGGCTGTCCAGTCTTCTAAATCGTATTCTGATACGTTTGCTTTGGCTGTAGGGTCATCCTTGATGTAATCAACGTAGTTAAGCTTGCTGCCTGCACACCTCTGCCTTAGTAAGTCGTACACAAAGCTGATTTAAAAGTCAAGCCTGCCTGCTAGTACACAACTGCTTGTGGGGCAGGCAACATGCAGATATGCTGGTCACGGCTCCTGCTGTTGCTCCTTTGCATTGCTCTTACATACACAGTGTTGTTGCTGACTGCTAGGCACTTTCTAGCTCCTGTACGTCCCAGATGTGCTAGTGTGACTGCTCCTGCTGCTATTGGCATTAGCATAACCCTTGCTTCCTTGCCCTTCATTTAGAATAGGCCAGGGTTACTACCAGTTCTACCTAGAGTCTTAAAGTTTATTAGTTAGCTTGCAAACTATGACCCTCCCTATCTATTTGCGCAGATCCACATCAGAGGTGCCACAGAGGGTCGCTTCAACATGGACTTCCTGGGCTGGGTCAATGTATCCAAGGCCGGTGTTTCTGCTGGCAAACTACACTCTGTACGAGGCGGTGGCCATTTACAACAGCCTCCTCAGATAAAACGCTCAACCTGAGGAAATACAAATTTCTGGGGTCTGTGATATTGAGCTTCTCTTGGTCTGGGCTTCTGAGGGAGCCAATTAGATTACAGAAGAACACTTGATACGCGGCTGCTTGTCATGTGATATGACATTGCCTCTGGTACAGCATGAGGGTGCTATGCTAGCTGCAACAGCAATGGTACATGTGGCTTGAAAAGACGGAGTTGCGCCAGAAGGGCTTGGCTTGCCACGCTGTGGGTTAGTATTGGCCGAATTGCCTCTGTTTGCTCCAACCACTATCACTAGGCCGGGTCAATGCCATGCCATGGCTGACGGCGACTTCCCGTTCTGCCGTACTTGAGCTGACGCCCCTCTAGTATGTCACCAACATATTTTCAGGACTACAATCAAAGGCTGTCGGCGTGCAAGAGGATCCTTTCAGAATTGCACCAAGGACCGGATGAGTGAGGTCACCTGGGCCCGGCACTCGTGGTGCTGCGCGCGCACCTTGGGCATCTGTATACGTGCATGCTCAGTATGCTGAAAATGGATACACCGTGTCAAAGAGGTAGAATCAACGGCGGATCGCCTCAACACCTCCAACAATTGCAAGCAGCTGCAGGTAGCCCATCACATCCATGCAGACCAGCCTACCCCCCTTACTACCACCAGTCTGCACTGGTCATTGAATGACCTTGTACCACAAGACATGGGCCAAGTGAGCACTTAATCCTCTGCGGGCCACAGTCGCCACCTTTCGCACCCACAAAGTCTACCCGCCCTGTGACTGGCCGCTTGGCCTCCCCATCAATTGCAATCCACTCAGGCCCGACCTTGCAAACTTGCAACATTGCACGCCTCACTCCTGCAACACAACTCCCCTGCAAAATTTACAACTCCCGCAAGCTGCTTGAACCACAGGTTATGGTGGATCAGTGAGGTCACCACCCAGAGGTCACAGTCACGATTAGTTCTGACTGTGCGAGCTGGAGAGAGAGAGAGAGAGAGCTACGCAAGGAGGGGCGTGAGGTGCCTCCATGGGCGTGTGGATGGATCTGCGTTGGCCTCAAGTGCTGCAGCAGCTCAAAAGGTAAGAAGCTGTTGTGTTGGTGACATCCACCAATTGGCTGTGCTGTCACACTGGGACGGCTCTGCAAAAACTTTGATCGGAATATCTATCGTTGAGTCTCCATGTGCAAGCCATAGTAACATCATCAATGTAGATGCCCTCTTTACCTGACTTGTGTCCCTGATCGGGTTCATCCCACTTATACGGGCCTCTCCAAGTGCTTCATGGCACTTCTATGCACAAATGCACCCTTTACCAATAGAGTCTCTGCAGCACTGCTTAGGGCGTCAAGCAGCACACACTTTTACGTTGGCGAACAGCCCCTCCTTGCAGATCAGGCGACCACCAAGAAAGCAAACGCTTTGCAGTACCTCCAGTAGATTCTGCAGACAGCCTTAGCGATGAGATACTGGCTTTATAGCTTGGACACCCTATTGATGCACGCGTGAAAGCCATAAAGTCTTTGGCATTCTTGCTGAAGCAATGTTTTCACAATCCCCAATATTGAGAATCCTCATGGAGATGTCAATATGTTTGTATTGCTTGTTACCACATCATGTTTGGATGTTTTGCCAGCTTGCTTGGGTTTGAAGAGACAATCTGCATATACTCTTGCTTTCCAGAACTTCCAGACAGCTCCTGTGTAAGGATTGATTTGCATGGCATGCTGCAGGTGAATAGAGAATTAGAAGGAATGCATTTACCCCCAGCCCCAACAAACCGTGCTGGCGTGACCTCCTTGCTGCCCAATCCATCCCAGCCAGCACGTCTGATGGGGTGGCACTCAGCTTTCAAGCCTGGCAGTCAGGCAGTTCCTCCAGCAGCTGCTGAGATGCCTACAGCACCCATGGATGCAGCTGCACCGTCAGCATTGCAGACACAACAGCAAAGGGAGGGGCATCCTGACCTGCATGCGCTAGGTGCTCCTGGTGGCGCCCAAAGTTGTTACAAGCTATTGCCCCAGCCGCAGCAGCAGCAGCAGCAGCAGCCATATGGCCTGGGCGCCAGCAGGCCTGGCCACGAGCTAGAGCAGCTACAGCCAGAGCCCCTGGAGCCCTTGCCTTCGCTTGGCTCGTCATTGGGTCTCAGTGGGTTCTTAGGTACAGATGGAGCCGCTACCAGCAGCGGAGGTGGCTTTTTGCAACTGCTCCAGTCGGACCCATTCCCCCTCCAGTTTGCAACAACAGATGGCTTGGTCCCAGCCCTGAAAATAGCTGATTTGGGTGCTGATGATAACCTCTATGATGGCCTGTGGTTTGCACAGGAGCTCTCTGAACTCGCAGCAGCAGATGCAGATGCACAGCTTATGCGACAACCCGCAGCAGCAGCAGCAGCAGATGCACAGCGTATGCAACAACCAGCAGCAGTAGCAGGTGCACAGGCTATGTTACAGCCAGCAGCAGATGAAGCAGGTGCACAACAACAAGCAGCAGCTGCACAGCTAGCTCAGGGCCCCAGCACCGCACAAGCAGCCTTTGAGATGCCCCCTGGTGTTTTGCAGCCCCAGCACCCTATGACCAAGGGTGCATTGGTAGTAGTGATCATCATTGGAATCGGTCGGGATGGCCTCCCAGCCACCTTGCAGCAGCACTTGCTGCGGGTGAAGGGAAGGTTGGGGCAGGGTGGAAACGCTAGCGTGTTCAGGGTAGGGTGGTGTAGGCTGGGGAGTCAGCTGCTGGCCGACCCGGGTCGGCCTTGGGAGGGTATAGCCGCTGGGCAGGATGTATTTGCTTGTTCCGCTCAGGTGCAGCAACAGCAGCAGCAGCAGGCCGGTGTAGGACCTTGGGTACCAGACACCGCTTGGCAGGAGGATGATCGTGCTCTTAAGGTATCAAATCGGTACGTAGAGCACTTTTACCCAGCTGGTGCGTCATATTCCCAGTACCAGACAGCATATGGACCAATCATGGCTACTGAAGACATGATTGCTAAGCGGGCGGGAGCTTTGTCACCCCACATAGTGCCAACCCACGGCTCAGGGTTGGTCTGTTGTGAGAATCTGGAGCAGATCCCTTGCTTGCTGCTGGAGCTGGCACCACTGGGTAGCCTGGATCAGCTGCTTTATCCCAATGACCCGCAGAAGCCACGCGGGCCACTGTCCTATGACAAGGCTAAGGTTATTTTGGGTGGGGTGATGAGGGGCCTGCAGGGCATGCACAAGACTGGGGCGTTTCATCGGGATCTGAAGCCAGCTAACGTGCTGCTGTTTGGTCCACCAGACAAGCCCATTGCCAAGCTGAGTGACTTTGGTGCAGCTAAGCAGCAGCGCCATCCCGGTGATTTCGGCAAGTCGGCACACCTGGCAACTCCAGCTTACCTGGCACCAGAGCTGATGTCTGACTTAAGCTTTCAGGATGCACGGGTGGACACATTCCAAGCTGCCTTGCTGCTTGTGGAGGCGCGTTTTGGGGAGCTTCCTTTTCGGCACCTCAACTTTGGGGGTGTGCGTTTAGGAGTGTACCAGGCTAGACCGCGTGATTACCAGAATGATCTGAGGAACCCTGACGGGGCGTATAACCAGAACGACAGGGTGCAGCTGCAGCCGGATGAGCTGTACTTCTTGGATAGGTCTTTGGAGGCGGATGTCATGAATCGCCCTACCGCAGAGTTCTTGCTAGAGCAGGACCCTCAGTGCAGCTACCTGCAGTAGGAACCGGGCTGGAGCAGGAAGAGGTCAGAGGGGAGCCTTTGTTTGGCTCTATGTTTAGTAAGCACCAGGTAATAATCCATAGTACATCTTGATTGCCAATCAATGTGTGGATTGTGCGTCTGGCTTGCTACTGGTGTTGTGTGCTGGGCTTTTGCGCTTTTTTGGATGGGGCTGGGTAAAGTGTTTGGTTGGCGCTGTATGGATTCAGAAGTCAGGGGAAGGCTCTCTGGTGCTAAGCTCATGTGGCAGACCCCATACATGCCTGGGGTCCGGACTTACTAAAGGATCACAGCACTAGCGGCTTATTTGGTGGAACATGAGTGATGCTCACCGGTGTTCCTTGGTCACTCAGGACCTTTGTTATGCATGGAGGATGCTGCTGTCTTGCCCAGTGAGCCCCAGCAACAGTATACCAGGTGGTGCTATAGCTTAGCTACAGTGTTCTTAGGCATTTGCAAGCTTAGTGTGGCATGACATTGCAACTGGATGTGCAGTGCATCTGGGCGGATAGTAAGTGGTAGTGGCTTCAACCCGGGGAGGCTCTTGGTGTGTGGTTCAATCCCTTGGGCTTCTGTTGGCATTGGTTAGTTGGCATTGGTTAGTATGGTCTGAGCAGGTGTGTGGCTCGTTTGATATGAAGGGGCTTGTTGTCCGATGGTTGAGCGGCATGGGTTTTGCGTGAGGGCATTTGCTTCTCATTAGACAACTATTATGGTAGACTGTTAGCCCTACTATTCTTTTCGATCTCGGTCCATGTCTATTGGGTCTGGTTGCATACATCCCTGTGATTGAGTCATTTCCATGGTTCACTATCTCCAGCGCATGGCAATATTGGTCATTGTGTGCAACCAATGGAGGAATGGGTGGTGTGATCTGGATGATGAATGGGATCTGTCTTCTGCTACGTGGATACATGTGTTGGTATCTGTGATTAGTGGTGGGTGTTCTGGCCAGAAGTGAGCCAGAAGCCATGGAAGCCATTGTCTATATATGGTTCCATCCGATGGTGTGTTTGGTCGATCTGATAAGTAGCAGCCCCGCAGCAGATATTCAGTTTCAGGTTGTTTGTTATTGGAATTTCCGGTGACATACTGTCATGCTAGCTATTATTATTACATTTCATGATATGCCATAGCAATAAGTGCCATAGGCCCCGCACCTCAAGCTGTCACAAAGAGCAGCGAGGTGGAACAGAATACGGGTAAACTTCGACATGTATGACAATATATGCATGCCTAAACATGAGGTCCAGCAGCTAGGTCAAAATCACCCAAAACCTCCACTGCCCCAATGGGGGTAAGAGCCTCCCTCCTACTTGAGAAAGCAAGGAGGGCTTGTAAGCCCGGGTGCAAGCAATAGTTGGTAACAAACCCCATTGGTTGGACCTCACGCCACATCAGAAGGGTGAGCATAAGCATTCCTAATCTTCCAAGCAGCTGCAACATATTTAGCTATACACTTAAATGCATGCTTGAAAGGGCCATATACTAAGCCAGACTCCTCATCGACGTCTACACCCCAGAACTCTTCATTAAGCATGCTATGCAGCTTCTCCTCATCAGATTTGCCATCCAATATCTGACATTTTGCAGCAACATCAGGGTCAGAAGTCAGCTTCTCCCACAGCTTTTGCCTTTGTGCATGGTAAACAGGACAGTCAAACAAGAAGTGTTCAGGAGACTCAACTTCACCTCCCAATTCAGGGCCAAGATCACAGGACTTGCAGCACTCCCTATGTGCACTTTGCACTTTGCACTTTGTCATGCTAGCTAGTGCTGAGATAGAAGGTCTTCCCTGGCAACGCAAATAAACCCTGATGCACCCATCTAGCTCATTGCTACCTGTCCGTAGCATTGGTCGGCTTGAGTGGGAGAAGAACCAGCTGTGTCTAGTGCCTTGGTTGCTAGTATTGCCATGGGGACGCAAGCAGGTCCCTTACCTAATTGTACTGAATCGTTCACTGTCAAATGGCTGCACATTGGCCATTTAATAACTTCTGCCCCTTCAAATCCGGCACAAAACAAACAAAAAAAAATTTAAGGTGCGGCAACCGCAAAGGGCTGCTAAGTCGAAACGACCAAACGCACCAGCGGATGGGTCCAAAAACAATGGAATGCACAATTCCGGCACGCTAGACGGTAGCATGCGCAGGAGAGGGAGCCCTTCGTAAGTACACAACGTCTGCTTTTATGATGAGGACCAATGACCAGGCAGCTCTGCAGCGATTGCCCTGCTGGCTCGGCAGCGACTTTGCTCCAGCCATCCCGGCCGCCGATGGCCGTTTGTGAGTGAGTGGAGACTCATTCAATTGGGTTCTTGCGGCACGTGAGCTGACGCACCGTATTTAAATATACCATCTAGGTATTTTCAGATGTGTGGTCAAAGCGGGCTGAGCGTTCAGGAGGGCCCTGTCCGCTATTTGCACCTGCCCAAGCTGAAGAGTGCGGGAACTGCTGCGCGTGCGAGCGCCGCCTGTCTACGTCCATTTCCTGTATCTTGCGACAGCATACACAGTGTCACTGAATAGCAGCCCCTCTACTGCTTTTCACATCATACCGTTTTAGCCATGTGGACCCAGATACCCCAACATAAGGCTGTGTAGTGATCTATATGCATGCACGCACATACACAGGGACACATAGATAGATATGTACGGTACGAACGAACAAGCATAATAAAGCCAAACCTGCAGCGTGCTCTGCTGCCGTTGTAAACGGCTATGTTAGCTTGAAAGCCCAACATGCATCCATGGCAAGCGGCATCACACTTCCTTCACATTCGCACAATCGGCAGCCTCACTCAGGTTGCAAAATCATGGTATGTTGCATCAATTAAACCACGGTTTTAGCGTGAGAAGTGTCTTTGCACTTGTGCGATAGCTCACACCAGTACTACCATGAGAATTACCATGAGTGAGTTGAGTGGCACTCTACTCAATCCCTACACAAACACAGCTCAGCCAACCGGCACCGCACCTGGCACAATGATCAAGCAGAAGACACAGAGCACCGCCTGAACCAAAACATACAGCTCATACGGCAGCACTTCAGGCAATACATGAAATTGATTACTGCACTGCCCTCAGAGTGTGCCCGCAGCACCGGCAGCACTTCATGTACAATCAACAACTCAGTCCATGTGCACCCGGCAAACCAATGCTGAGGTACACAGGAAAAGCACTGTCCATGCACGCCACTGCCGGCTGGGGTGGTCTTCAAAGAAGTCTGAGATCCAAGCACCTGTTGGGTTTGATGCCCATGGGTTCAGCTACCGTGACCTGGAGGGCACCAAGGTGCACAAGGCTTTCAGGGAGGTTTATGGCGAGGCATATGGGGAGGGCGATGTCATAGGCCTCATGCTGTATATGCCTGCCGGAGGGCGGCCTATGGAACGGCGGATGAGTGAGATAGTACGGTACAAGGGCTCCCTCTACCATGTAGATGAGGGCGAGGAGCCTCCTAAGCCCCTCGTTGCCAGCAAGGTAGCATTCAGCAAGAATGGTGCTTACCAAGGGGTAGCTTATGAGGATATATTAGAAGGCACCTACTACCCCTCAGCCTCCCTGTACACCTTACCACAACAGACAGAAGGGGTGAAGGTGACCTTTAACTTCGGGCCAGAGTTCAAGTTCCCTATGCCAGAAGTAGAGGAGTTTCCAGGGTTGAGGCCCTACTGCGACCTGCCCAGCTGGCTGGCAGATGCACATGCAGTGCCACGTTCGACTTTTTTGAGGCGGCCAGAGCAGCAGCAGCAGCAGACTGGGGCAGGTGGCGATGTGGCAGATGCAGTGCGCTGCTGAGCAGCATAGGCCCTACAGTTGCGGAGATGAGTTGGGCGGGTGTGACTTGTGTCATGGAGTTGTGTGATGGAGGTATGCCGGGTAGAATTGGAGCTAGCGGTGCTGCTGTGAACCTGCAGAGCATGAGGGATTACTAGCAAGACTTCTGCTGGCATTGGGAGAGATGGTGGCTGGTGTCATAGAATACTGATGCGGGACATTTTGCTTCGTATGTCATAGAGGGCATGGAGGTATGCATAGCAGGGGTTGCTTGTAAGCTTTAATGCACGGCGTAGCAGGTGCTTGCTCATGGAGGCAGGACCGGCAAAGGAGGCTATTCTAAGGGTGGCTTTGGTGCTGGGCACCGTGTGCAGGATGGTACTGTCGACTGATGCCCTTCTTGTACACTCGCTAGTCCTTTGTAGATTCAATAGTTTAAAACTGATGAATGCACTGGCTGGGGTTGGTGAGGTGGTCGCAGCAGCTGCATGATGGTGGTTGTGGTTCTGCATGTGATTGAGATCAGCCAGCACCCATGTTCTAGCCATAGTTGTGCCTCGCTGGTTTCTCATGGATGGTGGTGTGAGCCATTGCCCTATGACCATTGTTATAGCACAGTAGGAAACGTATTCGACAGCTAGCGAGTTGTGATTGAACCACCTGAGTCAGTGGTGATCAGGCCGTGTCCTAGACTGAGCTTCGCACCCCGCGCAGGCACTCTTCCGATGCACAAACTATACTAGCTCTAGGCTGCACGTCATGAAGCACGATATGTCATAGGAGCGACTTCAATGCGTCCAAGACAGTCTTCCGAGTGCCGGCACAGCTCACTTGATCTCAGTGCCCATAGCCAACTCACTTTGCTCGCGTCCACCCGAGGAAACTGTTAAGACATCACTAGCGTAAGATGAAAAGTGACTTGGCAGTCATATGGATAGCTCTAAATATTTGGCTATCAGCAGCTCTAAGGATTAGTGGGGGCGCAATGGCAGGTGGCCCACGCTAATGTCGAGTCAAGGGGGCTGGCATGGTTTTTGACGTCCCTTGGCATTGTAGCGGCTTACACCCCCGCTTGCGATCACATCCGCTGTAATAACAGACGACCTGGGATGTGCTGCTCAGGCGTCTAGACCACCTGCCGACATACCAAAAGAGCCGGTTGTCGTAAAGCTCGGGCAAAGCTGGAACAACGATGCTGTGCCCACATAAAAGGAGAATGCATGTGCCTGGAGACAGCAGTGCAGCGTCAAACGGCCGCAGACACACTGCAGTCGATCACAGTGACCCGCGCCAAGTTCGAAGTGGGTGGGTGGGTGGGACTGTGCTAATACAGGGTGGGTGGGTGGGTGGGTGGGTGGGACTGTGCTAATACAGGAGCAGGAATCAAAGGCTACTAGACTTTGAATGCTTGGGTGTCCATGGCTGCCTGTCTGCAAGCTAGTTGTTGAAGTGGGGGGCAGTGGTGCTGCCGGTGGGTGGGACTGTGCTAATACAGGAGCAGGAATCAAAGGCTACAATCAATCAATCAAAACGCAAGACCAGCAATGCCAATGGCCAAACAAACCTAGGCCACAAACACAAGGCTCCTGATCACAATCACGAAGCCACACAACCGATGGTGGATTTGCCACACACAAGCTGAGGCTAGATGCAACGGCGTGCACACCAAGGGGAAACAAACACCACCACTAAAACCCAAAACCTGCTCCACTTCCATCACACATGGGTGGCGGGGAGGCAGCAGGATCAAGCACCACCCTAGTAGGGGCTGGAGGTGGCTCCCACCACCTAGGTACTGGTGAACCACCATCCTCCCAGCCACTGAAAGGCACCACATAGCGCTCCACATGCTTATCAATAGCTTGCTTAGTGCGCCTTCTACACCTCACTAACCGTTGGCTTTCCCAAGGGTGCGTAAGATCCCACAACCTCTTCCTCCAAGCACTCTTAATCTGACATGAAGCCTCCCAGCTCCCCTCATCTTGACCAAGCACCTTCAGATCTGCACACACGCATTTCTCCCAGGTATGGCGAGGCCTACCCACTGGCCTCGTCATGTCACCATGTAATGAAGAGAACAACGCAATATGCGGCAACCTGCCCTCCTCCATGCGGCCCACATGCCCCAGCCACCTCAGCCTATTTGCTGTGATGTATGCTGACAAGGTGGCTACCCCACATGATTTCCTGATATGCTCATTGGTGTGCCGATCTGACAGCCTGACCCCCAGGATGCTCCTAAGGCAGCTAGAGTGCACCCGCTCAAGCTTTTGCGATTGCACTTTGGTCAGGGACCAACACTCACTCCCGAACAGCAGAATTGGCAACACATATGCCTTGTAACACTTCACCTTCGTAGCCAATGACAGATGCTTGGTACCCCACATCTTTTCAAACTGCTTAAACCTCCCCACAGCCTTACCCCTCCTGATATTCAACTCCACATCCAACCTGCCATCAGTCACAAGCACACTTCCCAAGTACTTGAACTGTGACACCTCTTTTACCACACCCTCACTGATAACCACCTCTGGTCCTTGCTGCACTGGCACATCCCCCTCCTTCCAATCCTTGTCAATGGACAGGATCTCAGTCTTGCTTGCATTGATGCGCAACCCAAGACTAGCAGCAACCTTGTCCATCACCTGCAGCATGACCACCAACTCCTCCCTGCTGGGACTTAGCAACACCATATCATCTGCATACAGCAGAACAGACAACAGCTCCACACACCCATCACGCTCAAGTTTCCCATCTGCATGATAGGCTAGCTTCACCCCACATCCCTCCGGCATCTGAGCCATTGCCTGCCGAACCACAAAGTCCATGTAGATGTTGAACAGCAAGGGAGCAATGACACATCCCTGCCGCACCCCGCCATGCACATCAAACCACTCAGACACCACACCACCCATCCTAACAGCAGCCTGTGTGCCAGTATGCAAGTCCATCAGCAACTCTATCAGCTTTGTGTGTACCCCGTACACATGCAGGATGCGCCATAGCGTGTCTCGCGGTACAGAATCATATGCCTTACGCAAATCCACAAAAGCCATGAATAGAGGCTGATCGAATGCTACAGACTTAGAGATGACCTGGCGTATGGTGAACAGAGCATCAGTGAGGCCCCTCCCCTTCCTAAAAGCAGACTGGTTATCAAGCAGTTGTGCATCGATATGAGAACTGATCTTAGCCAAAATGACCAAGACATACACCTTCCCCGGTATACTTAGCAAGCTTATCCCCCTATAGCTATCTCTCACTTTGCGCTCTCCTTTGCCTTTATACAGTGCCACCAACAGTGCACGTTTCCACTCCACTGGCGCTTTCCCTGACTCCCACACCGCCACAATGACCCTGTGCAACCATTTCAGCATGGTCCCACTGAGCTTTAGCATAGGCGCTGCGATACCATCAACCCCAGGAGCTGCCCCATTACGACAGGCAAAGACAGCTTCTTCAACCTCCTGCACAGTAGGTGGCTGAGCTGCTGCTTCACTCTGCTGGTTTGCACCTTGCCCTGCCTCCATCTTCTGCACTAACTCCTCAATGGTCTGCTGCATTTGCTGGTCGAGCTTGGCAGGGCAGTTGAGGACATCAGCAAAGTGCTCAGCAAAGCACTTCACCACCTCCTCCCTGCTTTGGAACAGCTGCTTGCCATCAGCACCCCCTAGCACAGCTGTAAGAGCAGCAGAGCTACTGCCCTGCTGCTCCTTGAAGATCCGCTGGACATGCTTGTGGAACACGGCTAGATTACCAGCTTTTAGAGCATGTTCCGCAAACAGCGCTTGCTGCTTGAAGTACCGCTCCTGATCCTTCTTAACCGCTCGCCTAGCAGCATTATTGGCCTCCCTGTAATCTGCCCTGGTAGCATCATTAGGAGAGGACAGCACCGCTGCATGTGCTGCATGTTTCCGCTCAATCTTCTGCAAGGTCGCATCGGATATAGCGAAATCTCGGCGCCGCTGCTGAGGCTTGAGGTTTAGACCAGCCTTATGGGCTGCTTGGCTGGCTGCCGCTGTTAGCTGTGTCCATTCGTCTTGTGCGCTCTGCAACTGAGCCCCTACCAGACGGCTGAACTGGTTAGACATTGCCAGCTCAAAGCACTGCTGAGTTGCTGCAGATTCTTGCAGCCGGCTGCAGTCATAGGGCCGTGCTGGCTGTCCCTTCGCACTGTGCTGCTTGGCCACTGACAAGCGGAGGCGCATCGTAAGCACCAGCATTCTATGATCAGAGCCACCTGTATCAAAGCTGCGAAAGACCCTGCAGTCTGTCACACTTGACATGAACCGCTTGGAGACAGCTATGTAATCGATGACCCTGAGCACATCCTGCTTGTTTCTATTGACCATCTTGTGAGTAGCAGTCCGGTAATTGCTGTGCTTGAAGAAGGTGTTGGCTAAGCGAAGGTTCAAGGCACCAGCCAGCTGCAAGAGTCGCTCACCATTCCCTGAAGGCTGCTGCTTCCCAAAGCCATGAGGCCCCATAACACCCCCATACGGTTCTGGATCAGTGCCAACCTGGGCGTTGAAGTCACCCAGAAGGACTAGCATGTCCCTGGAAGGCAGCGCTGCCAAGATAGCTTCCAACTGCAGGTAGAAAGCTTCCTTGACCTCCTCAGGGGTGGACTCGGTATCAGTCGGCGAATATGCTACCACGATTGAGGCGTTTATCCCACTGCTGATTCTCACACGGACTACCAGGATTCGCTCACTGACAGCAGACCAGTCGATTAGGCAACGGGACCACTTCGAGTTAAGAAACAGGCCCACCCCATGTTGCCGTGGCTGACCCTCTGGCAGCCCGGACCATATCAACTGCCAGTCCTTCGTAACATTACGACATCCACTACCCGGTATCCTGCTTTCAGCAACACCACAGGCTCCAACGCCAAGGCGAGACAGCTGCATGACGTAAGAGGATAGCTTGCTCTGTACCGAAGCATCGTCACTGCCGAAAGTTCTGCAGTTCACGAAGCTGAGGCGTTCGGACCCCGTCTTAAGCAATCGCAAGTGCTCAACAGGCCCATGCCTCTTGCTGTGCACGTTGCGAGGTCGTTTGACCCGGTTGCATGGCTCAGTGACCAGCTGTGCGCTGCAACTGGCGCGCATGCCCCCTGGACGAGACAGGGACGCACACACGGGATCCAGCTGCCTTCACCGAGTTCTAAACTCCCTACTAGTTCACTTTACAGGCTCGGCGGTAACATGCCTAAAAAAGACATGTCACCGCCAAGCAGAGCGATGTATAATGTTTAATAATGCTTTAATAATGCTTTAATAATGTATAATGTATAAAGGCTACTAGACTTTGAATGCTTGGGTGTCCATGGCTGCCTGGCTGCGAGCTAGTTGTTGAAGTGGGGGGCAGTGGTGCTGCCGGTGGGTGGGACTGTGCTAATACAGGAGCAGGAATCAAAGGCTACTAGACTTTGAATGCTTGGGTGTCCATGGCTGCCTGGCTGCGAGCTAGTTGTTGAAGTGGGGGCCATTGGTGCTGCCGGTGGGTGGGACTGTGCTAATACAGGAGCAGGAATCAAAGGCTACTACCAATTACCAAATGGCCCCATCAGAGCGGGGCGCCGGTGGGGGCAGCGCCACCCACAAGGAGCCAACTTAGGCTCCAACGGCGTACTCAAACTCCTGTCCAAAACTCACACAATGGCTGCCACCAGCCCACCCTAGATCCATTGCTAGCCAATGTATGTCAGGCCAGCCCATTTACTAGACTTTGAATGCTTGGGTGTCCATGGCTGCCTGGCTGCGAGCTAGTTGTTGAAGTGGGGGCCATTGGTGCTGCCGGTGCTTAGGAGAGTTACTGCTGGGATTGCTGAGATGCGAGCAAATCCTGCTGAACCAGTCCACCCTGGTATTGGCACCATCAAGTTTGCTGCCAATGTGGCAATTGCCAACAAGGTTCATGTCCTTGGCTTGCACCAGAGAATCTCAATTCATAGGTGCTGCACACGTCATAGGTGTTAGCATCGGTACTATTCTGTATGCAGCTCCTACCTTGTAAAATTCTAGGGCAGCGCTTGTTCCACAAGGCGCTCTGCTGACCTAAAATGAGGTGTACTGCCTCTGACAAAGACAAAATGCGACATCAGTACATGCATTACTAAAGGTGCAAGGGGCTGTCCATGACAGTGTACAGCATGTCAAACCCCACTACACAACTCCCATGCGATACCACCAGAACCCCTTATTGAAGCTGTGTTGCACACGCCACACATAACTATATGAAGCAGTTCTTTGTGACACTTGAGGCACGGGGCCTATGGCACTTTTGCTATGGCATATCATGGCATGCAATAACTGAATAATCCAAGGGCCTGCCATGCGCAACAACAACCAACAAATGTCCAGACGAGCTAGACCATGTGCCCTAAACTAGGATGCACTGAGTCATTACTGGCTGATACCAGAGTGGCAGCTGCACGCCAGTATATACAGACACACTTTGCATCAGGTTGACCTTCATAACTGCGGCTGCTGAGGGCAGGTGCCCACTCTGCTGAACAAATTAGTGCCCACTCTACCCCAACCACCTACTCCATCCCTGCTGTTGCATCTCCTGCCCCTCTTTCTTCTGTTGCTGCTGGCTGCATTGACCCTGCTGCTGCTGCTGCTTCACTTCCTGCTGGTGCTGCTGCTTCACTTCCTGCTGCTGCTGCTGCTGCCTCGCTTCCTGCTGCTGCTGGACTCCCTACTGTACTCTCCACTCCTGCAGACCCTCTCCTCTTCTTCCCAGTCCCCATTACCCCTGCGGGCCCTGCTTCATCTGCTGCTACTGCTGCAGTCAGGTCCCCTGCCCCTGGCCTTGCATACCCGGGCACCCAAGGACACAATGCCCGCATTGCAGACTCAGAGTGCAGCCCCAATTGAGCCCGATCCCCTTGGTCCAAGCTTTGGAAGCACTGCCGCACTGCTGGTTGCCAGATGCTAAACCAGATAGTCCCTAGCTCAGTTCCAGCAGGCAGGCGTTGGAACAATTCACGGTGATTGTAGACCAGCCTATGACCTCTTCGCAATCTCATGCAGCAGAAGGTTTTCGATACGCTCGAGCTCCTTGTGCTTCTCATCCGCAAGCATCTCACCCACATGTTGGCGGAGCCATGCTTCATAATCTCCCGCTTCGGCATCTGCCACAGCCACTGCTCCCATGTTGCGTTGATGTGCTTCATCTGCCTGCATGCATATGAACATAAAGCGGGTCATGTGAGGGTGTGTTGTTGCTGTGTATTTTCTGCCAGTCTGCCTTGGGTGAACCACCGTATATAAACCATTCCATACTCAGACAAAAACAGGACCATGTTAGACATTCAGTACCCAAGCATGAGTCCATGCAGTTTCTTAGTGGTGTCTTAATACGCTCTGTAACTTCTCTCTTTATTTTTCTCTCTGAGTAAATGAGAGAGATAGAGAGCCAAAGGGCTTCGAATGTGTTATGAGAGTATATTGAGTGACCCAAGCAACATATTGCCCTATCGAGAAGTACCTTCAGTACCTTCAGTACCTTCAAACAAGTTGGAAGCAAGCATTAATCAAGCGCTTGCATGACAAAAAAAAACTACAAGTTATCAGCTGCCAGCAGAGTCGCTAACTGGTTTTCAGAACAAGCTTGGAAGCAGGGACTTACCTCTCAGATTGGCTCCCAGAACAAGGGACTGCCATGTTACATGAGAATCTGCAACCTTCTCTCCTTCTGCAGGATCATACAGGTACTGGCAGACCCCAGCTACTGGCCACCACTGCAAGACTTCCACACAGAAGCAGGCAGTGCAGCTGCAGAAGATGTGTGCACAGCCAGCACCATGCCTTGTGCAGCACTGGGATGTTTGCAGCTGCTGTCCAGGATGTGTCAGTCCAGTGCTAAAGTCCTTGGCATGCTAGTGTCAGGACTCACAGGCAACCTGCAGCTTCTTGAGATCATGGTGGCAGCCCTGGGCTGTGGTGCAGAAGCTGTGACCCTTCCTGTGTTGCAGTGAGTTGGGATGTTCATGACTATGTCTATGGAGCAGGATTCGTTGGGAAATCTGGTTTGTGTTGGACTTTGTGAGGCCGGCAAGTTACCGCTGCAGCAAACATAGCTTCAAAGTAGAAGTTGTTGCATTGGCTCTGAATTTTTGCCCATGTGGCCCGGGTTTCATGGTAAAAGACATACCTACCAGCCACTCTTGCCACTTAGCGGCAACTGCAGAAGCTTCCATCAGAGACTGCACACATTTGTCGCTTGCATAGGTCTCCAGCTTCCAGTTTTGCCTGCACGTGCCAAGGACAAACAGGTGCTGCTGAATGCAGCATGCACTGCCAATTGGTCAGTGAGCGTGCAAGGCTGAAACACCCAACCTAGAGCTTTGACTTACTCTTGACTGCTGTACTTGATGCCCCTGACTCAGTGAGATGAGGTCTTGGCCATGCACCTGCAGGTTGCTGTGCACAGTCACATCCACCACAGCAGCAGCTGCTAGATTGCCTGCAAATGTTCAACAGCAGATCTTCTTGGGGCTCATGCAGCTGCTGCCCAGCCTGAACCAGGAGGACCTGCAGATGCTATGCATGGCATCACTTCAGTGTCTAGGATGTCTGGGTGAGGGCTGGAGGGGCCAACGAGACAAGCAAAAGGCAGTTTCAGCATCTATATCTGGGTGGTTTGATAAGTAAGCGCAGAAGCTAGATGTGGCACAGATTTTGTGAAGGATGGTTTGGCACCTAAGCTCAAGTTCTCCAATGCAAGCTCCGAGCCTCCATGGGGGTAGTAGTCGCCTTGTTGCTGCAGTGCCGATAACCCTTGCTGAGCTTGAGCCAGCTCGCCAAGTGCAGGAGTTGCCGGGGACCGGTCATTTGCTGCTGCTGCCTGTTGCAACCGGTAAGCAGCAATCATCTCAGCAACAACTGGATTATGTGCGATGAGGTCACTCTCACTTTCTCGACTGGGCTTCCAATGGACGTTGTAGTGCCTTATATCAAGAGGGAGGCCTTTAGTGGCATACTGATCCCTGTTACATTCAATGCAGGTCCAGCCTGTCGTGACATCCTCTTCCAATATGTCCCCTGCAGGGCGATGGGTTAGCGGGAGACAATCAATATGATATCGTCTGCTACATATGCTGCAATGTGCTAGGGTTGTACGTGCAGGGATTCGTCGTGCTGGCAGGTGGGCGTTAGGACAGCAGCATTCAGTCGGGAGGTTTGGTGTGTTGCAGACTTCATGATGGGTCATTGGCTGTAGAGCGTGCTCTGGAGCATCATCAATGTGATAGCCCTTTTGCTTAGCCAGTTCCACCACCCATCCTTGCATAACTGTTGGGGCCCATCGCACAATGACCTGGTTCTGTGTTGCTACTTTCTTTCTCTTTTGCCCTCGTCCGGTGTGGCGTGCCGCCACTGCCAGACCTTCTATACCTTCTACTTGGTCCTGCCCTTCTGCAAAGTTGTTATATAATTGCTCTCGCATATCTTTGAAGGGCTGTCTTTTCTCATTCTTGATTCGCTGGTAAACGTGATAGCCTGTTTCTATTCGGTACACCAGTGGGGCTGTGATGTCTGTTGCAGTCTGGCGCACACTGCTGCTTTTAGTGTGGCCTCTTGGTGGTGCGCTGAGTGAGGACAGGTAAGCCTGAATTTCTGTCAGGGCTTGCTCTGTGCTTGGGGCATGTGTCTGTGCAGCCCACAATGCTGGGAGAGGTGCATTGCGTATGTCTATGTCATCGATGAGGTTGTGGAACTTCAGCAGCCTTGCATACTCCGGATGGATTGTTGCACCATGTCCTGCTTGCACAGGTGGCCTGCTGCAGTAGGTTTCTTTTGTGATGCCTGGCGGGAGAGTGAGCATGTATGCAATACGTTTAAAAGCGGTCAGCGTCCTAACGGTGATATCCTTGTCCAGTTTCAACATGAGCTGTCGTGTTGTAAGGACAGTTCTACCTGTGGAAGACATAATGTCCTGAAGTCGGTGCATACCTACTTGTCTGAGTTGGTGAAGGTCAGCTAGGAGGAGGTCTGGTGGTTGGGGGCTTGCAAGTGCCTGCATCTTCTGCAGGTCTTGCAAGAGTGGGCTGGTGTCGGGTAGTTCTGTTGGGCCAAGTCCCTGCTTTTTGAGCTCGACATCTATGCTTGCGCATGCAATCACCTGCCTCAGCCTCAGGCTGTGGTGTGTTAGGGCAGGGCGAGCCATTGCTGTCAGTTTGTCCAGGCAGCTGCCATCTGTCTGCAGGCGTGTACGGCTGAGCTCTCCCACTGGTCCGGGGTCATTGAGAGCCTCTGTCAACCGCTGTATTTGTACAGTATTGTACTCTGCTAGTAGGGAGGGGCACCCTAGACCGCCTTTACTGACGTCTTCATGTGCTACTGCCGTGGCAGTACTGTTTGGAAGACCATATGCTTCTTTGGCTGCCCTACAGAGGGGGCTGTCTAACGCTTTGAGCTGAGCTTTGGTGTAAGGGGCCACACAGAATGCATACCGAATTTTTGTCCGTATGCATGTATTCAGGGTGCGCATCTTTTGGGAGGTTGTAGCGTATGAGTGCTTCATGATGTGACACATGTCTCGAATGGTATCCCTGGTCAGTTGATATTGGGCTGACCAGTCAAGGTGCATGGTGAATTGCAGGCCCAGGTAACGGAACGGTTTTCGTGGGTCGTGGAGTGTTGCAGGGGATCGTTGGACCTTCACATCAGTTAGGCTACGCCGGAGCTTCTCCAGATTAAAAGGGTCTTTGGCGTCAGCCCTATATCTGGCACCTGTGAGGAGGGTCTTTGTGTTGTTTGTTTTTAGGTGTCCCCAGTCAGCATACAGGGTGACCTTGTCAGCTTGGCTGGTTAAATCCCCAATGCATGAACATATCAGGTTCAGGTCATCCGCATATGTGACATCTGGGATCTGCTGTTTCAGTTTGAAAAGCGTATCTCGGTTGTTGTATGCACCTGGGATGTATCCTCTGGCACCTACCCTTAGCCAGCGTAGCAGGGGCTCCAGATATAAAATGAACAGAAACGGTGAGAGGCTGTCACCTTGAATTGTCCCTCTGTCCATGGGCATTGGTTCGGTATTCCCGAATGGGGTTGTAAATGCTGTTGTTGCACCCGTGTACAGGTCTTTGACCACCTCTGTGGCATCTGTCGGGAAGCCCAGGTCATACATGATTTGCAGCAGCTTGTCATGGTCAATTGTGTCAAAAGCCTCGGAAAAGTCAACCATAAGGAGATAGATGTCTTTCCGGGTCAGTTTGGCATCCTCAAGCAAGAGGGTGAACAGCTCCAGCTGGTCCATGCAGGTTCGTTTGTTTCGGAACCCACCCTGGGTGTAGCTCAGAATGTTGTGTCTTTCGGCATAGTCAGCAAGGACCCATGTGATCATTCTGGTCCATAGTTTGTATATTGTCATCTCTAGGCCAATGCGTCTGTAGAATTGCAGTTTGAGGGGTGTGGTGCCAGCTGGACCCATGCCGTACAGCCGTCGGATTACACTGCGCTGACCATGACAATTACCAGCTCTAGTAAACTGACTCCCTTTGAACATTACCCCTCCTGAACATGCTTCTGCTTTCTCCACTCAATGCAGCAGGCTATCACATACAGCAGATAAAGAGGTAAAGTACAACAAATAAACCATGAACCCTCCAATCCCGCTTGTACCCTTCACAATGCATCATACATAATACTTGTCTCCGCTCTCGTCGTCTTAGCTCTCAGTATCGGTCTCTCTCTACACCACTAACACCTGGTTGGCGGAGTCATGTGGTGGGTGCTGCACAGCCCGGCAGCTGTGCAATGATCTATCTCATATCATACAAAACTACCTGTCTCTGCTCAGCGATCTGAGGGGTATAAAGCCCCAGTTAAGGCTCAAGAGTGAGGAGCTGCGAGGTAGGGAATCACTTCCTATATTCTTGGTATCATGAGGCTTGGGTGTGTGGCCAGCTTCATCATAGCTTCTCCTGCTAGTGCCTCCACCTTGATATCTGCCAGGTCATCAGCACGTGTGGGACCAAGGTTGACCAGCGCCAAATCAGCACCTAACACAGCACACACACACACACAGGGAAATTAACATGAAGCGGTGCATCAGCAAATAAACGGCTGCCTGGTACTGAAGATGGACAAAAATCTCCGGTAACTCAGCTGGTCACTTGTAAAGTACTTAAATGAGCTGGTCACTTGTACAGAACTGGGTATTGATTAAATATATATACACCCAGTAGTAGTTTACCGGTATTACTGTTGGGTATTGGTCTAATTCATTGGCCGAGTCTCCTCTGTTGCTGTAATCACTCCGCACCATTGCAGTATCATGTGGATGCAACCAAGAAAGCAGCTGGAACATACTCAGCCATACTATATGTAAAACCATACTTGAACAGGCCATGCTTTAAGCCCGGCTCTTTGTCCACAGTTACAAGGACGCCGTGCACAATGTGGCTATAACAGCCATGAAGTTCAGCCTTAAAACCCTCCGATCACCTGCTTCCTTTGCAGTGTGCCTGAGAAAGACTCAGATGTTAGTGCATTTCAGGGTTTGCCCCCCCCCCCCGCTTTTTAAATTCCCTGCTCACCTGCTTCCTTTGCTGCCTTTACCAGTCTGAAAGCACTCCATACCATGAGAGATGAGCCAACCACCAGCACGCCATCACTGCTGCTAGCTAACAACATTGCCCTGCCAAACAACAGCAAAGAGCAGGAAGACCTCAAGGAAAAACTTCATATTCATTGTTTATGATGACAACCTATGTATATGAATCTAATATATAAGACACTTTGACATGCTGCAGGAGCTGTTGGCAGTACGAGGTCCGTGATGTTGCATTGTTACTGTTTGAACAATGCACTGCTCAAAAAGCAGCAGGAATATGCAAACGAAAGCTTCAGCTGATCATCAGCTGAACACCCTTGACCGCTCCGACCCTCAGCCAACAGAGCAACCTTTTACTATTTGAAACTTCAAGCAAAAACTAGGATCCCATACACATTTTCCACGGTACCCACCGTACTCCTACTGCCGTAGATCACCATCAATATCGCCACTTTCTTCCTCCAATCACTGTCCTTATCCCTGTGTTCCTGCCCTCCCTGCTCTGCACCCTTGCCTACTGCTGTGCAGCCCTTCACTCATTTGCTGTAACATTAATGTGCTTCCTTTCCAGCCCCCCGCCCCACTCCCGCCTCCACCATACCCCATGCTCCCTGGGCCCCTCCCCACACCTGCGCCTCTGGCCCCTCCTTCGCAGTCAAGAAAACCATCCAAACCCTAACCTTCTGCCAAGCCTTTGACTTAGGCTGCTGAACTCCCTCCCATTCTTCGGCTGCCTCACACAACACTTCGACCAACCCATCTCCGACTGGCATCACAGGGCACCACATGGCAGTCGTCAATGCAGTCAATTCCATAAAGAAATCGTACAAAACAGTGCCAATCCCATACCAGCACCCAAAAAATGCCCCCGCCACCCCCCACTCTCTTCCCCCGCAGTTGTTCCACAGTCTTCATCCCACTTCCCCCCCTATCACCCTTCTCCTGCCCTGTGTCCCCCCCCCCGCCCCTCTCCTGCCCTCTCCCACTCCCCCACCTCATCTCCCGCCTCCCCCTCCCCCCTTGTCCCTTTCCCGCAGCCCCCCTCCTCTCCTTCCCCTCTAACCGGCCCTCTCCCGCCCTCTTTCGGCCCCCCCCCCCATCCCCCATACACCCCCTCTGTCATCCTCCTGCCCACTCCCCACCACCCTCTCCTTCCCTTCTGTGTTCCCGATACTGCCCTTTCCGATCCCTTTCTTCCCCCACCGCTTCTCCCATCCTCCTGCCTGCTCCCCACCTCTTCATCCTCTTTCATTCCCCCTCCTCATTTCCTACCTCTCAGCTCTTTCCTTGGGCACATTATCTCCAAAGAACACCACATCAGGTTTTAATACTCCGCCACACTCTGAGCAAGAAGGGACCACAAATGCTTGACCAGCATCTTTCAGCTCCACATCACCATCAGGACGACGCACTGGAACCTGCAGGGGGTAGGGACAGGATAGCCACTTTGAGAATGCAGGTGTGTGGGAAGAGACCAGAACGGGAAGGGGGAAGGAGGGGGCCAGAGAAGACTGGAGGGTGGCCGGGGAGGAGGAGGGAGATGGAGGATGAAAGGAGGGAGGGACAAAGGTCCTAAAACAAGAGAGAAATAGGAGGAGAAGACAGCAGGAGGGCCCCCGAACGGAGAGGAGCAGGGGGGCGAGGAAGGCCGTGGGGGAAGGGGAGCAGGAGGGGCGGGGCGGGGGGGGGGGGGGAGGGGGGGGAGGACGGGGGCTGAGCGGAGGAGGAGGGGGGAGTAAAGCAGGGCAGGAGGGAGGCAAGTAGGCCAAGAACTGGGGGAAGAGACGTGAGAGGAAGGAGGGAGGAGAAGAGAGAGGGGAAGGGGGATAAAACGGGAAGGACTAAAGATACAACGAGGGGAAAGGACATCGACAATGGGGAGGAAACAGAGGGTACGAGAAAGAGGACTCAGCGCTTGAGGACAATAACAAGAGGGTCAGAAAGGACAAGCGCAAAAGGAGGGCGGGACAGGGAAGGGGCCAAGGACACAAACGGGAAGACACGTCCCTACAGAGTTGAAATAGAACAAGTAAATGCAAGAGCTTAATCATAACACCACAGGCAATACGGTAGCAAGACCGAATGGTCGTACCTAAATGCCACTCTCAATAGTTGCCAGCTGGCCAAATCCAGGATGAAAAAGTCAATTGAGATGATTGCATAGCTTGTCCAATGGGCCTATGGCACTTTTGCTATGGCATATCATGCTATGGCATTTCACACAATCAGAAAACACTACTTGCATAACCCATTCACAGTTGTTTATCATCACAAGCACTGCACTATGTTCTGCTAGTAAAAGCTTTTCCCAGATATCAGGCAGTCCCTCCCGTGCACCTGCTCTGCCTCACTCCCATTGCCCACTTTCCTGGCATCTGCTGCTGTCCCTGCCCTGAGCGCTCTCTGCCACGCCCCCCTGGTAGAAATCCCTCTGCTGCTGCCGCTGCTGCTGCTATAGCTCCTGAGTTGCTCTGCTGCTGCTGGGTTAAGCTCCGACAGCTGCCTTTGGAATTCGTGTCGACAGCTCTCTGAACCACAGGCCATGCACACCACCCTGCAGAGGCACACAGCAATGGTTAAGCATGTTCAGCATAAATTTTCAAAGGTGCCAGGGCAAAGAACACTTCCTTTTGCGGTATACCCTTGCTTCACGGCACTAGGGGCACTACATTGCAGGACAGGCCGGAGGAGACCTGTCTGTGCAGAGCGGGCTGCAAGATGACCATTGCAAGCTTACATTCCATGCTGTGCTATTGCATTTTATGATGTACCATAGCCAAAGTGCCATGGGCCCCGCCCTCCCATCTGTTCTAAGAAACAGTGAGGTAGAAAATAGACCGTTTCTATCCTGCTCCATCACATTGCACCGTCAAACTCTCTGTAAGAATGCACAAATCAAGGACAGGACTTTTCTAGGGGTGGCAGACGACCCTGAGGGTGATGCAGCAGCCATGATGCTCCCAGCTACAAACTACAGTCAACTAAAAGTCACACAAATCCCAACCAGGCCAAAGATACCAAAACCTGCACAGCACTATAACCAGGTGTCAGGCTAGCAACCAATTGGAGCACCGAGGCAAGCTGGCCTTGCTGTCTGAACCAGTGGAGGAGCTATTCATAAGCCATATTCAAAGGTTTCACCTGTGTGTGGTTCCATGTATCTCCAGCACATCTCTCGCACCAGCCTTGCTGTGCAAGCGGTCAACATTTTGGGTCAAGACATGCCGCAACCAGCCACGGGCCTGCAGATAATCATAACACACCCTTAGCACGAAATATGCAGAACCCACGCCTAAGGTTTCCCAACCACCACTAGCAAGTGTGCAGCTGCCAGCTTGAACAGACCTTCCTCAAGAGCGAGCCATAGAAATCAGCCCAACAAGGGCTTCCTGCCAAAGATGCAGCAAGGTGCATACAGTGTACATCCATTTGCAGCAGTTACAGCCCACAACTTTGCGCTACTCATAATAAAAGATTTTCTTAGAAAAAAGAATGTAAGCCTGGCTCACAAGGGAGGCTTCCGTCAACACAAATATGCACTTCCTGTACGTTTGTATGCTTGTTTCTCCAGGAATCTTATATCATTGTGGCAACTGAGGACTCGCACCTGTAGCCTTGCGATGCCTTCATGAGCAGGGTTGGGTGATACATGTGCGAATTCATGCCAACCAGCAAAGCTCCGCGCCCAATACCTGAAGCATGGAACGTATTGATCAGTCTATGAAGGTCATGAATTGACTAGTCTGAGGATTGCGCATCATCATTCAGGCTGCTAGGTCAAACCATTGCTGCCACTGCGAGACTTAGAGTATGGGAAGCTGGTGACTGGTTCCACAGGGGCAGTGCAGGTTCTGGGTGCTTTTGAACTAGCTGCTGGACCTCATGTCTAGGTTGTCATACATGCCGAAGACAACCCGTATTCTGCTCCATCTTGCTGTGCTTTGTGACAGCTTGAGATGCGGGGCCTATGGCACTTTTTGCTCTGGCATATCAAGCAATATCAGGCTGGTTACCTGGGCAATGGCTGCATAGTTACATCAGCAGCTGAGGTTTCTGCTCCTGCTGCTGCCACCATTGCTGCCGCTGCCAGTTCTATTGTGGTTAACCGCTGATGCCATTCAGAGTCCATGAACACAAAAACCATCCTGATAACATAATGCGCACAGCCAGTTGATAACACTGCTATCTTGGTGCCTGATTATAACGCAGCAGCAGAGGGGTGCAGATTTGATGATCGATTAGACCTGTCCTTAATCTTTTCTCCAGCTCTGTTGGAGCCACTTTTCCAGCACCTCCTGCTGCTGCTCCTCCAGCTCTTGATCTCTTTATCTCCTTGCAGCTATCCCTAGTGCGAGTTTCCTCCTCTGCTGTTCCCCTTTCCAAATCCTCCTCCTCTTGCCGCTGATTCTCTGCCTCGTTTGACTGCTGCTGCTGCTGCTGCTGCTGCTGCTGCTGCTGCTGCTGATTCCCCGCATAGCTCGACTGCTGCTGCCGATCCTCTGCCTATATTGGCTGCTGCTGCTTATTCTCAGGCTAGTATGATAATCAAAATGTAGCCTGCTACGGTTGCAGTCCGTCAGTCAGAGGCAGTCACAGGTGCTGAATCCTAGATAAGTGACATGGAGACCCTGCCCCTGCATGCTACAGATCATTCACTAGACCAGCATGCACTGCTTAAGGGTAATGTATTGCTTCGGATCAGCAACACGATAAGCTACTGCAAATGTCGTTGGGCGGGAACACTGGCATGGCTGCAGCACACTGGCTCCAACTGCAAACCCACGTATGCTTGACTGTCACTAGCATGCAGTTAAGGGATTGGAGCTGGCTCAGAATCCAGACGCTGCTTCTGATGCTGGTGGCATCACTGGACTCTATCACATACATTCATTGACCTCGCACCTTGCTCTATTCTCTGGTGCTGCCATGAACTGCTGGTGTGTCATGGGCTTAAACCCTGTGGTGTAGGCTCCAGAGGGACCCCTGTAATCTGGGATGTTTGACTCTGTGCTGCACCCTGCGCCTGTAATTACCAGGATACTTCTATGGCGGGAGATGAAGTCCGCGAGTTGTGAGACGTGATGAGCGGAAATGGGCGGGGCTACTGGAGCTGCGGAAAGGAGGCTGGGAGGACGCGCGATGTTGCTGCTGCTGCTGTTGTTTGCTGGAATGGTTGGGAAGTCCTTAGACCCATGGGGCTGCACCTTCGGAGCCCGGAGCTGAGGCTGGACGGTTTGCGTCAGCGATGGGGTTGCTGTTGCGGTAGGACGACTGCTAGTGGCATGGGCGCTTGTATGCTGCTCATGTAAGCTAAGAACAGAGCTGCGCATTACTCCATGCTGAACCCCAAGACGGGCAGGAGGCCGTCCATGGAAAAGAGTCCTGGTGGTCGGGGAACCACACCATTGCTCTTGGAGTATTCTACCAGCATGCATGAGGGAAAGGCCTAAGATCGCACGTGACGCACGAAGTATTGTATCTAGAGAGGTTACAGGCTGCATAACCGAGCAATAATGCAAGAAGGGCCTACAAGACCATAGAAGCATACGTCACAGAGGTCATGGCTTGCAGCACTGGGCAGCTGAGTGCAGTAATACGGCCCATACTGGCGCGAGCACCCTCTTGCTCCTTCGAATGCGCTGTGTAGAGCATCTATGGTGCCTGTTTCCTGCGCTGGAGGGAGTGCCTCGACTCTCAGCTGTAGTGCTTGCCGGGGTGCGCTCCGTACCGCTGGTTATGCTAAATCTGAACCGAAACGGGCCGTGCTTTATAAACAAGCATTCAGACTCGCACTCGGAAGTCAGCGAAATCATGACGTTGGTCCGAAACTGGCTTTGTCCAGACGCGGTACATGGGTAACCGGCAACTGGAGCCAACGGGCTCATAATGGTTTTTAGGCTTGCCAAGTTTGCGTCGACAAATGGTGCAACTTAACAGGATCTGCAAAGCTGGCATGCAAGTGCTTAAGGCGATCTCCTCCCCGGGGACGTCCGTACGGGCAGCCGGTGGTCACCCGGGCGCCGCTTTGAGGCTTGGTTGGAGTGCAGATCAAAGGTCTCTACCAGCCGCGCTTTGCAACGGCTTGCTAACTAAAAGGCAAGGGCGTTATTCCCCAGTGAGCAGTCGATAGCATCTTCAGCTCGTGACATGCCTGTAAAACACCACCCCCAGGGACAGCTTGTGCTGTTGTGCATACCGGTATGACCAGGCCCATGACCTTGAGAGTTGCCAAAGAGTACTGCCAAAAGCAAAAGAGCCGTCTAGATGCAACAGGAATGACTGTTTGATAGTATTCACAACTGCTCCTGACATTCTGGTCTTCCTTGCCCAGGGCTTTAAGCACCACATCGGCAGCAGCAGCCCCTAGCCACTTCCTCTTTACATCAGAATCAGTAACTGAAGGCCACCCAGACAAGCTGTGCGACCAGATTTCAGGTGAGGCCGATCTGTAGGCACTTTATTCCCCAGTTTTAGGCCCTTCGGAACAAAGATGACAGGGCACAGGCTTGAGGGTTGTCAGCGTGTGTTAGCGGACAGTATCATTGTCTCACCATCATTTCTGCTATCTACCGCATCAAACGCTAGCCTGACATTGACAGTAGCAAGCAAACAAACAGGTTATAGCACCAGCCACCCTACCGTCATAAGGCCTTGCTCTTGATCCTAAGCTGCTATGTGCCATTTTGTCCTTGTATTCCGCCTTTGCTTCTCAACCACCCCAATCTTTTATCTTGCCCCCCTTGTTTCTTTCCATTTAGATGCTGTGTTAGATGCTTGCCTGGACCAAGACCCTACCAGCAAGGTGGCATGTGAAGCAGCTGCAAAGGACAGCTTCCTGCTGGTATTTGGGGAAATCACCAGCCATGCTAATGTGGATTATGCACAAGTAGCACGAGAGGTACGATCATCTGGGCAGCCAGGCAACCCGGCTTGTTATTGTTGTGCTGGGAGAGGGTGATGTATGAATTCATAGCAGAACTGGAGGGCTGTCTGCGAATGCAAGGAGACTCTGAGTGAGGTCATGTAGAGGTGAAGCCTTGCTGCCCGCTGTGCAGCTTGCAGCTCTGCTAGAGCAATTATGTGCCATTCATACCTCAGACACGTAGCTGTGATAGTGGTGTGCTCCCGTGCTTCTGCTTTTGGTTATGGTTTACATCCTATACATACCGGTATATCCAAACACAAAACAAGTAACCAGCTATGATGCCAAAAGGTCAGTGAAGATCATCCAGCACAGAAACCTGGGCTTACACTGCTTTACAAGCCCCGTGCTCCACCTTGCAACATACATGTTGTGTACGTGACATACGTCCCTTCTGTGGCCGTTGTTGCTGCAGGTATGTCGCAAAGTAGGTTACACCAGCATGGACCTTGGCTTAGATGCTGATCATGCAGAAATCAAAGTGCTGGTGGAGCAACAATCCCCTGAGATTGGACAGGTGCGGGGAATAGTGATGTTTAGCTGGCTTGTGTAACAGCTTCGGGAGAGGGGTGGGCTTGGTTTTTGAGAGTGGAGGGGCCGGGTAACCTCGTGGTGCAAGCAGTTGACACGTGTCTCTGTCTGCAGCTTGCAGCTGATGCTGGATAGTCTCAACATGAATGGTGAATGGAACAATAGGAGACTGCAATGTAAGAGTAACGTGCATGTTGTTGAGGTCATGCCTCATCCTCAGGGTCTTGGGTTAGGGGGAAGTGGGTGAATGAAAGGCGAGGGCGTGGAGAGGTGCCGGGGGGCTGGGATCAGGGGGCACAGGTGTCAACAGGGAGATGCATAGCAAAGCTGGAATACTACAAGTTGCACTTTGTACCAGGTCGGGCACTGTACGTATGATTGTCTGATACAGTATGTGCACCAGACTTGTAGTTTTCATAGCTTGATCCGCGGCCAGGATGGAAATTGAGGGTGACTTCTGCTGGCAGCTGCGTGCTGGAGCAAATCTCATGTGTCTGTATGGAAACGCCATAAAACCTTGATGCACTTCAGAAGGCCCCAGTCAGCAGCCATCGTGTACCGGCATTTGGGATGTCACGCAGTACATCCTCGACAAGTATAAACCCACTGAACATAAGACTGGACTGTGCTTTCTTCATTGCTGCAAATCCGGTAGTGAACAAAGCCACTCGAAGCTCAGTACTTCAATCTTGGCACAGAAGCAAATTAGGATTTAGGCACCCAGCAAATGGGGTGCCAGCTATACTATACAAGGACATGTAGACCCGTTCAGCCAGGAAAATCAATGTCCTGATTGTTAAGCTACTGAGGAGTAAGGACGGTGTCAAGGTCCCTAGGACATAACCTCGTGTAAGCTCTGTTTTTAATGGTGTCCTGCATCAGGGCGTCCATGGTATGGGCAGCAAGCGGCCGGAGGATATTGGTGCGGGTGATCAGGGCCATATGTTTGGTTACGCATGTAACGAGACCCCGGAGTTGATGCCCCTCACTCACGTGTTGGCATCACAATTGGCCATGAGATTGGCGGCTGTACGGAAGTCAGGGGAGCTGTCATGGGTTAGACCTGATGGAAAGACACAGGTAGGGTTTAAGGGTTCTCAGTAGGGCGGGTAGGGTAACTTCTGCCTCCATATTGTTCTAGCACCCATGTCACTAGGAAAGCTGGTTATGCTTTTTGTATTTCTGATCAAAGAACATAGGCTTAAGGGTCCTGAGTTTGTATCCAACCCCTCTTGAATCTTTATGCTATGTTAGGCTACATCTAGATGACACGAGGGGCTTTGGTATGGGAGACTGCCACTGGGCCAGGTTAATGCGTCGGAAGATTGAAGAGCGAAAAAGAAAGAATTAGTTGAATAATTATTTTGTTATTTACAATCAACCACTTAAGAAAATTGAGGGAAGTGGTAGGTAGAGCAGGAGTTTGGGGCCTTCTTTAGCAACGGTGCTGATGATGAGGCTTAGGAGAGCCTTGAAACGAAGTGAGGGAGGAGGGGAGGGGGAGATGCTAGTTGGGGGTCCGAGGGGCCTGGGATGGAAGACTAAGATAACCATATAGGAAGATCGCGAGGCATAGACAGGGCAAAAATGAAGGCACAGAACCTGGAGATGCAGCTGATGCCAAAGACAGGTGAAGGAGGGAATATGGGAGGATTGGCATTTCAGGTCCAGCCAGGTAGGAAGTGGAGGGGAGGGAGGTTGAGAAGTGGGCAGAAAAGGATAGGGCAAGTGCATGGCCTAACTGGGTGGGGTGAGAGAACAGGCAATCAGGATAGGGAGCCTCCACCCACCCATGCCCCTTGTCAACCTTGCAACTGTAACCCCCCTTTGCTTCCTTTCCTCCCTGCTGGTGCTGTTTCCAGGTTACAGTGGAGTATGAACGCTCAGGCCATGGTCACCTCCGTCCCCTTCATGTACACACGGTGCTCATCTCCACTCAACATAACCCAGGGATCAGTCAACAGGAGATTCAGGAGCAGCTGCACAAACTTGTGATAGCACCCGTCATCCCACAGCAGTTCCTGACCTCAGCTACTAAGTACTACTTAAACCCCAGTGGCAGGTGAGTGAGTGACACCTGGGTGAGAGCCGGGCAGGGTCTCCAGTCGACTGGGGAGTGAAGATTTCTGATTGTGCAGGCCAGGGAGGCATAGAAGGGAGGTGGCACTGATTGCTCTTTGCAAATGTCTGATTGGCGTATCCCTCTGAATATTGTTGCTCACCTTGGTGCTCTTGCAGTGGCTCCTGGCTGTAGGTGGCCAGGACGGGAGTGCTGGTCTGACGTGACTCCAGGGCTGTCCCTCTTCTCTGCATTTTTCTGCACACCCATCGCCAAATGCGTACATGGCTCAAGTAAAGGGGGAAATGCCTTCGATGACCAATTGAAATAGCTGCACTTTGCTAGCGTCTGTCTTGCTTTTTACCTTCGTCAATCGCCACTGTTCGTTGTTGCTCTTGCTGTTGTTGTAGTTTCGTGGTAGGTGGGCCATGTGGTGATGCTGGCTTGACAGGGCGTAAGATCATTGTAGATACATATGGAGGCTGGGGGGCTCATGGGGGTGGAGCTTTCAGTGGCAAGGACCCAACTAAAGTAGATAGGTGAGTTATGGGCTCAAGTTCTTCGCTAGTTTGTCATGTGAATTTTGTGAGCTCCGCTGCTTGCACCCGTTCATGGCTGGCTTTTCAGATCCCAACACGCTTTCTGCTTAGCCAGGGGGGCCCCCAGCGTATTGCTCTCTACAAATGATGTTGCAATCAAACCCAAGTGTTTTGGCAAGGTATTTGTGGTCTGATGGGTGCATCTGGGTTTGTTTGAAGCACCCTATTCGCATAAGCTTTGCCAGAAAGCATGAGATTTGGCGGCTTATTTGATGAAGGCAGATTGAAGCAAGACATCAATAGAGTATCAGAGCCAATTCAGTATGGTCAAAGTGTGCAGTGGCTTGCAGATGCAACACACGTAACTGGCAGGCAAGGGGTCTCATGCGTTCAGTATGGTCAAAGTGTGCAGTGGCTTGCAGATGCAACACACGTAACTGGCAGGCAAGGGGTCTCATGCGTGCAGCATACACATCACCCAATTATTTCTTTGGGCCAACTGCTTTGCTATTGAGCGCTTTGCGTGCATGAGGATCCTTTCCTGCCTGCTTGTTATACTAAAGAGCTAATTTAAGACGCAGCAGATGAAGAATAGCCCATGCTTCATACGTTGCCAGATGAAAAAGCTATGTTGGTGACTGCCCATCCCAAGTGCACTTCCATCATTGGTTACTAATGGGCTCAACCATGGTGATAATAGTATTGCATGCTCAACACTCAAGATTCCAAGGTTGAGGCTGTAGGGTCCTAGGAACTGCATGCATCTATGATTATCGTTTAGCAACATATAAATATGGTAGTGTTTGCAGAAAATCTGTGCATGGTAGCTCTGCATGATCTTCTAAGCTATGTGCAAATTTCCATACTTTCTGGACCCCACTGCCGCCTTCATAAAAGCAACTGCAGGCTGACAGTGTTGCAAGAACATGGCTTCCCCAGAGGCTGAGCGTCCATCTGATTTTATGCTTAGCTGTGAACTCCACAACACACCCACATTCCTTCAAACTATGCCAACTGCAAGAGGGTTGTTTGGTCAACGGATCCACCTATACCACCTGATGGAGTAAAAGGATTTTTGCTCAAAACTGCAGAAATTGAGTTGCCACTGTAAACTTGCCCCGTGGTGTGGTTCACGCAGGTCAGGAGCATATGCTGCCCGCCAAGCAGCCAAATCAGTGGTGTCAGCTGGGTTGGCAAAAAGATGCCTCCTACAGGTGAGAGCGGAGGGAGCGGGAAGGCAGGGGGCGAGGAAGGGTGGCAGGGAGGGAGGGAGGAGGAAAAGAGGGAGGGAGGCAGGAGGAAGGGAGGAAAGACGGGGAGCGTGGGAGGAAGGGAGGGGACAAGGGAGGCAGGAGGGAGCGAGGAAGCAGGGGGAGGAGGGAAGGGAGAAAGGGAGGCAGAGAGGGGAAGGGGTTCAGCACGCAGGGGGCCAGGATGTGTCCTGCGGGGTTTCATGGGTGTTCTTGAGTATCAGACAGAGATGTGTGGGAGCAGCTGTGGCCCCAAAGACTGCAAGGAGCATGGGAAATAATGAGTTCAGTTTTAGCCAGGGTTTGACTGTATTGTGACCGTAACAGTATGAATTGTGCTCATCTAGGATAGCAGGGAGGCAGAACCCCGGCCTGACAAGCCATATGATTCATTCTGGATTTTTCATGGGTAAGATCTGTCATCTTCTGTGCATTAGCTGTCCTGTATCTTCTCTAGCAGGCATTCTTGAGGTGGAAGTTGTCTGACCTTTCTCTTGGCTCATACTCGCAGGTCAGCTATGGCATAGGCCTTCCAGAGCCCTTGTCTGTTACGGTGGACACCTACGGCACGGGAGCAGTCGCAGACGAAGAGATCAAGGCAGCTGTTATGCGGACCTTTGACTTCCGGCCAGGCATGATCATGCAGCGATTGGACCTTCAGAAAGGGGGAGGGCACAGATACCTCAAGACAGCAGCTTACGGGCACTTTGGCAGAAACCATGACCCTGCTTTTACCTGGGAGAAGGTGGTGCCCCTCATGTGATGTGTGGTACACTTGTACGGTGTTGTCAAATCAATTGCTTGGCTGGGTGAGAGATGCTGGATTGGTGAATTAAGGAGGATGGCACAGGGATATGAGGACTTCAGTTTGACTGACAGCTTCATGCAGTCGGCAGACCGCTTTGATAGTCCATGAGCAATCTTTCAGAAAGCCGCCCTCACTGCCAATCTCCATACATGTATAGCACCAGGAGCTCATTGTCTGCTAGTGTTTGGTATATCTGACATGAAGGATGAAGAAGAGATGAGACTGGAAAGTAAGCAAGGTGCCATGCTGCTGATGCATGTTGTGCCAGCAAGTGGAGCAGGGGTTCCGTTTCAGGGGTTTAATTGTTTCTCCGTGGTGTGCACGCCGTCGTCTTTAGCCTCAGTTTGTGTGGACAAGTCTACTATCGGTTTTGTGGCTTGGTGACTGTCAGGATCCGCTTGTCTTTATGGCCTGGGTTTGTTTGGTCATTGACAAAGCTGCGTTTGTGTTGTGAGTGATTGAGTGATCTACTCAGGTGATTGAGTATTATAGCCAGATGACATGAAGATCTATGTTCACAATTAGCCTGCCTTGGTGCAGCCACACCTTGAATTTCTGTTTGCTTGTTTGTTCCCCACCGAAACCAATTTCAGCAGCAAGTTAACTGAAGAGGGCAGCAGCGACCATGGCATTGCTTCTTTGAGGAGTGAAGGGCTTTGGATAGAAACGGGCATGAGGAGTCCCTGCACGTTAGCAAGGCTCTCTCCTATGATGTGGAAATGGGCTTCTGAAGTGTGCAGTGTGCCTCAGTGGGCTGCGCAGGTTGGATTGCACAAATGCATGCTAACCCCCCTTTGCTATTGCCATGTGAAAATATTAGGATCGGATATCGAACTTCGCCTTGGAAGCCGTGAATATTGCTGCTTCAGTCACTGCAGTGCAGTGTGCCTCAACGAGTGACCCAGCACTGATCGCAGAACCCCGGCTTTCCGGCTTTGACCTGTTGACGCATCATTCTAATGCATTGCTGGTCTGGACTAAGTACCGAGATTCCGCTTTGTCTGTGTGATCTACACCTTTAGATACGTGCAATACCTTCATTGAAAAAGTACTTGCCAGCGCTGGTACTCACCATGGCATCTGAGGTGCCAACTTGAGGCGAAGCTTGCATGACCAGATCGTGCCTCATTGGCATCCACACCCGTTAACCTTGTCATGAATCAGCACTTTGTTGCTGTGAATATCCAAACACCAGCAGGATGTCGCCGCGGTGTCGTGGCATCCGTGGGCGGAAAGACTGGTGGTTTCATATGCGTTCTTGAGTTGCCACCTGGAATGCCAGCAGCTGAGTTCAGCTTCACTGTGGACGTCTGGCACCAAGTAGGTGCTTCCTGGCCCTGTCATGCCTAGCATTTTAATGAGCAGCACAGGAAAGCTTGACACTCTTACCTTTGCAGGTCGCTAGTTGCCTCCAAGTTGACATGAGTGCTCTCCCAGACCCGGAAGTACCGCCTGTGCGCAACAAGCAGGAACGAAAACGTTCCACACGCCCCCTGGACTACCCGGTATGTTGCCCCATTGAGCAGTCACTGTACACAAGGCCAACATCTTCTGACAATTCTTGGATGCTATGTAATCGCTCTAGTGTTTACTGGGTGATTGTTGACCTGCAGGATTCAGAGTTGCCAAGCTCCAAGCGGCCACAAGGCGCAGTACCAGCTTCCTCCCATGGCGCTGCGCCAAATCCAGGGCCCTCCATACACACAGCAGATGCAGCTGCCCTAAAGCTGGCACATGGCAACGCTGGCCCAGACTCACAATGGATACCCCAGCACCAGCATGGCCCAGGCAGCTCCATGCCAGCAGCAGCAGCAGCAGGCAGTGGCCAGTGTACAGCTATCATCCAGCAGCCTTCCAGCAAGGAGAGCTCCCAGAAGCATGTCAATGGATCAGTGCTGGCCTCAAGTGCTGCAGCAGTTGGAAAGGTAAGAGGTTTTATGTTGGTGCCAACCAGCAAGTGGCTGTCTTGGAGTTGTTGCAACAGCTGCACACTCCTTTGTCAGAATGGTGCTTTGTAGTGTGTAGGTTGTGGATTGAAGCAGATGTCCTTCCTAGCTTTCGTGTGTACCTGATGGAGCTTTATTAAAGTCCTCACTAACTACATGTACATGGAGCTGCCCATGCCCTCGATTGCATCATTGCACAGGAAATGCACCCTTCACCTATACTTGTCTGTGCAGCACTGCTTATTAGGGCATAACCCAGCAAAAGAAGAACCACTTCAAACACCCCCTGCACTTCCTCCTCCTTGCAGACCAGCCCAATGCAGCAACGCTCTGCAGCACCTGTGACAGAAGATTGTGATGCCCTGGCACGTTCCCATCCCATTGCACCAAAGGCAGCAGCTGTAATGCCCTGGCACCCAGGATTCCAGGACAGCAGACAGGCAAAGGACTGCCCAGTTCCTGTGCCAAGCCCTAGCACCACCCATGTGCAACAGCAGCAGCAGCAGCAGATGCAGCAGCACTTGCTTGAAACAGGAGAACCCGAGGGCAATCAATACCAGAACCAGCAACAATGCCCTGCGCAGTTTGGCAGCACAGTAGAAAAGGCGGGTGCAGGGGAAGTTGTGCAGGAAGGTGCAAGATGCACAACATGTGGGGGCGGACAAGTCTGGGAGCAGCAGCAGCAGCAACAAGCGGGTTACCATGCAGCTGTGGTCCCCAAACTCTACTCGTCTGTCGGGCGAGGTGCGGGAGTTGGCGGTGGTGCAGCAGGTGGGCTCTGGGGGGTTTTCCATTGTCTTGGAGGTCTTGGAGAAGAATAGCAGCAGCAGCAGCAGCAGCGAATGCAGCAGGGGCGCAATCAGCTCTACCAGCGCAGCAGAAGACAGCAACGGCTCTGGGGCTGGGCGGTTTGCACTCAAGGTTGGGAAGGACTACTTAGAAATGCCTTCTGATTACAGGAAAAAAGTACCAGTAACAAACCATGCACGAAGGATGCAGACACAGTTCAAGTCGGAGCATGCTGTCATGTCAAGCGCAAACGGTGCTGATTACGTCCTGAAGGGCTTTGGAGTGGGGTCTGTGGATTGGGAAGGCACCACCAGGCCTTGCCTCCTGGTGGAGTTGGCCCCGCATGGCTCTGTGGATAGGCTGCTAACTGATGACATGGGCAGGCCGGTGGGTTTGAGCCAAGAGAAGGCACACAAAATCCTCTGGTATGCTGCCCACGCTCTTACGGAAGTGCACGGGTGTGCTAAGGCCCTCTACCGAGACCTGAAGGCTGAGAACCTCCTGATGTTTGGGGACAAGGATGATCCTGAGGTCAAGCTTGCAGATTTTGGCATCTGCAAGGTGCTGCTGGAGCCGGACTGCCGTGCGGATACTCAGATAGGCACACCTCAGTTCAAAGCCCCGGAGCAGGAAAACCCCAGAGCTTCTCAAGATGTGAGGGTGGATACGTATCAGCTGGCTTTGTTGCTGCTGCAGCTGCGGTGGGGCAAGCCACCATTCTGGTGGCTGTGGGAGGGTGGGGTTAGTGAGGAGGAGAGGAAACAGCGCAGGGGCCTGAGAGAGCTGGAGAGGGAGGGTTGTCCCTACAATCAGGAGGAAGCAGGGTTCCCAGCACTGACCCCTAGGGAGAGGGCGTTCCTGCAGCGCTGCATGTGTGTGGAGGTGCCTCTCAGGCCTTTTGTGAGGGAGGTGGTCTGCAGAGATAGCTACATGCTAGAGGGGCCTTAGGGCGGCTTTGAAGGAGGCCTGGGTGAATGCGGAAGATAGGAAGCAGAGCAGGGCTTGGGTAATGGAAATAGGGAAAAGGATACGGGAGGCAGAGCAGGCTTGGGTGAAACAAGGAGAAGGACTATCCCACGCAAGCAGGCATAGCAGTCAGGGTTCCTTGTGCTAACCCCTGCCTGAAGAGAGGGCTTTACGCATCGTTGCATAGGTCTGTTAGGTTGAAAAGGGTATTAGGCCATTTGACTGGGCTTGACCTGCTGTGCACAGGACAGCATGCCCATGTTACAATGGCCTTCCTTGGGGTGATGAAAGCGAGTGAGGGTCGGTGCAGAAGTTTCAGTGTGTGTGTATTATTATTATTATTACATTTCATGATATGCCATAGCAATAAGTGCCATAGGCCCCGCACCTCAAGCTGTCACAAAGAGCAGCGAGGTGGAACAGAATACGGGTAAACTTCGACATGTATGACAATATATGCATGCCTAAACATGAGGTCCAGCAGCTAGGTCAAAATCACCCAAAACCTCCACTGCCCCAATGGGGGTAAGAGCCTCCCTCCTACTTAAGAAAGCAAGGAGGGCTTGTAAGCCCGGGTGCAAGCAATAGTTGTGTGTATGAGCATGAGCACACTACCTGCATACCCACCTCCAGGCATGAGTACTACTTTTAAAGATACTCTAACAAGGTGGCCCTCTGGGTGGCCTAAGTTTCCAGCTGGAGGAAGCAGCGTGCATTGGTGGGGCAGGGCTGATGCCTTGTGACAGCCGGTTTGCAGTGTGATCGAGACCTGTACTATCAAATCCTGGACCAGGGTGGGCACCAATTCTGCCGATGCATGTTGACATTTTCAGAAGGGTCATGGGTTGACCTGCATATCCTGGTGTATGTTGTAGCTCATGTGCATTATGCATGTATGCATGGCATGGGTAGCTCATGTGCATTAGTACATGCACGCGCAGAAGGAACCAGAGGCCATGGTGTACGGGCTGAAGTATGGGATGGTAGGGTTGGGGGTGGCTTCGTGGCGAGCCAGAACTGAGTCTTTGCCCCTAGTAGTAGGTGGGTACGCTCATCAGTAGGCTTTACGTCCTTAGCTTTAAGGGGGAAGGCTGGTAATTCCAGGGTCATTTGGGACTGGTCCAATACAGGCAGCTAAGTTGCTGGGGTGGCATGGGGAAGCATACTAGAGTGAAACAAACCCATCCGTGATCATCACGGCCGGCGCCGGCCGGCGCTTTTGAGGTTTACGAGGGTGTAAGGGTTCCGGCCCAGGTTGCCTGTCACAGTGACTCACGTGAGTCCGCCGCGAACGCAGACCTCTAAAGCCCAATGTCGATAGCTGAAACTTCAAATGCGCTCATTCCCTAAGTTATTGTTCGAAAACATCCGCACCGGAGCCTCTCTTTCAGACCCCGGGGCCCTACGCGTCTGCATGGGCGATCTTCCGCGAGCAACCTATCGGCTAAGTCGACAAGAGGCTCCGCGCTTTGTTTTGCTGCATCCCAGTTTAGTTTGTGAGCGCAAATTTAAGTTCTGCTACTTGCTGGGGCTTATAGAGGTCTGCGTCTGATACGCAAGGTGTTGCAGATGGAGCTTGCAAGTCAGGGTCGAACTTGCAAGCGAGCAATGGCTTTGAGGTGCATGTTCGTGCGCTTGCGATTACACCGTGTATTTATACGTTCTTAAGATCCGTTAGGCAGCAATAGACTGAACCAGCAACGGCCCCTGTGTGCAAGCGCACACCCATGCAGCAGCACCAGCAGCAGGAAAGGGTGGGGTTAGCAACGGGTCAGAACATGGTCCAGGCTTGCATATAGTCTAAGGACACCCTATGTGTGGTCCCTACTAAGTTTTGGGGGAAATTGAGCAGGTCATGATTTAGCAGCCTTCCCCCTTAAATTAGCAACCATGTGTGGATGTCCGCATCCTACAAGGTTCAAAGTTGTTGTCCCTGAGGGTGACTGTGAGGCACAGTGTCAGCTCATAGCTGTTTCAAGGAGGATGCTCTTGAAGTCTGCTCAGGGCAGACAAGGGGGCAGGAGCCTGCAGCGCAATATGCAGCATGGCGGTACTTCTTACCCCGTGGTAATCGTCATTGTTTGCCATGCCATTGCAACCGATGGAGGAGTGGGTGGTGTTCTTGATCATGGGCTCTGTATTGCCTGGATACATGTTTCGGTATCAGTACTGCTTGGTTGGTGGTCTGGAAGCCATTGTGTTTGGATCCATCCGATGGTGTGTTTGGTCGTTTCGACCTAGCAGCCCTTTGCGGTTGCCACACCTTAAATGTTTGTTGTTGTTCTTACCAGTTCTAGAGCATGCTGCGGCATTAACAGGAGCACTCTAATGGGTATGCTTGTGCTGTTGGTGGGATGCAACAATAGCTCCCACCGGTTCATCTGAGGGCTCTCCTCTAAGTATGGTTTGGGCAGTTTCAGATGCACCTAGCTGTTTTTGTAACAGCTTGAGGTGCGGGGCACAAACGCTGAACCATCGGTCTTTTGACACCAAACCATTCAAGTTGTGCGTGGTTTCAGCATGTGCATTCTGCAACCAGCTATGTTTTGACACAACGCTGACTCAGGCAATACAGTCACCCGCAGGAGTTCTTATCGCGGTGACCCTGTCACTCCTAACAGTGAAGGCCGTTGAAGGTCCGCGGCTGCATCAATGCCGCTTCTTTTATATGCACTGTTTTGCAGCACATGCCAGTGCCCCTCATGTTCTGTGGTTCTTCTGCCACACCGTTTTGTGAGTACAAACAAACAAAGAAACATTCTAGGGTGTCTAGTGGGTGTCTTGCTCCTGGCTGATGCTGAAGAGATATTGCACTGTGTAAACTCATGGATGCTCAGGGGGAGCTTTACACAGATTCTTTTTTCACCTTCTTGCACTAAGTTCCGTCTGCGCTCCATGCATTTGCCAGGGTCTGCATTCTTTGCTTTTCATTTGCAGCATCTCAGCTGGCAATGGCCTCGTTAGGTATGTATGTCCAAGCACCTATATTGTTTGCATTACTACTACTTTTATGTAGCTAGTTGTAACGTGCTTGGCTTGCTGTTGACTGTGTCAGTCAGCTGGTCAGCGCACAGCCAAGTTAGAATGTGCTGGCCTGACATACATTGCCTAGCAAGGGAAAGGGGGTTTCCTCGCCTTCTCTGTAGCTGTCTCTCTCTCTGGCTCTGGCAAGGGGTAATGTGAGAGCTGGTGGCAGCCAGTGTGATACTGACTCTTGGACAGGAACATTAGGTATGCCGTTGGAGCCTAAGTATGACGAAGTGACTTGTCTGTAGTGACTCAGAGCTTAAACTGATTCCCAGAGTGACTGAAGCGTGCAGACTTGATTTGACTGGTCGGACTGCTTGTCGACCAATTTTCCCTAAGTAACTGTGGGAATACAAGGGTGAAGCTTGCTCCCAAAAGCTTGTTGCAGAACGCAGCCCGATGGTGAGATGGTTGGCTGGGTACATAGCATGCTACCAGGGCTTGAAGCTTTGCACCACGCACAGGTTGGATGTATCTCCGGCCTGCGTTTTCAGCTCTATACATGCATAGGCATATGCCACTACAGTGGTACTGAGCCTGCTTGATGGCTTCACGTCAATTTGTCCCTAGAGATATATTTCATGAGTGTTACACAGTTGGCCCCACAACAGTGTGCCAGGAATCCCATAAGGGAGCTAAGGTAGACTCAAAACATCTTGCTAGCTGCTTTGCCTGTCCTTACAACAACCCTAATCCCTTAAAAGGGGGTAACATGCATGGTCCACTCCTTTGCAGACACAGCAAGGCTCTCTGCATACTCATGAGCAGCAGATAAAGATCACCGTCCGTATGATATTTCAAACATTATCCGTGCAAACTATATAGGAGAGAGAGAAGTAGTACGCAGAGAAAGGGGGGAAATCCCTTGCATACGTTATGGGCCCAGTAGGCAAGCTATATGTGTATGGACTCCATCAAACGAGTGTTTGCCTCCAATATTAAACTGCCTGTGAGCATGACCTATTTCAGTCAGACAGAAAACCAAAAGCAGGCAAAAGCCCAAAGGGATGGGGGATGATGATTACTAAATTCCGTGATATGCCATAGCAAGTAGTGCCAAAAGCCCTGGGGTATAGGCCCATGGCGCATAATTCTAGATACAATACCATGTTGCGTAAGGACATGCCAAGAGATTTTGACCAACATATGGCGTCTGGGCTGTCTGCAGGTTTCTACCCAGAAGCATTAGCCCAGGACAAGCAACCGATAAGCTCTCCCTTGAGCCCTGGAGCAACATTTGTCCCAACCCGGAACCAATTCGCTGAAGCTTCACACCACAGCTTTACAAGCGTTAGGCGCCTTGTTGTCAGGCACACCCCCATTCACCTAAAGTAATTATTGTTCAAAAGATGAAAGCCAAGCTGCTGCTGCGGATGGGTGCTACTGCTACCCAGCCCTCCCTTTTCCATTCCCTCACTCCTGCTATGGCAGCTACATGTACTACTGCAACCTCACGCCCCTTGCTATCCTTAATCAATCTTCCACAGGCCAGCAATCCAGCCTGCCACACAGCAGTACCGGCAACGACTCCTACTGCTGCTACCAAGCAGCTCCCCCGACCTCCCCCATAACAGTGGGTGACGCTCCTCCACTCCGCAGCTCCTGCATATCATGTTCCAACCCCGCCAAACTCCCTTTCAGCTGTGCCACTAATGCCATAATCCCATCTAAACCCGTCACCACCTTGGAAGCTGCCGCACGCCCACTCCCACCCCCACTGTCCACAACTGAAGCACCATTACCACTGGTACCCATTAGCACCGCACCGGCACTTTCCAGCTTCACACCCCCACCCCCAACATACCCTCTCGCACGACCATTGCCAACAATAGCTGCAGAGGGGCTCCCTCCCATCCCGGCAGGTGCTGTCAAGGCAGCAGCAGGGAACGCACCTACTGCTACTGCTGCTGCTGCACCCCTAGGGCTCCCTTCCTCGTCAAACATAGGCGTGTACCTCAAAGGAGATCCCCACCTTGTGCCACTGTGTATGACACTGCTACTGCCACTTGCAAGCCCCTTGCTACTGCTGCCACTATGAAGAGGAGAGACTCTTCCTGTACCACCCTCTCGCTGCTGTACCGCACTTCTTGTCCAATGCAGGCTTGACGCCAGGCTAGTAGGACTGATAGAGGCCACGCTCCTTGAGGTATTTGTTGTTCCATTAGACATCCCATGCTGCTGCTGGTGAGTAGGTGAAACACCTGAAACTCCCATCCCTTGTCTGCTGTTTGGTGACGACCCAGCACTACCCGACAGCCGTCCGGCCTTGATCAACTCCCCTTGCTGCTGCTGCTGCTGTTGCCACTCCTGCAGCCACCACTCTTGCTGCTGCTGCTTCTGACCACCGCCACCCTTCCCCTTCATCCTCCGCAGCTGCTCCTCCTCCTCCTGCTCCAGCTGCTGCTGTTTCTGCACCATCTGGGCCCGTAATGACCCCGGGCTGCTCCTGCGCATGGACCCAGTGCTCCTAGCAGAATCTGGCCAGTCAGGGTCCCATTCCCCAGCAGCCCCTCCCCCTACCACATATCCCCCTTGCTGCTGCTGCTGGTGCTGGTACTGTTGCCAAGCATGTGGGGAGCCCTTAGCTGAGTTTGGCCATTCAGGATCCCAGGGGACGCCGCCTTCCTCATCCTCCTGCCACTGCTGCAGGTCCTGCTCCTGCTTTTGCCCTGCCTGCTGGTGCTGCTGTTGCTGCTGTCGCCAACGGGGTGAAGGCTGCCTCGGGCTCCCACCACCCCACGCCTTGACCCAATCACCTCCATTAGTGCCAAGCCCCTGCTGCTCTAAGCGCTGCTGCGGCTGCAGCTGCTGCTGATGTCTATGGAAGCTCCCCCCTCCTTTACCCCCCGCAGGGGATCCCACTCCAACCCTTGGAGACCCCCTGCATGCGCCCCATGACTCCAACCACTCCCTACCCTTTTCCCCTTCCCGCTGACCACCCTGCTGCTGCTCTTTTCCCCCAATCTGCTGCACCAGCACCCCTGTCTCACTACCACCCAGTAAACATCTTCTCAAAACCCGTGGTGACTCACCCACAGTCCTAAACCCTTCTTGTGACCCTTCCCTCACACCTGTACCCACACTCTTTGGCCCACCGCCGCTGCCCTTAGGTGACGCTGCTGCAACTGTCGCGATGTCATGACCGCCATGACTCTCCCCTTCTGTACTGTCCTGCCCCCAAGGCGAGCCCCCCATTCCCCAAGGGGATCCCACCCCTACCAACCCTCTTGGTGACTCCACTCCCACTAACCTAGGACTCCTACTAGTGGGAGACCGTCCTCTCACACTGCTCGCTGAACCAGGCCTGACATATCCAAGCTTTGCAGACCCCACTCTACTACCTTCCCCGCTACCACCACCAGCAGTAGCAGCAACTGCTGCAGCTGGGCTAACACCACCCTGGCCACCAGCAGCACCAGAGGATCCAGCGCTACCACCAGCAGCACCATCAGAAGCCGCACCCGATGCCCCCCACCACCCATCCTCATATGATGACATCACCCTCGTGGTCCTAATCGTCAGCAGAGGACCCCCAATCAAGCTCCCACTAGCACCAGGACCACCCCTCATCACCTCCAAGGCATCCTCGTCAAACTCCCCACCCCCCAGGACCCTCTGGTTGCACCTGTGCTGCTGCTGCAGTAGCTGCTGCTGCTCTCTGAGTTGCAGCTGTAGCCAAGCTCCTGCTGTCATAGGAGCAAAGGAACTCTTCTCTGGACCTCCACCAGGACTGGATCCTGCACCACCACCACCACTGCGATCAGCAGCAGCACCATCAGTACTACTGCTATATCCTGCACCCTTCTCCTCAATGTCACCCTCGTACCCTTCATCACTTAGTCTGAAGGCCCCACTGGGCTCAACACTGGCCGGCAGTGGTCCCTGCATCTCCTGCTCAACTCTGCTGCTGCTGACGCTGATGCCCCTGCTGCAGCTGCTACCATGGCTGCTGCTGACGCTATTTTCACCCTGCATATCCACATAATCACCACCACCACTGCAACCCTCAGGGCCACTCCCAGCATCACTAATCCCATCATCCCAATAAGCCGCATCCGCATTAGCTGCGCTGCTTCTCATCCATTCAGCAGAGCTGTCCCTTTCATCATTGCTTGCAGCAGCATCCAGAACCTCCGTCATACCATCGTGCCCACCACCACCATCAGCAGCAGCAGGAGCACCATAATCTTCATAATCATCATCAGAAGCAGCAGCAACTGATGCTCCAGCAGTAAACTCTAACAACTCATCCCACTTCCCAGACCCAAACCCTTCTTCTTCGCATAACAAGTTTGAATCAATCCCTTGCCCCTCTCCACCTTGCTGATCCTGCTCGTTGTGCTGTTGCTGCTGTTCCTGCCATTCCTGCTGCTGCATTACACTCTCTCTGTCCTCCGGCCAGAAATTACGAGGACTCTTGAACCTCCTTTTGCTACTGCCACCATTGTCCCTCACACCCACCCCGCCACCACCACCTGCAACCACCACAGCAGCTGACCCAGGGGCAGCTTTATCAGCAGTAGCAGGAGAAACATTCAAAGCACCGGGAAGAGCAGTAGCACCAACATTAGATTCTTCTCCTCCTGTTACTGATACAGCTTCATCGTTAGCAGACACTTCTCCCTCAACGACCTCAGTAGCTGCCTGTCCATGCCCCTTCTTCTTCTTCCTCCTACCTCCAGAGGACCTCCGAACCATTTTCACATCAGCAGTCCCTGCTGCTGCTGCTGCCCTTCTAGCACGGATCCTCCCCCCTGCCCCTGCTGCTACCTCTCCTGCTGCTGCTGCTGTCTTACCACTGCTCTTCCTCCTGCTACTCGCAGAGTGATCTTTCACCCCCTTGGGGCTCCCCACCTCCCAACTCTCCCCTCCAGCCCCCACACTTGTACTGCTGACGTACCCACTACCACCACCACCAGGCCCGGTCTGCTCCTTCTCCTGTCGACTACTATGCACCAAGCTCTTATGCCTGTTAAATGCTACCAGCATGGTAGGCCCCTCTGTGCGGATATAGCTGCTTCTGAACCCTGGAGCCCCCGCTGCAGCTGCAAAGGCACTGCTAGTGACACCAGTGCCGGCTGGACCGGATTGTACCGCCCACGGAGCACTACTACCATAGTCATCAGCTCCTCTTGCTGCTGCTGATGGTGACACCGGGGTCACTTGTTCGTCACCCCTTGGTCCTGGAGACTTGCTCTTGGACCTACTACTCCGCCGAGTAGCACTAGCCGCCGTCCACTTTGGAGAGCCACATGTCGACTCTAAAGCATCACTCACACCAGTCGTTCTCCTGGAGTGACGCGAGTTAGTCCTGCTCCTGACCAGCCCACCACTCTCACCACCACGACCACCGCCACCACCAGCAGCAGCGCATGGCCAAACAGATGCAGTTACAACAGCAGACGCTGGCCGTCGAGGCAAGCCACGTTCACTGCTAGTTGTAAGGATGGTGACGTTGCCACTTGCAACTCTGCTGGTGCTGACACTCCTACGTCTCCCCCTTCCTGCCCCCACCGCCCCTTCCACACCTCCTCCTCCTCCTGCCACAGCCGCCCCAGATGCAGCTGCTGCTGCTGTCCTTCCCGTGCTGATGCTCCTCCCACCCCTTGCCCCTACACCACCAGCTGCTGATGCTTGTACTGCTCCTGCTGCTACCACTGCGGGCACCCCCCATTGTGGCTGTCGCACTCTCTCAGGGCTGTTACTGCTTATGACAGGCTTCACTGCCTTTGCTGCACTGGCTGCGGTGGGGGCAGTAACACCTCCACGTCTCGCTCCTGCAGCTCCTCCTGCTGCCTTTGGTGCTGTTGCTACTTCTGACTTCAGACCATGTTGCAGCTTCTGTTGTCGTTCCTGCTGCTGCCGTCCTGAGCCAGTGACCGCCTTCCCTAACAGTCCAATGGCTGCCACTGCTGCTGCAGTAGCTGCAGCTGCCGCTCGTACTGTTGCCACACCACCCCCACCCCCACCACCAGCAGCAGGAGGAGGTGATGGACTGCTCCTGCTCTTCCTTCCTACACCTGCCTCAGGAAGCTCTTTAGAAATGCTTCGATCAAGTCTCCCAAGCGGTCCTGCTGCTGTTCCTTCTGACGTCATATGTTGCTGCTGGGGTCGCTTGAACCGCTGATCCTTCTGCTGTTTACTTGCCTCTCTCTTCACCTGCACCCCCCATGGCCCCTGCTGCTGCTGTTGCTGCTGGGCCTCATACTCCCAAAGCTCCTGCTGCTGTATCTGCTCCTCCTGTACTACCCTCTCATCAGGACGTAGCACAGCAACAGCTTGATGCAATAGCCAAACGTCAATAGCTTCCCTGCTCTTCTCAGTTTCACCAGAACGAACCTTGCCTACATTTGCCCCTGCTGCTGCTGCTCCTGCAGCTTTTGCTTGTTTGTTTGCAAGAACCCCTCCTGCCCTGGTAACTTCACTACCACTCAAAAGAGCAGCATGAGCAGATGATCTTCCGGCAGTCCTGCCTGCAATCACGCCGGATGGCGCTGCCGCACCTTGAATCAGCATTCCTGGGGTCACTGCTGCGGCTGGTTGTTTGCAACTCCTGCTCCCATCAACTCCATATGGATCCTGGCACCCCCCAGCACTACCTTTTCCTCCTCCCTCTGCACTAGCCCCTGCCACTGCTGCCACTGCTGCTGCTGTGTTCAAGGGTGTTGCTGCTGCTGCTGCTGCATCAGGTTTCAAACTGAAGGTAGCAGCAGGAGCAGCACCAGCAGTGCTCTCACTTCTCACAGCAGAAGCTGCAGCAGCGGCTGCTGCAGCCCTAGCAATAAGATTAGCATGCACAGGCAGCTTACACAGCCCATCTTGCATGGGTTTTGTGGATCTGCTGTTAAGTGCCCCTCCCAAGCTCACCCCTCCCCCCTCACTGCAAGCAGTGCCACGCCTTGGTCTTACCCCTAATGTACTGCCGTACCGCTGCTGCTGCTGCTGCAATATCCCGCCTCTTTCAGCACTGTACAGAACCTCAGAGTCATCGACCGCCCACCCCTGTGGCAGCATTGGTTCTGGCTGCCAATAATCCCTACTCTCCAGCGCCCCAGCACCCCTGTGTGCACCAGATGATGTACTACCACCACCACCAGAAGAAGCCACAACAGCAGCAGTAGAAGCAGCTGACACATGCGGGACATGGCCATAATCTGCTGTCTGCAGAGGGGCTGCGCTCCATGCTGGGTTAGTCCTCCAGTTCAGCACATATCCTTCAGACGCACCATGCACCCCAGCCTGACTTTCCCCACTGCTGCTGGTGTCACTAAGTCTCATGTCAGCAGTGGTTAGAGCTGATATCGCCCTGCAATGCTCCTGCTGCTGTTCTTGCTGCTCCTGCTGCTGTTCATGCTGCTCCTGCTGCTGCTGTTCCTGCTCCTGCTGCTGTTCTTGCTGCTTCTGCTGCTGTTGTTCCTGCTCCTGCTGCTGTTCTTGCTGCTCCTGCTGCACCTCCTCTTCCTGCTCTTTAGCTATAATGGCCTCTAGGCTTGAGCATTCTCCTTCTGGGATGTAATAGCTCTCCCGCCCCTGTTGCATTAGCGCTGGAGCAGTGAACAAGGCCTTCCATCCCCCACAACCAGCACCAGCACCACTTCCCACCCCATTCCAGTCCCGCAGGACAAGTCCACTGATGCCGCTGCCACTGTTACGACCACCACCACTGCCAGCAGCAGCAGCTCTACGTGTAGTGAGCTTCCCTCCCTCTGACATCACCCTCCTCCCTTCAATCCCCTGCTGCTGTGGCTGCCACCAACCCCCAAGCATCATATACGTATTCCCCAAACCCACACTGCTCCCCGTCTCTCGCAACTCCTCCCCACCCACTCCACCAAAATCCACTACTCCCCCACCATGCCTTTTCCCTACACCAGGACATGAACCACCTCTTCCAACTGGCACAACCCCACCTGCTGTCCCCAGCAGGCTCGGTAGCATCCCAGCAAGGTATGGTTCCCCACCTCCCAGGCTTGCTACAGCCGCCTCTTGAGATGCAACCCTGGCATCCCCCTCCTCCCACTGCTCCATCTGCCTCACCATTGCTGCCTCTTGCTGCACCTGCTGCTGCTGCTGTCGCCGCAGCAATGCAGCTGCAATCCCACTCGGCAACCGCCGCCCAATCCCCTCACCCAGCGACTTCTTCCCTAGCATCCCCGGGCTGCTTCTCCCACCATCCACCCGCCTCCCACCACTGCCACCTCCCCCCTCACTAACAGCCGCTTCCAACACCCTCCCACCAGACATGCCAATTCCCCCATCACTAGTAGTTACATAAATCATCCTCCGCCCTAGAGTACCCACCCCACCGCCACCGCTCCATCCACCACCCTCGCTGACAGCTGCTCCCACTCCCATCATCCGTCGCCCCAGCGTTCCTAAAGCACCCGCAACACTGTAACTACCCCCCTCGTCCCGGCATTGGTCCGCCAGTGCAACCAGTGGCATACCTGCTGCCATAGCGTCCGACACACTTCTGAGCAGTTGCACCCGAGCATGTGCTGTTAAGATCTGCGCTTCATGCCCAGCAGCAGCAGCGGCACCAACAGACCCCATCGTGGCCCCTGCATCCGATGTAGAGCTGCTAGAACTGATGAAATAGCCTTCATTCCCAACCCAAACCACCTCCTCAGCGGCTGCTGCTACAACTCCACTTCTACCCCCTTTTGCTGCTCCTTCTTCAGCCATTCCCGACAGCAGTTTACCATTCCTGAGCCCGCCTTCCTGCTCTGTTGACTCCTGCTTCTGCTGCAGCATCAACAAGTGATCTAACCTGGTAGCATCCACATCACCTATCGTCCCACGCCCACCAGCACTCCCCCAGCCACCACCAGCAGCAGGGCTACCAGCTTCCCTCCTCCTAGGTGATGCTGACGCTGCCCTCCGCTTCTGTCGGGGTGGTGTAACATCTCTACTCATAGAGTTGCTGCCACCACCCCTACCTACTGCACTAGAAGACTCCGCCCTCCGCCCACAGCTACCATTGCCACCACTACCTTCAAACACTGCTTCTTCTTCCAGAATTGCCAAGCGGCCATCACTTACTTGTCTCCCTCCTAAGTTTAAGGCAGGACAGCCGCTACCTTTAGAATCACCAGCAACAGCACCATAAGGAGCAGCTGCAGCAGTGGCAGCAGTGGAAGTACCACTGCTGCTGCTGCTACTAATAGTAGCCACAGCATAAGCAGCAGCAGCTGTTCCTCCGATTGATGCAGGTGGTGTCATCGTCTCCGCCACCAGCAGCTGCCTAGCTCGAGCCAGCAGGGCATCAGAATACTTCCGCACCCGACCAGGACTGACACCCGCTGCGGCTGCTCTCGCTGCTGCTAATGCTGTACCACCCTCCTTCACAACCTGCACCTTTACCTTCATCTGCCGCTGCTGCTGCTGCTGCTGTGTTAACGGTGATACGCTTTCAGCAGCTTCCTGCCCCTCCAGCTGCTGCTCTGCCTGTTGCCCTCGCTGCTCCCCACCTTGCTGCTGCTGTTCCTGCTGCCCCAACTGCTCCTGCTGCAGCTGCTGCAGATTCGCCATAGCAGCAGTAGCCACCTCACCAAGCTGCTTGAGGTACCAATCATGACTGGCCAGCTTCACTTGCAGAGCTCCATCTGAGCTACTTGCAGAAACCCTACTGCTCCTCCTACTGCGAACAGGGCTGCTGCTCATGCTCCCACCATCCCTCCCGCCCCCTCCTCCTGCTCCTGCTGCATACAAGCCCCCACCAGAATTAGGGCTTAAGCTTGTGCTCCGAGATTTAGTGGGTGTCAAGCTCCGAGCCCAGATGGGCGATCCCCCACGGGGGCTCGGTCTAGTACTGGTGCTGGCGTTCCTAGGGCTTCTGCTTGTGTCTCTTGAGCTCCCACCAGCAGCAGCGGCAGCTCTGCTAGGGCTTGCTGGCACTGATAAGGACCTGCTGTAACCCAGACCTCTGCTGCTGTCATGCCTGCCTCTTGCAGCCATGGCAGCAGCAGCACCACTCCCACCCCCACCTCCGTCACTACCATATGAGCGACCAGCAGCACCAGCAGCTCCTGGGGCTGTTGCTACACCTGCCATCCCATGCATGCCACCAGAAGAACTCCCAGCTGCTCCACCCCTAACTTCTCCAGGCTGCAGAGTAGATGCCGCTGCTGCTGCTGCTGCTGCTCTTGCTGTTGGGCTGTACCCGAGCCCATTTCCCACCACCTTTCCACTACCACCACCCAAAGCAGTAGCACCAGGCTCCCCTTCTGCGCTGCTGCTCCATCCCCGTCCATGCTGCAACCCCGCACCCATCCCATGGACCCCACCGACCCCAGTGTCTATACCACTAACACATTCATCATCAACCAGTCCTGCGCATGGATACTCATCATATGTGTCGCTCCACCCATCTGACTCATACTCCCCATCCCCTGCTGGTCCCACATCCCCAGCTTCAACAACGTCACTGTACAAACAGTACTGTGTAGGGTCAAAGTTCTCAGAGCTAGATCTATATGGCTGAACCTTCAGCGAGCGTAAAGCTGGCGGATACGTGGCAAAGGCAGCATCTCCTGCCGCTGCCACTGCTGCTGCTGTTGCTGACGTGTCAACATCACCATTGCTGCTGCTAATCATGCAACCAGACCAAGGTGGGCTAGCTGCTTCACCTGCGGATAGCAGCCCAACTTGAGGCAGCATTGCTACCTTCCCTCCTGCTGCTTCTAGTCTTTCTGCATCCCTTGCTGCTGCTTCTGTTGTGCTCCACGGTCTCCTCATGGTTGTGTTCAACAGCAACACCCCGCTAGATTCCCATCCCTCATTTTCCTCATACTCAGTCCCAGAACAACCCCCTGCAGTACTGCATCTGCAGTACTCGTTGCTGTAATAGTAGCCCCCACTCACCAAGTAGGATCCATCTTCTGGTGTGTCTGCAGCATCCTGCTGCTGTTGCTGCTGCTCCTCTACTAACATCCACTGCTGCTGCTGCTGTTGATGTCCCTGCTCCCCTTGCAACACCCCCTCTTCGTGCTCTAGCACCTGCTGTTGGTGCTGCTGCTGCGGGAACATGTGTCTTAATGAAGCTTCTGCTCCTGCTCCTCCTCCCCCTCCTCCTCCTACTGCTGTTGCTGCTGCTGTTGAGCTTGGGTGCTGTTGTGGCACCACATCACCCCCACTGCTGTACCCAGATGACAGCACGTGATGAGTGTCTATTGCGAGTGAGCAAGTCTCGCCCTCTGTGCCCAAACCGGACCCCCTAAGCCCCGAACCAAGCTGCTGCTTCTGCTGCTGCTGCTGGAGCTGTGGACTACAAGCTCTTGCTACTGCTTCTGCCAAGGGAGAAGATTGGGGAAAACCACTCAAAGTAAGAAAGGCTGCAGTGCTGCTGCTGATGCCACTGCTGCTGTTGTTGTGGTGAACAGGGCCGTTGCTGTTGCTGGATGGGATTACGTGAGCAGCATGACTCTCTGCAGAAGGGCTGCTAGGTCTTTCCAGCTGACTCATGATGACGCGCTCCAAAGGTCCTGGACCAAGCTGCCTATTAGCACCACTGTGAAGTGGAGAAGAGCTACTTGCGCAGCTAAAGCCGCTGCAAAGGGTGTTGGTGATGTTGCTGCTGCAGCTATAGCTGTAGCTACTGCTGTTGCTGTGCTGGCTGTTGCTGGGGTGGTAGCTGTAGGTTGTGAAGGTGCTAGGGCTGCTGAGTAATGCTGCTACTCTCCCTGCTGTGTTGGTGTGGCTATGGAGTAAGTCTGGGTAGATAGCTGCAGCTGCTGCTTGTACTGCTGATTTATGTCTGGAAAATAGACGTGCAGGAACCTGAGAAGAGGCGTAGCCAGTACTTCCTGTTGCTTCCTGTGAATAGGAGTAGGACGTTAAGGGGGTGCACCTGGTGGTGAGGGTGTATGGTTCTGCTCTGGAGTCTAAATCTGGGTGGCCTGAAGCGCAAAACAGAACTTTTTGCAGCTGCTGCAAGACGCCATGCACAGCATTAGCGTCCTCGCTGTGTAGGTAGGGGCTTGTTGCTCGAGGGCTTGCTCCTTTAGTGCTGTGGCTGTCAAACGAGCTGTCACTGTGGAGAGATGATGTGACTTCCCTCGTACGAGGATGGGGGGTGCAGGGTGGGATCTGACCTGTCCAAGAGCTCTCCTCCCGCTGCAAGTACCCTTGCTCCTGGTATGCGAAGGGCTCAACTGAAATCTGCCAACTGCAGTGGCTCTGGTCGCTGCTGCCCTGGTTGTACACGCGCCTTTTTAATGATTTGTGAGCAGATAATTCTTTAAGTGGATTAAGAGCAGCTGAATTTGGCTGTTCAGATAGTATTTCTGGTGCTTGAGGCGCTGTCAAACAGTCCAACGGGACTTTGTCCATGCATCCAGCAGCTGCGTCGAAGTCTCCTTCCGTGATGGGAAATACATCGACCTGAAGATATTCCGTAAATCATGATTAGGTGGGCATGACTAGGCTTTAGTCTGCAGCCGACGAAGGTAGCAAGCTACCTTTTGTAAGTGGTCTCCTGCGTGATGGTCTTCGTCATATCCGTCTTTCGACAGAGGTATTGAGGCTGTACCCGCATGAGGACACGCACAAGCACTGCAGGCACTGGATATAAATCGGATGTCGCCCTCTTCGTTTTGCGGTTTAAGTTGGGCGAGGCGAGGGACTACAGTTGCAGCTTCTGATTCCCCCTCGAGGAAACACTCCTTTTTACTGTGCTTTCTGCCGTTTGCAGGCGAAAAGCTAAAAGACGCAATCACTTTGTTACAAAGCCACATCAATCATCGCTCTGACTCGAGCCGAGCCCTTCGTGGGACCAAGTGCATTGTGGTCCCACTAGTGTCAAACGGATTATGAGCAACATACGCAAAAAGTATAACATTTGAGCATGAGGCAAGATTGAAATGGGATTGTCGGGATTGTCGTATGCGGCTTTGTCAAGCACGGCATTCAGATTTCTACCGACTGTCAACTGGGCCGGTGCTAAAGCCGAAACCCGCGACACCACATCAGTCAGCGGACTCACTGTAACGCCACATACTACAGTAGGCCACGAGTCAGAACATGTGTGCAGTGCAACAAGCTTTGGTGTGTAGACCGTTGAGCAATCCCCTGCTATTTAGCCAATCGGTTGTCCCACCACTAGTGTCGACCTTTGATTCAGACGGCACGACAGCCACAAGCATCACCGCCTCGCCAAACAAACCACTGCCAAAAGCTTGCGCAGTCCAGAGGGCCACAACCACCACAGTACCAAGGAGGAGCTCCGCTGCGATGTGATGGTAGCAGCCCCCTCCCCCGAACTATGTATATCTCGTGGTATAACTAGTGAGATGCATGATAAATGGCATGCTCAAATACATGTACTGGGCATGATGGCGTGAAATGGTATCCTTATAGTGATGCCCCCAATGGATTCATGCAACAGCAGCCACTAGGCAACAGAACAATTCTCAAAGGATGCAATTACCCCCTGATGAAAATTCTATTCTCTATGTCACGGCATGTTTAGTAATTCTATGTCACGGCATGCCAGACTCATACAATCCTTAAGCTGTCACATGAACATGGAGGTACAAGCAGCACAATTGCAGCCAGGGATGCTTCAATTCTAACCGGCCCCAAGCGCACTTGCACCAGGATCAGTGTTACTATAAAACCTGAGAGCCACTGCACGGCAAAGACATAACATCCAGGACCATCTGAATACGCATCCAGGAATCAAGAATGGCATTTGTCCAACCAACCAAGCTGCTACTTTGAAAAAAACACCCGGTAAGATGTTCTCAATTGCTTCCCTCATTAGGTGGGGATCCCTCTTCATAGAAAAATGGAAGCTTCGACAACTGATACACAGTACCTCTCACCGATAAGTAACTTTTGGCTGTCCATTGAACTGATCATCACCGGAAGAGATCAACATGGTAGTAATGTGGCAGCCTGTGTTCATCACTGTTGAGGTGCCGGCTCCAGTTCTACACCTTAACACAGCACTGTACCTTCATCTCTGCATCAAACCATAGCACTTTGAATGCCAACTACGGGTTTTTACTACAGTTCATGACATGCCATAGCAAAAAGTGCCATAGGCCCCACACCTCAGGCTGTCACAAAAAACAGCGAGGTGGAACAGAATACGGTTTGTCTTCGGCAAGCATGACAACGTATGCCTAGACATGAGGTCCTACAGCTAGGTCAAAAGCAACCAAAACCTTCACTGCCCCAATGGGGGTAAGATCCTCCCTCCTACTTAAGAAACAAGGAGGGCTTATAAGCCCAGGCGCAAGCAATAGCTGGTAAGCAGTACACAGCTATGATACGAAATGGTACCCTTAGAAAGATAGAAATACATCGACTCACAGCATACCTAGCCTTCAGACACTACCCAGGCTACGCTGGCGCTGTGGTTGACCACATACAAGACATCCACAGGCAAAGGCAGATAAATATGCATGACCTCCATGCACCTTGTATTTTCAACTAAGTCCCGAACCAGAAACTGCAGAAAGGGGGTCTGGGCTGCTGATTGTATCTAAAGGTGCTTAGTGGCTTGGATTCTGCGGACCTCTCCCGCCTCCTGCATGGCCAAGCTGGCCTGGGATCTGATGGTAACCACACCTGAAGTAAGGCCTGCTCAGCTGCCACCAACTTGATAACCAATCAATTAAACTCTACTCAAGGCCCCAGCACTATTGTTCAGCCACAATTTTGCCCATCATGCCAAGCCCATGCATCACCATCACTACCTCACAACACGACGCCCCCTCCAAGCTTACAAGCGTGCAAGACTTTGATCACAACAGGAACAGAGATCCACTTACAAGTGAGGGCAAGCAACCACAGCAATTACTGGGGAACCTGCTGTTTCCGTTTTAGTGGCACAGTATGCTACAGCATGTTCCCAGACCCCAGTCTTCACCCACTTTGCAGCAGCAGCTCCTCCTGCTCCTTCCTAGCCACCATTGCTTCTGCGACAAACACCAGCGCCTGCTGAATAGCTGGGGTGACCTGTATGGCACCAGACTGCTCTGTACGCAGCTGCCGTACAGAGACACCCAGCTTGTTCAGCCTGTCCAGCTGCCGCAAAAAGGCTTGCTGCGCCCGTGTGAGGCGCACCCCGTCCTGCTGATGATGCTGCTGCAACGGTGCTGGGCCATGCACTACGAGGTGCACTCCCTCCTCTGGCTCTTGAGTCCCCTGCTGTACCTGCTGCGGCTGCTGCACATCAATGGCTTGGCCATGCTGGCTTGTTGAGCTGCTTCCAATACTGCTGCTGCTTCCAGCACCACCGCCGCTGCTGCTCCCGCTGCTTCTCCTTGCTTCATTGTCACCACTGCAGCCCTCTGCGCCATTGCTGTTCCTCGTGCTGCTGTTGCTGCTTCCACCCTCATTTCTGCTGCTTCCAGCACCATTATTGCCACCACTGCTGCTGCTGCCGCTTAACCCATGGGTGTCCCTGCCCTTTGCAGACCTAGCCAGTCTCCCACTCCTTGCTGTACCCCCTGCTGTAGGCCTGTAGTACGCCAGTGGCAGCTGCCTTTTGAACTGCGCTGCAGCCCCTGCCCAAGTCACCAGCAGCGCTACACCTCTTTGCAAGCTGCGCTGCTGCTGCACTACACTAGTCACCAGCAGCTGCTGCTCCTCCTGCTGCAGCCGTAGCAGCAGCGGCCGCAGCAGCGGCAGGTACGCCTGGCTCCCAGTTGTTAGCTTTTGAGCATTTGCCCCAGCTACTAGTAACTCAACTGCCATGGCCTCATGCCGAGAGGACATTGCATAATGCAGGGCAGTAGCCCCATACAAGTCCGTGGCCTCTATGAACGCTCCAGAGCGGAGGAGGAGGTCTGCTACAGCTAAGTGCCCATGCTGTGCTGCAAGGTGTAGCGGCAAGGGCTGGAGGTAATGCAGGATGGGTTCATGGACAGGAGCACCGGCTGCGATAAGTGCTGCTACTGCATCTGCATGGCCCCCTATTACTGCCTTGTGCAAAGGCGTCTGTCCGTGGCTTGCTCGAGGACTTCGGGCGCAACCAGCAGCTGTAAGGGATAGGACAACTGCTGTGTGGCCGTTTGCGGCGGCATGGTGCAAAGGGGTTAACCGGTCCCAGTCCCCAGTGTCTAACGCTGCATTGCTTTGAATCAAGGCATTTACAGCTGCTAGATGCCCCTTCATGGCTGCAAAGTGCAGTGCACTTCGGTTCCGAGGATCCTCTATTTCCGGCTCTGCACCATAAGCGACTAGACTTGTGATGATGTCTGCATGACCATGGAAGGAAGCGATATGGAGGGAAGTTCTGCGGTTGAGATCACGCGCGTTCACATCAATGTCTGAATGAGTGTCAACTGGGGCGAGCAGGCATTGGAGGATATCTGCATCGCCCTTGGCTGCTGCTGAATGAACTGGGCTGCTGAAGTTGTTACTACTGCTGCTACTAGCATCCAGGCACATAGGGCACCGAAGATCAGGCTGTGCGTGCGCAGCCATAAGAGTCTGCACCACGGGAAGGCAGCCATTCATGACTGCTGCATGGAGGGCTAGTGAGAGATAATGCCTTGTGGCAGCAGCAGCTGAGAGAGAAGCTGCCAGCACCTTCACCATTTCTGCATCGCCCCGTGCCGCTGCTATGGTCACAGGCAAGTGGCAATACTTGTCGGTATAGCTGCTTTCTGCTCCTGCGGCTATGAGAGCTGCTGCTGTTGCTACATGACCGCCTGCAGCAGCTAGATGCAGGGCAGTACGCTGGCTAGCTTCATCATCTGCATTGATCATGCCACGATTAGCAGCGCACAGAGCTTCCACAACTGCTGTATGGCCCTTAGTGGCGGCCAGGTGTAATGCTGTCACGCCTGTGCCCTGGTGGTACGACCAATAGTCCTTGGCGCCGTGATCCAAGAGCCACTGCACCACTTCCAAATGACCTCCGCTGGCAGCCATGTGAAGGGTCCCATCGCGGTCGTCACCAATATCAAGGTATGAGAAGCTCTTCATGAAGGACTGCAGAGCCTGCAGGTTGCCAGCAGCTGCTGCAGCATGGAGCCTAGAGGGACAGGCATGAGGCCCGGAGTCTTGCTGCCACTTGCCATGGTCGCCCTTGGCCCCATGGTGGGTACCCATAGTGTACAGACCAGCGCTCGAGGCACGCTCAGTACTGGACGTGGGTCCTCGTTACTGAGTGCGACTACATGTCAACGACAAGTACACACGATGACTTCGAACATTAGGCACCATTCAGGGTCCCACAGGGCCCACAGAAACATTAAATCAGCCAGAATACGGAAGAGCTCTGCGCAAGCGACATGGTCATGGCCCTTTGACGCGATGTGGGCGCTATACTTCTGCGGCTTTAACCCTGGCGTGAAGTATTAGATTCACATTCCGTCTTTGCAGCCATGGAGTGCATGTTGAGGACGCTTCTAATTGAGCGCTCTACGAAGCTCTCCACTCACAGCCAATGAGCCAAAAAAACTGACTGCTTGAAGTGTCCCCGAAGTTACTCAGGTGCTGGACGGTGCCGGTTAATGGAGGGCCCACATATGCCCTACCTCAAGCACCACCCCTGACTCCATCACATCAGCCAGGGGGCCTCTTACAGCCAGGCTAGGCCCGGCAGTGAACAGTGCCACACTTGCACCATTGAATGTTGACCGTGACATCGGCCTGCCACTGCCACTGTACGTCAGATCCGTGCCTAGCACGTACTAAATACACGATACGAGAGATGCTCCTTTTCTACGAGAATCATAGGGAAGCAACGAACCTACAGCAAGTCAGACTCTGCGTCCTCCACGTTTCGCCCCAAACGCTTTGATGGGGCCACTTGGTAATTGGTAATTGGTCGTCCGAAGCCAAAGCAGAGGTAATACAACCCTAAAGAATCTGGCCAAAGGCAATACCGGCAGAGTCAACCATTAGATCACCCATGGCAGTATAGTGGGGGAAGATGCCATGCGATGCGATGTGATGATAGCAGAGCCCTTCCAGTGCCCTCAACCCTATCTGACCTGCATGATGGGTTCTCAAACAAACAAACAAACAAACATTTAAGGTGTGGCAACCGCCAAGGGCTGCTAGGTCGAACCGACCAAACACACCATCGGATGGATCCAAAACACAATGGGTTCCATACCACCAAGCAAATGGATATTACTACATTTCATGATATGCCATAGCAATAAGTGCCATAGGCCCCGCACCTCAAGCTGTCACAAAGAGCAGCGAGGTGGAACAGAATACGGGTAAACTTCGACATGTATGACAATATATGCATGCCTAAACATGAGGTCCAGCAGCTAGGTCAAAATCACCCAAAACCTCCACTGCCCCAATGGGGGTAAGAGCCTCCCTCCTACTTGAGAAAGCAAGGAGGGCTTGTAAGCCCGGGTGCAAGCAATAGTTGGTAACAAACCCCATTGGTTGGACCTCACGCCACATCAGAAGGGTGAGCATAAGCATTCCTAATCTTCCAAGCAGCTGCAACATATTTAGCTATACACTTAAATGCATGCTTGAAAGGGCCATATACTAAGCCAGACTCCTCATCGACGTCTACACCCCAGAACTCTTCATTAAGCATGCTATGCAGCTTCTCCTCATCAGATTTGCCATCCAATATCTGACATTTTGCAGCAACATCAGGGTCAGAAGTCAGCTTCTCCCACAGCTTTTGCCTTTGTGCCTGGTAAACAGGACAGTCAAACAAGAAGTGTTCAGGAGACTCAACTTCACCTCCCAATTCAGGGCCAAGATCACAGGACTTGCAGCACTCCCTACGTGCACTTTGCCTGCTAGCGCTCTGCCTACCGAATTTTGCTGTCATAGCGTTGAGAGGAAGAATACCTGCACGCAGCTGCATAATGAGTTCCATGCCTTTGCTCAGAGGGCCTGTGCACAGATATGGCTGCGGCTTGAAATAATTGATATCGTCATTGTAATGCTGCATATATGTCGCTAAAGTAGATTTATTCCTAGCACCCTCCTCCCGAACAGCCCTGTCTCTTTCATATATACTCCACCTGACATATGCCCTGAAGCTAGGTAGGTGTCCCTCTCTCACTCTTGCTTGTAAGGTTTCCTCCTGCATGCCTAGTTCAGCCCTGAGTTTATTGAACCTCTTCTGCCAAGAAGTATAATTCCTGTGGCTTGGCCAAGATGCTTCAAGTGCCTGCCTGCTAAAGCTAGTAGTATCCTTTTGCTGTAATTTGAACCACCATTCAACCTTCCTCTGGTCCAACCAGCTAGATAGAGGTCTAACACCAGCTTCTGCCCTCAATACCTCATGGCAGATGTTTGGCTTGCAATGCAGTGATCTCTTCAAAACCTCTATTTGGATCTTAGACTCTATGGTATTTGTCTGCTGGGATGATGCCCACCATACCTCAGAACCATACTCAACCCTTGGTCTTATCAAAGCCAGCAGCATGGCTCTCTTAACCTCAAAGCTTACATGACGATTCTGGAAGAATGTTTGCAATGCATTAATGGAGGCTGTAGCTTTTTCAATCATACCTGCAATGTGAGCGTCCCATTTGCAATCACTAGTGAAAACAATCCCCAAGTATGTATATGCATCTAGTACTGGCAAATTCTCACTGCTAAAACTTACCTTTGGGGACTCTTTATTGGGGGGCAAAGGACCAAACACAACAACAGCACTTTTAGTTGGGCTCAGCTTAAAACGCCACTTACGACTGTAGGCATGAATCGTGTCAGCCATCTTCTGAAGCTCTTCCTGCGATTCTGCAAGCCCTACAAGGTCGTCAGCGAGCATTAGTGCTACCAACTTTGATCTACCTTCAATGTTACTCTCATCAGCCCTTCCTATGCCCTGTTCCCCACTACCACTATTATCTACCTCTTTTGGTAGGGGAACCCCCGGGTGCTTTTCCCATATCTCTTTTAGGAGACCGTTGATGAACAAAGTATACAACAGTGGTGATAGCGGGTCCCCTTCCGCTAAGCCTAAATCGCTAGAAAAGTATTCTGATGACTCTCCATTATGCAAGGCACATCTAGAGAGGCTATCGTATAGATGTACAAGAACCCTAAACATCTTACCCCTAATGCCCATCTCCCAGAGCTTGTACCAGAGCCCGTCCCGCCAGACTGATGGGAAAGCTTTGACCACATCTACAAACAGTGCGTACGTCCGGAGTCCTGCACGCATTCGTCCGGATGTGACTGCATGCAATGTCCAGACATGATCAATGCAGCCTCTGCCTGGCCGGTACCCATTCTGGCTCTCGTGAAGGAGTCCCTTTGCTTCAGCAAAATTAGTTACCCTATTGTTGATGATCTTGGTATAAACCTTGTCTACTACGCTTAGCAGCGTTATCCCCCGGTAATTATTACCATCTTCCTTATCCCCTTTCTTAAAAAGGCTGACTATTACCCCAGGGCGTTGGAAGGTGCATTCATGCTCCCAGGCCTTCTGATACATGCATAGGAGCATGTCTGTCATGGGTTCCCCGCCATACTTTAAAAGTTCAGCAGAAGTGTTCTCTAGAGGACTACCCGCTTTGCCTGATTTGAGACTTAGTCTAGCTCTGGCAACCTCAGAGCTTGTTAGGTCAGCATCTAAATTCTCATCCCCTGACCCTTCTGGCTCTGCTGATGCATTGATGTAATGCGCTACAGCAGCTTGGACTTCTTGTTGAAAGACAGAGGAAAAAAGCAAATGGATACCAGCCAGGTATTCACTCATCTAGAGGACTTCAACCAGTTCATCCTCAGAATTATCACCAGAAATATCAGACTCCGAATCAAACATATCTAAATACTGATCTTCCGGAAGCAAGATGTCTGGCAAGTCCACCACATCAGTACCACCAGACTGGTGGCATTGTCGACCGACACGAACGCAGATGGCAACATACTTGACCAACACTGGAAGAGGTAAAAATACAATACAATACGATACATGTAGTGGCATGATGGTATACTCATAGTGATGTCCCCAACGAATCCAGCTGTGCCACATTGACACTAGCATGTCATCAACCTGCATGTCCAAGCCCAGCCGTACCCTCACTCGCCATAAGAATGAGTGAGAAATGGCCCAAGTAAGCTCACTCATATCAAAGGTCCCAAATAGTCTGACCTATATCCTTGGAAGCCAGCTTTTCCACAAGCAACTGAGGAACATTGTCAACAACAACTGCTGAAACGCTAAGCAAGGTGAGCAGCCAGGCAATAGAATGATTGTCAAAGGATGCAGTCACACGCATGGAGCGCAGAATCTTACATGTCGCGGTATGCCATACCAAACTGTCACATGAAGATGGAGGTACAGGAGCACAGAAGCTGAAAGGATGCCATTGCTAAACCCCAAGCACACTGCACCAGAATCAGTATTGCTATCCAGCCAGAGAGCCTTTGCTAAATAAACCTAAAACATCCAGGATTGCCTGAAAACGCATCCACGACTCAAAATTGGCATTTCCAACCAAGCTACTACGTTATTTACATCATCCCATACTAAGTTGTTCTCAATTGCATCGCTCATTATGTGAGGGTGCCTCTGCAGCTTCACAATACACAGTGAACCTCCGCAAGGAATATTGGCTGTCCATTAAACCAATAATCAACGGAGGGGATCAACATGGCACTAACATTGCAGCCTGCCTTTATCACTGTTAAGCTGCCGGCTGCAGCTGTTCACATGAACACAGCGCTGCAATTCAGCTCTGCATTAAATGCCAACTACACAGCTATGGTATGTTGCAAAATGGTATGCTTGTACAAATATAAATACATCGACCCACAGCATCCCTGGCCTTAAGACGCTACCCGTACGCTAGCGTTGTGGTTGACCGCATGGAAAACATATCCAGGCAAGGGCTGATGACCTCCATGCACCTTGTATTTCCAACGCAGCCCCAAACCAAAACTACAGAGAGGGAGCCTGGGCTGCTGATTCTATTAAAAGTGCTAAGTGGCTTGGATGCTGCGGACCTCTCCCGCCTCCTGCATGGCCGGACGGGCCTCACCAAGGTGGCTTGGGATCTGATGACGACCACACATGACATGAGGCCTGCTCAGCTGCCACCAACCTGATAACCAACCAATAACAACTCTACTCAAAGCCCCAGCACTATCGTTCAGCCACATTCTTGCCCATGCTGCCAAGCCCACGCATCACCATAACTACCTCACAACACGACGGCCCCTCTAAGCTTACACAAGTGCAAGACTTATCACAACAGTAACAGAGATCCACTTCCTTGTGCCGAAAGCAATCACAGCGATCACGGGGAAACCTGCTGTTTCAGTAAGTTTCAGTGATACAGTATGCTGTGGCACGTTCCCAAACCCAGTCTTCACCCATTTTGCAGCAGCAGCTCCTCCTGCTCCGTCCTAGCCACCATTGCTTCTGCAACAAACACCAGCGCCTGTTGAATCACTGGGGTGACCCGTATGGCACCGGACTGCTCTGTACGCAGCTGCCGTACAGAGGCACCCAGCTTGTTCAGCCTCTCGAGCTGCCGCAAAAAGGCTTGCTGTGCCCGTGTGAGGCGCACCCCATCCTGCTGCTGCTGCTGTTGCTGTGCTTGGCCATGTGGTACAGGGTGCTCTCCCTCCTGTGGCTCTTCAAGCCCCTGCTGTACCTGCTGCTGCTGCTGCGCATCAATGGCTTGTCCTTGCTGGCTTGTTGAGGTGCTTCCGATAGTGCTGCTGCTGCTGTTTCCAGCACCAGCGCCGCTGCTCCCGCTGCTTTTCCTTGCGTCATTGCCGCCGCCGCTGCTGCTCCTCCTGCTGCCGCTGCCGCCGCTGCTTCCACCCTCGCCTCTGCTGCTTCCGGCCCCATTATTGCCACCACTGCTGCTGCTGCTGCTTAACCCATGGGTGTCCCTCCCCCCTGGAGACCTAGCCAATCCCCCACTCCTTCCTGTACCCCCTGCTGTGGGCCTGTAGTATGCCGGTTGCAGGTGCTTTTTGAACTGCGCTGCAGCCCCTGCCCAAGTCACCAGCAGCGCTACACCTCTTTGCAAGCTGCGCTGCTGCTGCACTACACTAGTCACCAGCAGCTGCTGCTCCTCCTGCTGCAGCCGTAGCAGCAGCGGCCGCAGCAGCGGCAGGTACGCCTGGCTCCCAGTTGTTAGCTTTTGAGCATTTGCCCCAGCTACTAGTAACTCAACTGCCACGGCCTCATGGCGAGAGGACATTGCATAATGCAGGGCAGTAGCCCCATACAAGTCCGTGGCATCAATGAACGCTCCAGAGCGAAGGAGGAGGTCTGCTACAGCTAAGTGCCCATGCTGTGCTGCAAGGTGCAGAGGCAAGGGCTGGAGGTAATGCAGGATGGGTTCATGGACAGGAGCACCGGCTGCGATAAGTGCTGCTACTGCATCTGCATGGCCCCCTATAACTGCCTTGTGCAAAGGCGTCTGTCCGTGGCTTGCTCGAGGGCTACGGGCGCAACCAGCAGCTGTAAGGGATAGGACAACTGCTGTGTGGCCATTTGCGGCAGCATGGTGCAGAGGGGTTAACCGGTCCCAGTCCCCAATGTCTAAGGCTGCGTTGCTTTGGATCAGGGCGTTCACAGCTGCTAGGTGCCCTCTCATGGCTGCAAAGTGCAGTGCAGATCGATTCCGGGAATCCTCTGTTTCCGGGTCCGCACCAGCAGCGACCAGACTAGTGATGATGTGTGCGTGGCCGTGGAGGGCAGCCACGTGGAGGGGGGTTTTGCTGCTGTGATCAAACACGGCCATATCGATGTCAAAGGCGGCCACATCAATGTCTGAATGAGCGGCTACCGGGGCGAGCAGGGATCGGAGGATATCTGCATCGCCCTTGGCTGCTGCTGCATGAAGGGGGGTGCTGAAGTTGTGAGTACTGCTGGTGCTGCTGCTGCTAGAGGTAAGGCTGCTAGGGCACAGACTATCAGGCCTTGCATGTGCAGCCATAAGAGTCTCCACCACAGGAAGGCTGCCATTCATGACTGCTGCATGCAGGGCTGGTGAGAGATACACCCTTGTGACAGCAGAAGCTGAGAAAGGAGCTGACAGCACCTTCACCATCTCTGCATTGCCTTGTGCCGCTGCTATTGTCACAGGCATGTGGCCATACTTGTCAGTAAAGCGGCTTTCTGCTCCTGCGGCTACAAGAGCTGCTGCTGTTGCTACATGACCCCCCACAGCAGCTAGATGCAGGGCAGTACGCTGGCTAGCTTCGTCATCTGCATTGATCATGTCAGGACCGGCAGCACAGAGAGCTTCCACAACTGCTGTATGGCCCTTAGTGGCGGCTAGGTGTAATGCTGTCATGCCTGTGTCTTGGTAGTAATGGTGCTCTGCTCCCTGATCCAGCAGCCACTGCACCACCTCTGCATGGCCTCTGCTCGCAGCCACGTGAAGTGGGGTCCACCGGCGATTGTCGCCACCGTTGAGCTCTGAGAAGCTCTTCATGAGGGACTGCAGAGCCTGCAGATTGCCAGCAGCTGCTGCAACATGGAGCCTGTAGGGGCAGGCCAGGGGAAGGCCGTCTTGTTGCCACTTATTTTGATTGCCCTGGGGCCCATGGTGGGTACCCATACTTAGAGAGGAGATTCTGATTGTACAGACCAGCGCTGGAGGCACAAACCAGTACGGGATGTGGGTCCTCGTTACTGGAAGCAACTACAGGTCAACGACAAGTACACAGGATGACTCCGCAGATAATGATAGTCCCACAACCACATTGAATCGATGAAACAGCAAGAATATGTGAAAGCTCTGTGCAAACGACATCGGTCACGGCCCTTTGACGCACTGGTGGCCGCAATACTTCGGTGGCTTTAATACTGGCGTGCAGTCCTAAGATTCACAGTCCGTCTTTGCAGCCATGAAGAGCATGCCGTGGACACTTCTGAGTTGAGGCTTTACAGTTGAAAGTTGATACCGCAGACGGTGACCGCCTGTGGTGTCGCTGCTGGAGACTCTAGTAAAAACACCCGTAAGACCACCTTTGTTTCCGTCAGCTCAGCCACGATGCCTCTTAGAGCCAGGCTTGGCCCTCAGTGAACGATTGTACCACACTTGCGCCATGAACATTGACATCGTCCTGACACAGCCACCCTCGTAGATCCGTACGTGCCCAGCACATACTACATAAACGGTGCTGTTCCTGCTCTACGAGACCATAGGGCGGCAACAAACCCACTGTGGCTCCTCCATGTTCTGCCCCAAAAGCGTCGTTTGAAGGCAATCTCAGCAGAGTCCGTCAACCAGACCCGTGCATGACAGAATACTGGGGAAAGATGTCATGCAGTAAAGATATAGTCAAACATGACAGAATACTGGGGAAAGATGTCATGCAGTAAAGATGCCACAAGGCACAGATATGGAGTGCCTGCATTCCCACAGAATGAGGCCAGCCACTGATCACCCAGTTGTATGTCTTGTCAGGTAAGCTGTGCGAGTTTCCCCTTATCAGCAATTGTTAAATCATGGTTCATTGGCTTCTGCAGGTAAAAAGCCATGCAGACGCTGCCAGATGTTAATGTGCGCGGCCAGCGCGCTTCTGGCAGCAAGCGCAATGTGTCATATTGAGGGTCAGTCTGGTCCATGTATGTGCTGCTGTTACTCCCTTCCACCATGCGGACATTGTTCCATGCCTTCAAGCGTACACCAATCCCTAGTCAGTCTCTACCTGAACATATCAGCCCCAATCATGCCCCTTGTATCTACAAAATCCCAGCCTTTCCTAGGCAGGAGACCCTCCCATCTATGTACCCCAAGCTGTGCACTTGCCACCTGATGAGCCCCCCTTAGCGCCTGCCAGGACCTTGTGGCGTGTAATATGGTGTGTGTGGGCTACTTGCCTGCTGCATATACTGCTGCCCCAGCATCTGCCCAGGACCCCTTCCAACAGCTGACGCACTCCTATTACCACCATCTCCTCCCCGCACAGGCGACACCCCGGACCGTACTGCTGCAGCTCCAGGTGGTGTGTACTGCTGCCCCCTAGCACCATAGACATCACCAGCCCGCATGACAGCAGCCGGTGGTGTGCTGAACTGCACCCTAGGGGGACTTGGTTGGCCGTGTGGGCCCCCTGGACTCTTACTCCTAGACCTAGCCTCAACAGCTCTAGAATACCCCTCCCCATAGCTCCTGCTCTGGCGCGATCCGGGTGCTGCAGGTAGTACTGCTCCCCGTGCCCCATTCCCGCCACTGCCCGCCTCCATGCTGTTTGCCCGTGCTTGCAAGGCAGCACCTGCCGACAGATTTGGCCGGGTAGCAAACACCGCTGCATCTGCAGAACCCTGCCGTTGAGCCTGGCGGCTAGGAGTTTGTCCAGGTGGTGTGAAGTATCTGGCATGCAGTGCTGATGGGCTATGGAGTGCACCTGCTGAGGTCCCAGGGCTTCCTGCCCTTGCTGCTGCGGTTGCTGCTGCTATTGCTCCTGTGACTCCCGGCAATTGGTCCGATCGGCTGGGGCTGGCACTGCTCCGCCCAGACGGTGGGAATGGCGAGTTTGCTGCTGATGGGAAGGGCAATGCTAAGCCCATTGAGGACAACGATGTCTGTGGCGCAGTGCTGTCATTGCTCATGGTCCGACGTAGCGCCTGTTGCAATGCAGACATAGCACCATATCAACTGGTAGTCAGCATTGATGCTGTCGACAAGCTAGCCACCCCTCCAAATGATACGAAGCTCCTTTTGGCATCAGGGTAGCAGAAGCACGCATGCAGAAAGTTTCGTTTGGCAGCTTCATGTGGCCCTAGCAAACAGTTCTACAATGTGCGCTCCACACCACTGCACACTACACTAGTTAAGATTGCAGCTGTTCTCCCACCAGCCAAACTGACCAAGCTGCCCGAAACAACCCATCCCAAGAATAGCACATCAACACCCATGTATACCTTGTCCCCTGGTTCACACTCACCCTCTGGTGCTCCACATATTGCAGGTTCTTCTCCAGTTTGGCTACTTGTGCCTGAATCTTCTGCTGTTTTTCCATTGACGCACTGACCATCTTAGTCTGCAGCTGCTCTTTCAGTGTGTGCAGCTTAGCTTTAATATGCTCCAGCTGATCCTCCTTGGATCCCCCAGGAGAAGGGTCCCGACTTTGGGGCCCTCGGCTGCCTGCATCTGCGCTTCTCCTGCGGAGCTCACTGCTGCTGCGTGGGACTGCTGCTGCCTTTGCCACAGCATCTGCTACTCCAGGGGTAAGCACACTAGGGCTGAGGTTGAGGTAAGCTGCAGCTGCTAGCTGCTGTGCATGTGTGTTGGGGGTGAGCTGCCCGCCCTGCTCAAGAACTGCTTGCAGCCCCGCCAGGTTGAAGGTCATTGGCGTTGCTGCACCACCAGGGGTGCCCCCAGGAGGCTGCTGCAGATGTGCTGGCGGTGGTGTGAACGTCCCACCAGTGCCTGCTACGGCCCGCTGCTGCTGCTGAGCTGATTGGACCTGACCAGAGCTGTAACTGCCATCCACCTGGGCCATACTAGGAGGGCCAGCTGGAGAGGATCTGCTGTAAGGGCTCATGTCATGGATATTGAAACCCTGGCTGTTGATCTCTTTGACCTTGTTGGCACTTGCATTCTGCAGATTGCAGTCAGAAGATAAATCAAGCATATGGACAATATGCAAAGAACTGAAATTGAACAACAACAGCACATTGAAGCTCTGGTTCTGGAAGCTGAATCATTCAAGGATTTGCAGCTGACTTTCCTACATGATGTAGGGAAGCAAGGGAAATTGGAACATTCTTGTTGCTGCTGCAGTATGCAGAGGCTCCTGCACTCCTGCTGTACTAGTGCATTTATGCTACCACCAGCAACCAATACATCTGGCATGCTGCCTGACTGCTCCATGTCTGATCTCCTACCCTTGGCACATGAAGACAGGACATGCATTGCACACTCTGGACATGCCAAACAGTATAAACCAACATCAGAGTGCTATGGTCCTCTCCCAGCCACAGCATGCTGCCGCCACATACCTTTAGGCGCTCAATCTTCTCCTGGAGAGACTCAAACACTGCATACTGCTCCTCCAATTCATGCTGTGTCTGCCTCAAGCTTGGCAACTTGGCCACTTCCTCTGCCATTGAGTCATTCTTGCTACGTATGGCTGCTGCCCTCTGTGCAAGGGGCTCTAACTTCCGGTACTCTGCCTCCAATGCTGGCAGCTGCTCTGCTTCAGCCTACAGCGCATGATCCAAAGGTTGGCAGAGAAGTTCAATTGCTCTGCTGTGAGGCCCCAGCATAGACAGTTTTTCTCTTCAGAAGTCAAATGTGTTGACCAACGACCATGCTTCTGGGAGACTGAAATGCTCAAAATTGCTAGGTGACAGTTCCTGTAAACGGCGGCACGATACATCCAAGTAGCAACGACGAACCATAGCGGGCAAAGAAAATATACCAGTCTAACTATAGCCAATGGTCCTACCTGCAACCCATTGTTCTTGGACCGCAACTGCTGTGCTCTAAGTGCCTGCTGCTCCCCCCGCTGCACATCCCTCTCCAAGCCTGCAATCTGTGCTGCCACTGCCTCCTTCTCCTCCAGAACTCTGCCAAGCTCCTGCTTGTTTGCTAGCAATTGCTCCAGCTCTGCCTGGTAATAGCTCAGGCTGTTTGCATACTGCTGCTGCTCTGCTACCTGCATGGTACGGCAGCATTGGTCAGATTGATATTGCCCACAAGCATGTTGCTCAGACTGGTGGTGCCCAGACTCACGTTGCTGGTACTGCGAAAGCAAGCAATCATCAGTGCCTGTTGCTGATGTAGTTTTTGCCGTGTGATTAGCACTAGAAAATGTCAAGCTGTACACACAGCTATTGGTCCTGTCTGGTGGAGATGTATTACGACCTAGTTCTTACCTGCTGCCGTGCCTCTTCCAAGTCCTTCACCAAGCCATCCAGCTCTGCTGCATGCTCCCGCAACTCCTGCACTTGCTTTCTGAGCTGATGACACTGCTCAGGAACATGGGCAAGCTGCTGGCGCTCTTCTTGCAGAGCAGTGACCTGAGCAGCCTGCAGTCAGCACCAGAAGCAGCAGTGACACAGGGAGGTTGCTTTCACAATGCTTGATCACTCTACAATGCCAGCCATAGAATGGGGCTTCCCACCATGGTTGCATGCATAAGACAGCCTGCTTAGACCCCAAACCACATACCAGATCATGTGTGAAGCTCTTCCAAAGGCAGTAAGCGAGCACTATCCATGCACCATAAGGGCTTTTTTTCGCAGAGGCAGTTAGGCATTTGCGTACATTAGAATATGTCCAGTACTGGTCTGTACGTCCTGCTGAAGCAAGTACCTCCCAATGGGACTGTAGGATTACGCACCAGGTCCTGTAGCTGCTGTGTCTGCTGTTTGCCATTACGTTGCATCTCTTGGAGTGCAGCGAGCTCATTCTGAAGCGAAGGGAGATCTGCGGTGACCTCCCTGAGGCGGTCCACCTGGTTGCGAAGCTCTGTTGCTTGCAGAGCTAGGCCATGGAGCCTAGCATGCTCTGCTTGGATGGCTTCTACTCCAGCAGTCTATATAAAGAAGAGGTTGTGTCATTAGAAACACAGAGACATGAACAGCGAAATGGTGCAGCCACTTCTAAGCTTGTTATCTATGCAATGCAATTGGGTCTCTTTAAAAGGAGGCGGGCGTACTGTTGCATATGTAACATCGCCTCTACTGATAGGTCTGTATTGACTTGCAGAGCATATAAGTGTTATACTATTCCATGCCTACCTCTATACGTAGTTGCTCATTACGAGCTGCTAGTTCATTTGCCCGCTGCTGCAGGTGCTCCAAGGACTGACTCTGCTCTTCTAGGTCTGCCACTTCCTGTCGCAATGCTGGCAGGGTAGAAACGGCTTCCTCGAGGTTCCTGACCTGGAGGAAGATTAGATCCAGTGCTGAAGTAAGTACCAGTGTTGCTGGAAGGTCAATGCATAACATGCTGCTACAATGGATGTAAATGAGAACCAACCAGTAAAGGAGGGGTCATGGAAGCAGTGGAAAAGCTGCAAATGCAGTGTAACACATTCCCTGTTAATCATTCATGGAACACCGTGTGTGTGTCTGTGCATAAAATCGACGAGCTCAACTTTCAATAGGCAGTGAGAGCAACAGCGAAAGGGGATCCCTCATGTACAATATCAGCCAGGCAAGACAAGGGGCTGTGAGCTGGGCTGTACCTTGCACAAGATGCCTACCTGTGCTCTGAGGGCGCTGCACTGCTCAGCCTCCACCTTGAGTCCAGCCACCTGCTCCATCAGCTCACTCACTTCCTCTACACATGCCTGCACACAAGCAGGAAAACGGCAGAAACTATATGGAACCATGAGACACACTGTCATGTGACCACACCTGAAAAAGCAGAAGACTAAGTGCTCCTGTCCAAAGTAATTAGGCGATGTGAGCGTATACATTCAAAAAGTACACAGAATACTTGGTGCTGCCAATGTCTATATGCTATCCCATTGAAGCCGCTGCTGTAATGTAATACTCTCCCACACTAACGTCCTGCAGCAAATAAGCAATGCCTCATGCCACGAAGGACCATGGGTGAGCAGATCACCTCTCACTGGTTGCAAACCCGCACCTGCAGCCGCTCGTGCTCTTCCTGCAATGCTGGCAAGCGTAGACTCTTGCGGTGTAATACACTGTTGTCTGCTTTCAGGGCCTCGACCTGGTCATGCAGAACCTTCAGCTGTCCCTGGTCACGCTTGAGCACTTGGAGTTGCGCAACTAAGGCAGCCATCTCAGCGTTCTCCTGACGTAAGACCTCCAGCTCCTGGACTTGGCTCAGCAACTTGGCATGATCAGCCTGCAGGCAGGGTATTCCGTTATTGATACTGCAGAGCTAGAAACAAATCAAGGTCTCAGTTTTTGGCCCTGGTTGGCACGAATCATGCTGTCAAATGCTGGTGCTGTTGGATGCAGGCCCCAGAGCGCAATGTTCAAGTGCTCAACATACCGTGATTGGGGCACATTGGCAGGATTAAGGCCCTGACTGAGCTAGTTATGTGATTTCTGACTAGTGTCAAATCAACAACTGCCAAGTACCTGCAGCTGTGGAAGTGCCTCCAGCACATGTTCCAGATCCCCATTGGCTTTTTGCAGTTTCTGAACCTCATCAGCTACCGGCCTTAAGCGCTCTGCTTCCTTCTGCTGACGATCAAGACCCATGGCAATGAGCCTCTTTTCGCTATTGAGGGCTGCCAAACACTCGCACTCCCGCACTTGAACTTCTAACACAGCAGCCTCTGCCTTCAAGTTACCCAGCTGGCTGATGCTGCGCTCTAAAGACGCCACCTGTACACAGCACATGCATACGCATTCAGAAATCTTTCATATCTGGCATGGTATGACCCAACCCTTGTGCTCCAAGCGTCGGCGCTGCGACTGCTTAGCAACAGACAAGTGAATGGGAGCCATTGGCACCAACAAGCAAAGTTGATTAGGTCTGACGTATCCAGTAAAAGCCAGAATGGGTCTGGTTTTAATCTGCTGGCTGGCAGTTGTTCCAAGCCCAGCAGCATAGTCGCTTTTAGCAGGGTGGAACAAGTGCATGAACTCACTTTTTCCTCCATGTGCTTTTTCTCAGCTTGCAGGAGCTCCAGCCCGTGTGCTTTCTCCTTCAGGCTTGCAACTCTGCTGCCAATCCTCTCACGCAGCTTGTCTGCATCCTTCTCCTGCCGCTGCAGCCGCTGAAGCTCAGCTTGCAGAGCTTCTGTTTCAACCTGGACCTTCTGAGCTTCTTGCAGGCGAGCCTGTAAAAATGTTTCCAGCATGGTATCACCTGTCAGCCCCATGGGTAATTGAGCTGTCCGGAAGCTACCATCGTGAAGGCCAATGTGAAGGGCTGCTCTGAATGAGGCAGCTGATCAAAGGGGCATAAAGCATCCTGATCACCAGATGATCAAGCAAGCATCCATACCAAAGAGCATTCAACCGGCTGTTTGCCCTATGGTCAACCAAGCTGCCATGGGAAGACCATTGCAAACAGGCAGGAACGCCCTGTCCCTCCGCCTATGGACAACCTGATTGTCCAACCCCTGGATCCATTAACAACTCACCTGTGCCTTCAGCTCCACTTCCACTGGGTCCAGCCTGGGCTCCTGCAGGTCGTCAGAAGCACCAGTGTTGTCAGCCACTTGCTTGGGGGTTTCCTTGTTGGCGATGCACTGGTCAGTTTTTGTGTCAGCCACGTGCACAACATCACTGCCATCTGCTGAAGGTGTGGTCTGCAAGCAACACACCATGAAAAGCATTCAAGCCTCCACTATTACATCAAATCGCAGTCAAAAGAAGGCCTACAGTGACCTAGCATTACCTCATAAGGGTTTTGCTATCGTCCAATGCTGCAAGTCGCGCTGTGTTATGCGATGAGTCAATCAGGTATCGTTATGCGATGAGTCAATCAGGTATGTAACCCACCTGTCCATCAGCACCCTTCTGCCCAAATGCCTTGGCCTGGATCAGTTTGCTGAGCTGCTCTGCAGACTCCGAAAAGGTCCGCAGCTTCTGCCTCCAGTATGTCTCCTTCTGTGCCAAAAGCCTCTGCAGCTGCTCGCACTTCGCCTTGGCCTTCTGATCTCGATCATAGGCCCATGCAGCTACAGAGCAGCATGCCACTCCCAGCACCAAAGAAACGAGCTGCCACCATACGGTTTCAGGGCCTGGGAGCCCAAGCACGATAGGCGTATGATACTTTAGCCTTAAATTCTCCTCTTTGATGTCGTCATAACGGTTGTGAGCAATGGCTAGCTGCGTGAGGAGCTGCTGAACAGTCTCATGCCTCTCAGCACAGTCGCAGGTACCCACGGGTGCAAAGTTGCCGCTGCTGCCATTCTCATCGTAGGGTAAAGTAAATGTCCAGCTGGACACACTTGCCGCGTGCAGGCTAATCAACGTGCACAAAGCTAGGACCTCCCGGAGCTTATGATACATGTCAGGCACCCAGCCCCCTGAACACCAAGGCGCCTTGGCCCAAGGGCGCACGCGGAACAAGTGCACAACCTAAAACGTTTTTACATTCTTCATGACTGAATCCGGATTGAGAGGAAGGCACATATGAAGAAGCAAAGCTGCCTGTTGTTGACTAGACGTGCAGCAACTCAAGTCGGTAGCAGCATGCATTCGATCATGCAAAACACCGATCTCGTTGTGCAGTTGCGGATAACAAAAGGTAATACTGTCAAAAGATTGCAAATCCGATTTCATCAAACACCTCGCGCCGTTGAGATGCGAGAGAACGCCAAGAGGCGAGATGTTGCTTGAGGCTCTCAAAGGTCCGCTTAATGAAGCAATCAAGGTGTCTTGTTACAGCATGGCGTCGGTGGAGAAGCATGGCAGTCAAATGATGAAATCAACAGTTGAGGTTTGAGTTGCTGCTCCGTTACCCGTTACCAAGCCAACCGGGCCGGCCGGCCTCCGGGGGATTAAAGCTTCCACCCGCAACGTTCTGTGGAGGATTCACCAAGCACGTGCAGAAGTGTAAGTCAGATCGGATGCGGGTCTTGTGCAGTTGAGTGTAGGTACCACCCTTGCACTCTGCAACCCAGTGCCGGGCGTCTGCCAGTTCCCAAACCCATATACCTGAGATGCCAGCTGAAAGTGGACCTATTAGACCTTACACGTGCCGTGTTGTTGCTCACTCGCCCCTTTTGTGGTAGCAAGCCAACTTTGTGGTGAAGCATGCAAGTAGCAAAGTATGCACACAAAAGGGTCGCTGAATGCTTTCGAGAGTGCCGTGCCAGCCCCCACATCAGACTTCAACGCCACCGGCTCTCTTTGCTCTGCACTGCAGCCGCTGTGAACCCTTCAGCTGTGCCTGATCAGATCCCAACTCAGCAGCAACTGCAACTTCAAAGGAGCCAACAGCATGTGGAGATTCGGACGACAGCCACGGGCTCAGCGGAGTCTGACGGAGACTCTATCCCCATAGTTCAGCTCAATCTGCCCGAGCCCAAAGACTCCCGAGTAAAATCAGCGACTTTCATCAAGAGCAGTGTCAAGACCGCTGACTGCCCGCCTGCAAAATATGCAGAAATTGCAGTTGTTGGGAGATCCAATGTCGGAAAGTCTTCTCTTATCAACATGCTGACAAACAGGAAATCACTGGCCATGGTCTCCAAAGAGCCTGGTAAGCTGCAGTAGTGTACTGTGCAGTAGTGTGCCTCACGTGGTGGCTGTGTGTATCTGTGAAGTTGAAGCTGCATGATTACACTTCATGATATGCCATAGTAAGAAGTGCCGTAGGTTTGGCACCACAAGCCGTCACAAAGGGCAGCGGGGTGGAACACAATACGGGTTGTCATCAGCATGCAAGCCGGAGCTGCAACCACCCAAGTGCCCAATCCCTAAAAATGCTTGTCAGGCCTTTAATTGCCTGCTGTGTGCCCTATTGTAATTATGAGCTGCCATGAATGACCTTATGCCTTGTCCAACTGCACTACAGGCAAAACCCGGTGTATCAACCACTTCCTAATAAATGACAGCTGGTACCTTGTGGACTTGCCAGGCTATGGGTAAGTCCTGCTGAACCAAGTCCAAACACCTACCCAACTGGGTGATGACACTAGCTCATCCCAAACCAGCAGCGTGAGAGGGTGCCTTTCATGCCATGCAGCTGCATAGCCATGCTTTCAGGATCTAGGGCAGCAACTACCTCAATGTTTCTTGGTACTTGCCATTGGCTGTACTGACATAGGATTAGGCCAGTGTTGTGCTGGCCAAGTGACCGGCTGTTGCTCAAGGAGATGACCAATGTTTTATACTCCTCTCTTGCTTGGAATGCGCATTATTCCAATGGATTTTTGATGCTGCTCAATCCTGGTGAGGTGCTGGTGCATTAAATTTGGAATGTGCACTGTCAACTAAAGCACGAACTTAAAGTGTTGTGCTAAGCCCTTGCTTCGCCCCTTCTGCTGTGCAGGTATGCTCGTATAGGCAAGGACTCAAGACGAGAGTTTGATGTATTTACCAAATCGTACTTCCAAGAGCGGGAGACCCTGATCATGGTCATGCAACTGGTTGACAGCAGCATCCCACCACAGAAAACCGACCTTGAGTACAGCTACTGGTTAGCAGACAATGAGGTACCATTTACACTTGTTTTCACCAAAGCAGACAAAAGGAAGAAGGGCCAGCCCAAGCAGGCAGTTAACATGATAGCCTACAAGCGTGCACTGGTGGAGGACATGGGCTTTTCCGTGGTGCCTCCTTGCTTGCTCACGAGTGCGGAGTCAGGAGCTGGGAAAAAGGAGCTGCTGAACTACATTTCATCGCTGCGAGTTGTCTTCGAGCAGGGTCAGAAGGGTTCTTAAGTGCATGATATGTCTCTTCATTGTCTTCTGATGCAACAGCTTGGCTGCTGGAATGGCCAAATGCGCCTTGTATCTCAGATTTGGCAGCGTGCTTGGTGGTATCGACCTAGCAGCCCTTCCACACCTTATATGTTTGTTGTTGTTGTTATCATTGCTACAACGTCTCAGCAGCATGCATTGGCTGGGGCTTGTGATGCCCTTCTCTGGCCTGTTGGACTGCTGCAGCTGAGCTCTTTTGCAGCTCGTTGCTATAGCACTAGACGGCATGAAGAGATTATGACAGGATGAGCTCATCAGCCCGTACCAGCTCGGATCCCACGTGCCCCACTAAAAGCATGCTGGTTGTGCACAAGAGCTGCTGTGTGTGTTAAGGGCATTTGACGCCATATGTGTGCTTGACGCTTTACTTCACTGACTGGCATGTAGCTACCTGTTTCCGATTCAGCGCTACAACCGGTAAAAGCGCGGTATTTCCGGCAAATTTGAAGCGGTGGTGTAGAAGCCTTAAGCCCTTGCCAACTAGCGCAGCACGCTCATCTCGGTGTGAAATGTTGCTGGCCTAAGCGACCATGTAGACGTGAGGAATTATGCGTCACCTCAGAACAGGAGCTTGGAAAGCTCCCCTTGTCTCAAAGTGTTTAGAGCCATCTGATTGTGTGTTTTCATCTGCTAGCAAGACCGTGGGTTCGCAGCTTAATCCATACGTGATGCTGGGCGCCTGGATTAGAGTGCTTTAGAAGTTTAGGCAGAAGATAAACATGGCTGCTGACTTCTTGCCGCAGCCACGGACTGAAGAGGAGGCCCAGGCTTACTTGAACCGTGAAGTGAGAAAGCTGTTCGGTAGCGGAGAATGGTACCACGGAACAGTTATTAGCATCGATACGGAGATTGAGGACGAACAGGGGAAGGTTGAAGAGGGTATATTCTTCGCCATAAGGTGGGTGTAAGTGCCTGCCTACAGCATGGACGTTGCCTCTCATAGCATAAGATTGCTGCAGTATCCCCTCATTGCAACAGGTTGCGTTGCCTGTTCCTTAACCCCCGCTCATTGGATCTACATGCTGCTAGATACGATGATGACGACCAAGAGCATATGGCATGGCCTGACTTATGCCAGTGGCTGATATATACCCCCGAGGAAGAGCGAATGCGGGATGAGTATAACAATGCCCGCAAGCGCAAAGGTGAGATGAGGTAACTTAAGCAGAACAGGCTGCGGAGGATGGGACCAGCAGTGGGGGGTTCCCTATCCTCCCACACCCCTCTGTTCACCTCCTCTGTTCCCTGATTGGACAGCACTATCTCTGCTCGTGTGGAGGTGTTCCTAACAGATCACACTGAAGCTAGCCAGTAGCATATGCATTGGGGTGTTGTCAAAGGAATTCATGGGGCCAGAGGTACAGGCTTCACAGGCCCCACGTCTTGTGGGGCCTGCGGGGCAAGTCTGTTGTAGCTAACCCCGCCTTGCACATCTCCATGATATAGTGGTAATGCAGAACTCCACAAGTGACTAGCCAGAGCTGTTATCACCGTTTTGCTGCTGCCATCAGCACGGCTGCAGGAGCACCCGACAGGGAGTAGTAGCAGCTGCACCCTCCTAGCCAACTAAGGTAGTCGAGTGGATTGGACTTAGGCCCCTTTCCCTGATTTGGCTGCATTTGGCTAACGAGCAGGGTAGTCGTACAGAAAGTAACCTTCTCTGTTCTTCTTATTTTCGAAAGGGGGTGGTCATGGACCAGCTGCAAAGCGGCGGCCTTCCAATCCAGAGCAGACACCTGCAGGTGCAGCTCGAGCAGCAGCAGGAGCCGGCACTACTGAGCCGCCGGCTGTGGTCACTTCTCGTGGGCGGAGGGTCCGTGTGAAACCAGAAGAACAGGAACAGCAGACCCCAGATGGCAGCCCAGATGAAAACCAGCCTCCTGAGGATACTGATGAGGCCGAAGAAGAGGAAGATGAGGATGGGTCAGATGAGGACAGGCCTCGGGGAAGGGGGAAAAAGCTGGCAGTGAAGAAAGGGAACAAGCGGCAAAAGACAGCAGCAGCAGCAGCAGCAGCGGGAGGTGCAGGGGGCGACAGAGGTGGTGGGAGGAGAGGGAATGCGACAGCTAGGGCGCAGGAGCAGCGGCAGCAGCAGCAGGAGGTTGGGGCAGCTGAGGACGATGCACATGCGACTGAGCAGCAGCGGATTGGGCGGTTGCTAGATGACCAGGACCAAGGGGGCTTGGCCAGTGGGAAAGTCCGGACGCGGGGCTTGGCAGGCCATCTCAAGAAGATTACGCTGCAAAACTTCATGTGCCATGAGAACTTTGAGATGGAGTTCAGGTGGGTGGACAATAGCGTGTGTTGGAAGCCTGTATGAGGTGGAGCACATATGATTGCAGGGGCTCTCCTTAGCTGCAAGTAGAAGAGCTTATATTGAAGCCAAGGCGGAGGAGGGTGGGTATGGCATCTGGTGCTTGGGAACGGAGGTCATTCCCGGTAGCGGGATGCTTGGGTTGATAGGCCCATGGATTTAAGATGGGAGGCAGTGTTGGAAGGACACTTTGATGGCGTGTAGAACTGGTAGGGGGGACGTTATTGCTTAGGAACAGCCTCCTTGTGCTGGTCTTGGGTCCTGAAGTTCCCCAAATCTGTGCAGTCATCATCGGCATCCAAGGTATTCTGTGGTCGGCATCAATGATTACTTCCACTGCAACGCCTTGCACATAGTGGTACTGGATATGGGAGCTGGGGCTGCTGTCGTGCAAGCAATTTATCTGGGAGAGCCAGTGACGTAGGTTATGTGTACTTGCGAACCACAGTGGCGTTCTGCAGCATGCATGAATGACTGCATTCTGCAGCGTGAGTATGTAGCAGTCAGAGGGACGGGAAGATCAGATGTCAACTGTGCTCTTCTGGTGACCAACAGCACTGACCTTGTGGCTTGAGGTAGCAATACTAGGATGGGCTGAGCCGTTGGTGTATATAACCCTGTAAATATCTTACACTAAAACAACCCGCCGGCTTGCCTCTCTCTCTGCTTTGCAGTCCACATGTCAACTTCGTGTCTGGGACCAATGGCAGCGGGAAGAGTGCAGTGCTCCAGGGGCTGCAGTGTGCCTTGGGTGCTAGTGCCAGGGAGACAGGCCGTGGCACTAAGCTGGAGGACCTGGTGCGGTCAGGCCAGGATGAGGCGAAGGTGCAGGTAAGCTTACTGAGCCGTTGGACGCTGGGCGTTAGTCCTGCAGAGACCAAAGGGCGGGGCAGGACTCACACACATTGTGTGTCCCCCATGCTTTCGGTAATTCAATAGTTCTGAGCTGAGGGCGTGTTTGGATCAGATATATTTCATTCTGTGAAATATAGAAGGTGAATAACGGCCCAGGCATTAGTAAATGGTCTGGTGCAATGACTTTAGAGGAGTTACATGAGCGGTGACTCTTTGCCTCATTTGCCAACTTCGACTGTGGGATGTTTGGTCGCACTGCACTTGGGAAGCAGCTCCTGCCTGCAGTGGAAGCTTATTTTTGCATGGACTGCAAAATATGCAGTCGGTCCCATGTCTGCCGTAGTGACACTGTATTGTTGGCATTGGCTGTCATATGGAGCAGTAATAGCATTACGGAGAGTATAAAGCCATCCATGTGCTGGCTATACTTGAGCAGAACATCTGTCTGACTGGAGCTGCTGTTGCTCCTGTGGTAGGTGACTCTCTGGAATACAGGGGACGATGCCTACCGGCCCGATGTGTACGGGGAGTGCCTCACAATTGAGCGTAGGTTCAGGAAGAATGGTGCGAGTGTGTGGAAGTTGTTCACAAGCAGAGGCCAGAGCGTGCCGAACGTCAAGAAGAAGGATATAGATCACATTCTGGACCACCTGAGCATCAATGCAGTGAATCCGCTGGCCATCATGACACAGGTAAATGGGCTTGGGACAGCCGCTGGGTGAGCTTCTGTTCCTTCTCTCTATCAGATTGTAGGCAATTGCCCTACAAAGGTGGTAGTCGGGTGCAAGGGTTGTCAGGTGTGTGGTCTACCTTCACCGGCATGGACATTGATGAGGAGCTGGGCGGTAGGTCTGCCACCTCCAGGCTGCCCAGTATGTTTTGCATTGAAGTTACTCTGAATCTAATGTCAAGATGTAGCCGCCCTTGCACAAGCTGGCACTGAACTCTAGATGCAGGATCCGCATATGAAGGTGTTGTTTGAAATAGCCATATTCCTTGGTGGTAGTACGGATGGGCAGACGGTGAATAGAGTAAGCTTTTTAGTAGGGCCTCAGCAATTTTGCCTACAGTTTGAGCTCCATGGCTTGGCTTGTCTCTGCTTGGTTCATCCACGACCTTCGCCTGGACAGGTATGGGTTGACAGCAACAGCACTAACTGCTTGATGACAGCCAAAGCTGTGTCTGTGTGTTTTCGTCAAAGCCAGCTTTTGCTGACCATGTTTGGAATGCCCTGTCTGAGTGCTGAACAGCAGTTTGTGCTGTGCACATTTGCAGGAAACAACCCGCAGCTTCCTGAGTGGCTCCTGCGCAGACAAGCAGAAATTCAGCCTGTTCATGCAAGCTACCCTACTGCAGAACTTCCAGGACAACCTGAACATGGCGGGCACTCATGTGTCAGAGCACTCGAAGCTGATGCAGTCCATACTGGCTGACTACAAGTGAGTGGAGGGGACCCAGCACAGTGATTCTATCTTTCTTTTAAAGATAGGATCACTGACCCAGCAGCAGTTGCTGATGGCTCTGTGGCTTCCAAATTGGTGGTGGCTGCAAGCTGCCTGAGTCTGAATGGGGGTGATGTTCTGTTGCAAGAGCCAGAACGGCTACTGTAAAATCTTAAGTGGCCCCATCTGCTGAGCATTGTGGTGACCTTGCTAGGCCTCTAGCAGTAAACGTGTGGGGTTTCATGGAGGTCCTCAATGTATGCAAGTGTCCCATGTGTGGTTGAGGCGATAGCTTGCCTGTTGTTTATGGATTGTTTTATCTAGTGTCCTGGAGTCTGCTTTTCGCTTAGTTGTCAATGCCATAGTGTCCCACTGGGTTTGCAGGCATAGTTCGCCGCTGCAGGAGGTTGCATATGACAGTGGTGATGTGTTTTCTGCAGGACTCAAAAGAACGAGTTAATGAAGCTGAAGGCTAACTTGAAGAAGCTACAAGATGCAGCAGAGATTGTGGATCTGAGGAACAAGGCGGAAGCAGCTACAGCATGGCGGATTGTGCAGCTGACACAGGAGGAGGTGGACAAGATGAAGGAGAAGCTGGAGGTGAGCACAGAAAGGGCTGGGACTATGTGATGAGTCGTGCAGGGCACCGGATATCTTCTTTTCCAGACCTTTAATGCTTGATTCTGGAAGGATTGATAGTGCATGCCTCTGCTATATGTGTCATTTGGGAAAGGTGAACATGACACGGGTTAGGCTTGCCTGTGCCCCCATTGGCTGGGAGAACAGGAGTATGGTGGGACATTACATAGGGATTGCACATGAACAAAGATGGTAGATACACAAATAGTGCAGATTTCCAAGAATGCATGGAAGGTTGCTAGAGCAAAGTCCATGTATTTGTATTTGCTTGAATGTGTTTTTGTTCCATTTTGCTTACGTTGTAGCAGCTTGATGTGAGCGGCGTATCACATTTGGTATGGCATGACATGAAAGATAACAAGCAGCAAATAAACTACGGAGGCACTAGAACCACATCACTGCTCCTGGTTCCGTCACATCAGCATAGAGTGGTGGCAGTCAGTTGTTTGCTAAGCCAGCGCAACCAGGGGCAGTGGCCTCACAAGCACGAGGGGAGGTAGCTTTGTTGGGGCACTGTACTGATTGAGGTTGTGTGCTGCTGTTGTTTGGTTGCAGGGCCAGCTCCCTGTGGAAATTGCTGCGTTCCAAGAGGGGCTGCAGCAGTACGACCAGCAACTTGATCAGCTCCGCAGTGAAGAAGCCTCCAGGGTAAGCGAAGATCTGAAATGGGCACTTGGAGTAGCCTTGACCCGGTGTGTGCTGTATCAAAAGTGGGTGGTAAGCCACTGTTACAACACATGCACAGGTATGCGCACGTGCTGCATTGGGTGTAGAGGGTTGTTGTACGTGGGCAGCGGGTGTTGAGAAGGCAGGATTATCAGTAGTGCTGCTGTATGTTAGTAGTGTTGCGGTGTCTCTATGCGATCTCGCCTGCTGCTGTGGGCTACATGCATTCCATTATTCTTGGCTTCAGGATGTGAAGAAGGTAAGGCAGCAGCACAGCTCTGAAGAGGGAGGGGCTTGTCCTGGTGCTGATGGTTTCCTGCTTGCTGTGGTTGACTGTTGTAGATTGAGCATATGAATACGCTGAATCAACAACTGGAACAGCACAATGCAGATGTGCAACCACTTACGCAACAACATAACCAGGCGCACAAGGAGAAGCAAAACTGGACCAGGGGCAAGACCAGGGCAGAGCAGCAGCAGAGGAGGATCAGAGAGCAGATCAAGGTGCTAATGGAGGTAAGAGAGGGGTTGGGACTCGTGGGAGAAGCATGTGTACTGCATACTGTGCCATATGCATGGACAAGTATCTGCTTGACAAGCATCATGCTTGTCGACCTGGTGAACACTTAACTGACTGACTGACTGACTGCCTTGTCAAAGCTGGGTTGCTGGATCCTTTGATAACTCCAAGCTCGAGCAGTGACTGAGTAGGACATGTTGTGCTGTTTTGTGTTAGTACTTTGCTTTCTTTTATGGTTGCATATGCAATCATAAAGTATATATATAATACTGCCTTTTTGTACGATGCCAGATGTTGGTCATGCCTAGCCAGTAGCTAGCTGTTTCTGCTTTGTCAAACATTGCCATGGGAGGAATTGAGTGCATTGGTATAGTTATGTACTCTGCAGTACAACCTTCTCTGCAGTAAGCGAATTGTTGTGCACACTTTTTGTGACAGAGCAAGGCGGAGTCAGGGGAGAGCCGCAACAAGGAGTTTGTGGAGAAGATGGCGCGCTACCGGCTGCAAGTAGAAAGAGCAGAGGAAGTGAAGGCCAATGCAGAAAGTGAGGAGCTGCAGCAGAAGGAGGCGCTGAAGAGCTTGGGAGCGGAGCTAGAGGCAGCTAAGGCCCAACTGGGTGCTCTACAGAACAGGTGAGTGGAGGTGGTGCTACGGCTGTATACTGTGCACAGTGGTCAGTGTACTGTACTGTATGATGGAAGGGTATTGCAAGTGCAAAATCTGCTTTTGACTTTGGTAAATCCAAATCATGTTCCTTTTTTTTTAGGTATGCTGTAATGTCCTTGTCGTATGTGAGTAACTTCATGTTTGATGTTCAGCACTAGGGCGGTTGTTGTAACCTTGTGAGGTTCTAATGTGAGCTTGAGTGAAGCTAGCTGAATCAGCTAGCGGCTCCATCATAATTATATTAGGTGCAGCCTCCAGAGTTATTACTTTCCAGTTAAGACGAACAAAGCCTGCTAGGCTGAATGTAGGCATGTGTCACATAGTTTGGAGACTCTGGTGCGCCAATGCTTTCCTGCAGAGAAGATGTGGTCCAGTGGCATCAATGGACATTGGCCTCTGAATTCAATAACTTTTGAAGTCCTTGGAGTTCGTTCGATAACTTGAAGTCCTCGGAGTCCAATATCTTGAAGGGAAAGGATGTAGGTTGCCGCCTGATTCCTTATTGGCTGCTTGTCTGCAGTGTGACCCAATGTGACCAGGGCCTGAGCAATTACGCTGAGGAGCAGAGGCAGCTGCAGCGGGCCCAGAAGGACAAGCTTGCTGCCTTCGGTGGAGATGCGTGCTCACGATTGAGGGCTGCAGTAGACAGGAAGAAGGCACAGTTTGACATGTAAGGCAGCATTTCTTACATAGCGATAGTACATGATCCGCAACAATGTGTTGCTGCAAAGAGGTGCTGTTGGGAGGGTGGCTTGCTGTGGCTAGCAGTGCATTGAAGCTGGGAAGTATTCTGCACCACTCACAAGGGTCAGCCTTGCACACAGAGGTTCTGCATGTTTGTTACATGCTTCATCACTTCATTTTTGAAAGGCATGCCTTCAGAGCAGAAAGGTTTATGTCATGGAGAGTTGGGTTGCAAAGGGGAATTTATTGTGATTTAAAGTATTTGGCATAAAGGTTTTTAATCCTCGTGGCGCTTGCTCTGGAGCTGCCAAGTTGGAGGGCAGAGCGTCCACTTACTCGGCCGCTGCTACCTGCTCTTGCTCACAGGCTGCCAATTGGCCCCATTGGTGCGCACTTGTCGCTGGAAGACACCAGGTGGGCTAAGGCAGCTGAGGTGGCCCTGGGACCACACTTGAACAAGTGGATCTGCCACAGCCACAAGGACGCGCAGGTGTGAAGCAAGGGGCCTGGACATTGGGGACTGGCATTAGGTATACCGTGGCAGCTGCATCATTGCAGATGCCACCTTGGAGTCTCAATTTTGCTCACTCAGGAGTGGGAAGGGGGTTGGGAGGGGGTACATAGTTGCTAGTTGCTTTGGTAGACTAGTATGAGCACAGATGTTATTTGAGCATGGTGAAGGTGTAGGCCATTGACTATGTGCTATGGGAGGTGTGGGTCCTAGAAAGCAGCAGGATCATGTGATCGTTGCTGAATGAGCATGGGATATGCTAGCATCCTGCTTTTCCGCGTGTTTCATAATAAGAGAGATGTCATGCCTTCCTATATGCTTGTGGCAACCATCCAACCTTCCTGCCGCCAACACAACTTTTGCTGCAGGCCAACACATCGCAACAGAGGCAGGACTGAAAAGGCGAAGCTTTTGCAGGAGGTCTAGCTCTGCAGGAAGCGAACCTTTTTGACGGTCCCCATTAGTATGTCTGGAGACTGACACTTCTCTGAAATGTCCTGCAATGTTGTCCTTCCAGCTGTTGAAGCAGGTGGCCAGTGACGCCCGCTGCAATGGCCTTGTCACCTTGATTAGCCCCTTCAATCGGGACCCTTATGACACTGCTCGGATCAGTGCCGAGCGGCCCCTAAACGGCTTCCGGCCGCTGAGAGACTTTGTGACGATTGATCACCCCACACATGAGCACATAATCGACAATAAGTTGATGGATATGGTACGTAATGGTATGCCAAGAGAGGTGCCTTGCGCTCAAACCGTCTATCTACATTTTTGCGCAGTTTTCTGTTCTAGTGTGCATGGCGCTCTGGTCCTGTCCTTCGGCTCGTCAGCAGCTCTTTAGCAACACTGGCTGCACGCAAGAACTGCATGTCATATACGTTCTTAATGCATTTTATTCAAATAGGGAATGTTAGCATGTTGTGCCATCTCCTTGGTTGTCAAAAACGATGACAGGACAATTCGCATTGTGCTAATTTGCATCTAAGCTACGTTCGATAGGCGTATGTGAGCTGGAAAGTGGAAATCACAGGACTCTCGGCTTATTGCTGCCGAAGCTAAGCTAGTGTGATTATAGCAAACCAACAATGATGCCTCATGCCTCCCCGTTACTAGTAACATGCACAGTGCTGATTAATTACAACGAAATGGTAGTGTGACGACAGCTGAGGAACATCAGCCTTAAATTCAATATCTGCCTTCTGCTTGAGGCGATGCAATGATGCAAGCTGCACTTCACCTTCGTCATCGATGTGAGTGTAGCGCTTGTCCTGGTGCTTACAGACTCGCTATGAGAAGCTAGTCGTGGACATCAGCAACGAGCGCATCAGAGCTGCGATCTACGACAAAGCAGCAGGGACGCATGTGTTCAAGGGCATTGACGCACAGGGCAACAGCTTCACTCGCAAGTGAGTGTTGCTCTTTGGAGGTTAAATAGTGTAGAGCTCTCGTGATGGTACATTTGATTATATGATTATATGATACAGGCTATGCTGCGTCACCATTGCCAGATTGCATTTTGTCGCAGACATGTTGTACCGTGATAATGATAATATCCATCTTTTGGCACTATTGTCCTGCTTTAAAGCTACAATGCTGTGGAAGATCACCCTGCCAGGAGTGCTTAGAGCATTTGTATAAATCTCAAAGCTCTTACACATGTCCTGTTCTCATCGTTGTACAGGGGACAGCGGTCAGTGGAGGTGTACCCAGCCAGGATCAATATGCGCTGCCGCCTTGGGTGCAATCCCAAGGACAACCTGGTGCAGCTGCAGGAGCTGATTGCACAGGAAGTGGTAAGTAAGAGAGGGAAGCTGTGGGGGCATTATTGGCGGGCACAACCTGGACACTAATCCAACATGCCACCTGATGTTGTGAGCTTCTTGCTTACCTACGGTGCTTCCAGAGCTTCTGAGACCCTGGGTTTTACCCCTTTGCTATCTTACAGGTTCATTGGCACATCCTGAGCATCTTTGGACAGTCAGAGGGCCTGTGCCCGGCTTACACACGTACTGCCTTGATGAGAGCTGGTGTATGTGAAGTTTGTAGTGCATGCCTGAAACATAGTTTGTTATCTCAGTTGTATATGATATACATGTGGTGGATGTTGATAGCAGCACGTAAGGTTGAATGACCTTGACGAGAGGCATGCATCGCTCTGTGTAGTTCTCCGCCGACGCCTTGTATGGATTGCCTGCTCCTTTAATGTCAATCACAGGCGAAGAAGGAGGAGCTGAATGCTCAGATATACCAGATTCGTCACAGGTGCCAGGGTATGACCCAGGAGCAGGTTAAGATCCAGAATCGGTTGCGGCAGCTGCACAATGAGAAGAGCAAGGCGGAAAGGGCGCAAAGGGACTTACAGGTATGGAGCAGTGGGGAGGTGGACTCGAAAGGTGTCTGATTAAGTGGCAGTTGATGGCCTTAGGTGCTGGCACAGCTGGTGGGGCCGCATTGGAGGGTGAGGCAAGACTTGTGCATGTTAAGAGCCATATGGCCTCGTTGCAGCTACAGGAGTGCTACGGATGTTTGCAGCAATGGGCACTATAGCCTATAGTGGGTTGTTTGATTCCTGGTCTCAATCTCGATCACTTACAAGTGGACTATCGCATCGCTTGCCAAACAGCTTGGGTCATTTGGCTTCATTCTCATGTCACTGATACTGGACCTCTCTGTCATTCATGTTGGTTGCTGTGTCTAGCTTCCAGGCCAATGTAACAGTACAAGGTTTGCCATGTCTGCTTACTACCGGTTGTATGTTGACTTGCTTCCCTCAGGCGCAGCTGAATGAGCTGAATGCAGCGCAGCAGCAGGATGATGATGTGGACCCTACTGCAGAGCAGCTGATGGAGCTACAGGAGCAGCTGAATGCCACTCAGATGGATGTGGACAAGGCGGCAGATGCGCTGGCGGAAGCTACACAGAAGGAGGAGAAGTAAGATGGGACAAGGGAGGGGGGGCAACCGGGGTTTTGAGGATGAGGCGCCATATATGGAAGCGATGGCTGTGTTGCCTGAAAGGGTTGCTGTAATCGCGGAGATCAAATTGAAAATGATGAAGTTGTAATACTTTTTTGTCTTTTTTGGATCTTTGGAGGAAGCATGTTGTCAAATATGTATTTGCAAGGGCCTCAACGGCAGAGCATGGGCAGTAAATTGTTGCGTAGGATGCTGGTATGGGGTAGATCCCTTAAGTTTTGGGACGGCGTTGTGTGAGTGTCGGTACTTTAAAGAATCGGTAGGGGGCATAGGGTCAATTCAGGTTGCACTTATATGGTGTTGTGAAGTGAGGCTCCTGATGGACCATTTGCCACCTTGGCACACTGGCTGACTGCCAAGCCTGTAATCAAGTTCAATATGTGCTTCCATCTGTACTGACAACATGTCAAACCTCAAAAATCACCAGCACACAAACAACACTGCCCGTTTTAAGATTATCATCAGGTCCTTGGGGTTAGGAGGCGCCATTCTGAAGTGTTTACATCTCTCATGCTAATTTGCCTGCAGTGCCAAGACCCTCATTGCCGCCAAGAGGGGAGGAGCGAGTACAGTAGCCAAGGAGTGCGAGCAAGTGAGCAAGCTGGTGACTGAGCTGGGCCAGAAGAAAGCCAATCTGGCAGCTGAGCGGGAGGAGCTGGCATCGCTGTTGCAGAAGATGGAGCGGGTGAAAGCAGACCATGAGGCGGCACTGGCAACTAAGACGCAGCAGCTGCAGGATGAGAGGGCGGCAGCAGAGACGGTAAGAGGGAGCGCAACGGTGGTGATTGAAGAGCCCGAGTGTATTACCTTATGACAGACAGCTTGGTTTTCTGTTCTGAGTGTGTCCTGACTGTGCTACCTTCTGCCCGGGAAGCTTGGTGTACCTTACCGTATATATGGGCAGCGAGGTGGACACGTGCAGACATGAGATGTTGTCCACGGAGCAGGGCAGGATACCCCATGTGGTCCAGCAGTGAGCAGAATTCTGCGTGGCCTTTTTAGCGATCTGCGTCATGTCTTTATGGGAATGTCTGACAAGACATAGCATGCAGATGTTTGCTGTGGTCAACACAGCTGGTAGCAACACTGGCTTCTCATGATTGGCTTCTAAAGGAGATCAGGAGGGTAATACGAGTTGATGAAGCAGCTGACATGATAACTTTGGATGTTGTGCTGCAGATCTGTGATGAGGCAACGGGACAGGAGGCGCTGGGGGCCTTGAGGGATTACTTTGACAAGGACGTCAGGACGAAGCTCGCAGCGAAGGTGGCCAAGAGTGCAGAGCTGTCAGCAAAAATGACGCCGCAGTCCATGGAGCAGGTAACGCTTGTTTGCAGATTACAGCTGCTCCTCCCTGTACAACTGTTCTTGGCAGTAGTGCTGCAGTTTGCAGTTACCAGCTCCTTCTTGCTGTGCAGCTCTTTGCAGTATTACTGCAGTTTGCATCACAACGCAAGCGAATACCAGCATAATTCTTTTCTCGTTCTTGATAGCCTCTAATGGTTGCTCATTGGGATCCTGGTACAGTTGAAGCAGTGGTATAAGGATCCTTGCGTCCCAGGTAAATGCTTTGTACTCATCATGTGCCCCTTGCGAATGCAGGATTGAGCAGATTCTAACTGCGAGGCGTTTTGTTACAGCCATTATGTGAAGGGGACATAATGCAGGGGCTTTAGCCATTATGTGAAGGGGACATAATGGCAGGGACAAGTCCGTTATTGCATGCATCTTGATTATGAATTAGCATGTCCACTGTGTTCGCTTGATCGAGCCGCCCAGGTGGGACTGTCTGCCCATCTGAGCTGCAATTTTGTCTGCCAAGGAAGTGTAAGACTTACTGTAAACATGTTGCCTGCCATGGCACCCACAGTAATAAGGTGAGTGGCGTTGGAAATTTTTTGGTAAATCATCAACGCCACAAGGTCATAAACCAAGGCTCAGCGATGCGCCCCTGAAATTGCTTGTCTCTCTGTTTCTTGTGCTGTAGGCAGTTGCGGACAACATGGTGACATTATTCACCCCTGCTCGGATCAACAAAGAGATGAGGAAATTTGAGGGGATGTTGAAAAGCGTGCAGGATGCGGCGGGAGGCAGTGAGGAGGACTTGGCTTTCCAAGTCCGCAAGGTATAAGGGAGTTGTGAGCCAAAGTGCATGCAAGCGGGACTTTTCTGTACTTCACATAGGATACAACAGATGGACATACCGGTAGTTGGCAATTGTATTGATGCTTTGCGCAGTGCGCACAGAGACTGTGCTTGAACACTCATGGTGGAACTCAAGTTGCACCAACCTGAGGAGCCATAGGAGTGTCTAATGCAATGCAAGACAGGTGGGGCGCCTACCACTCTTTGCAATTGACACTTCTCCTGCAAATCAAAGCTGTCGTGCGGCGCAAAAGGGGAATGAAAGCTTTGTGCCTCAACAAAGAGCCTGCAAGGTTTTTATTGCGTGTCACATGCACCAAAGTTAATTTGCACTTAAGATTTATAAGCATTGCCAGTGATGGAAGCAAGCAACCGCACGGGCTGTGAGCATACCTCAGATTCTGCTTGGCTCCGCAGAGTAGTAATCCTTTTGTGTCTGCTGACCTGTGGGCTGTGGGCTGCATGGGTTTTGGAGGTATCAATTTCTGAGTGACTTTCCCGTTGTCTTGCAGGCTGAGTATGCCCTGAAGGAGCGTGAGGGGCCACTGAACAATGTGAAGGCTGTGGGCACCAAGATGAAAGCACAATATCAGGAACGCTGCGAAGCGTATCAGGCGCTATTTGAGAGCGTGAACACTAGTGTCAGTAGGAAGTTCAGGAATTACATGCAGAGGAGACAGCATGAGGTAAGAGGGGTGCAGTGAGCGAAGACGGTGGATGGTTGTTGTAAAGATTGGGCTGACATGTTAAAGCCTCTGGTTAAGGCACGATGTAACAAGTCTGTTTTATGGGTAGAGAGTAGGGTGGTTGGCAAGGGTCTGAGTCCAGGAGCAAGGGTATGCTGCTCAGGGTTTCTTTTTTGGAAGCGCATGGCAGTAAGGAAATGTTTCTCTTTTCAGAACATTGGACTTTCTTTGAGGCTTTTTATAATGAAGGGTTGTGTGACAATGTGTGACAAGGACTATTCACAGTGACATTTTTTTGCTCTTGGGGTAGGTAGATTGAAGTCAAGAGGTGGGCAAGTGCGGTGGGGAGTTGGGCTTAATGAGGAGCTCTACGCATTTCAAAGAGCATGCTAGCTGGCCGGGGTAGGGATCTACTGACTCAAGCATGCCCAAAAGATATTTCCCCAGCCTCCTGATCTGCCCCACCTGCAAAAACGGTGTCTGCTGAAGAACATCCAGTCCAACCTGCGGCCTATGTAAGCATGATGTCATATTCCCATGTATCTGTTCTACCCTCTGTCATGTAAAGGGCTAAATGGGCGCTCTGCTTGCTTTGTGTGCTATCAGGGGCTTGTGGTTGTGAACACTGAGAATGGGACGCTCAAGCTGAAGGTGAAGATGAATGCACTCAAGGACAAGACAGCTCAGGTGGTGGATGATCTAAAGCAGCTCTCAGGTGAGCATGGGGTGCCACATGTCGGGTGCGGGGTACTGGGCTGTGTGATTGTTATTACTACATGCCATGATATGCCATGCCAAAAATGCCATAGATTCCACACCTCAAGCTGTTACAGATACAGCGAGTTGGAACATAGTACGGGTTGTCTTTGGCATGTAGCCAGCGAATGCCTAGACATAGGTCCAGCAGCTCAGTACTATGTAGTAAGTATGACAGGGCCTACAGTTGGGGATGCATGCTCATCAAGTTTGTTTGGAGGGTAGGATAGGAGAGGCCATCTTGTGCAGTATGCCGGTCCGTATCACGGTTGCAGGTCCGTCAGACATGGAGGGAGGATGTAGCAGGGCAGACTCTGGGGGGTGAAGTTGTTGATGTGGCCGTCTGGAGGGTGGTTGGAAACAAAGTGGTGGGGCATTATCTCTCCAGCCTTGGACTGGGTTGTCACTGCCACTTCAGTTGGCAATGAGTTGATGCATGGGTAGATGGTTTTGTGAGCAAGGACTTGGTTTCTGCTTTCTGGATATGATTTTGGTAATGCCGTGTTTACTTCACTGGTCATGTTATGGCCTTGAAGTTTTCTAAAAGGTGTCTACAGCAGTATAGCTCCCTCAAGGACATCAGCATTGAGTTTGAACATGGAGTAGCTTGCCCTTCCTTGTGACAGTTTAAGCTGGTAGCCTGTACACCTACTGGATGCAACTTGAGCATGTTGATCCTAGAACTTTCCAGGATCTGCAAACACACATGTACTTGTACCTGAGAAACTGCGCCGATGTCCTGCTCCAGGTGGTGAGCGCAGCACTACCACTGTGGCCTTCTTCCTTGCTCTGGGTCACTGGACTGAGAGCCCCTTCAGGGTGATGGATGAGTATGATGTGTACATGGATTCTGTCAACAGGAGGTATGCTACACAGACGCTGCTGCAGTTTGCCATGGAGTTTGAGCACCTGCAGTTTGTGTTCCTGTCACCACAGGTGAGACGTGGGAGGGACGGGGAGGAGAGGGAGGGAATAGGGCCTGGGCAAGGGGGTAAGGAGCTGAGCAACAGGAGTGAAAGGAAAGTAACAAGAGGTGATAGTGGAGTATGGCCTGGAGGGGAATGGGAGGTGAGCAGGGGGGAGGGCAGGAAGGGTGGGAGAAAGGGGGAGCTGGAGCAGTGGGCCGTAGTGGGGAGGAGGGGTGGTAAAGGTGTTGGGCTTGGGGCGGAGGGGGGGGGGTTAAAGGAGGAGATGGGGTTCTGGGAAGAGGGGCCGAAAAGGATCGGGGTTGTGAGGGTAAGGGGGGAGATTGCAAAGGGATGGGGTGTGTGCAGGCTAAAGGATTGGCTTTCAACCAGTCTAGGTCATGGAGTATCTGCCATCTTAGACATAAACCAGGCTATACAGCACTAAACTAGCACACTATTATGTCCTGTTACTTGTTACACGCTTCTGGACATGAGAAAGGTCCACTGGCCATCAAATGGGCAGTGCCAGCCAAATCATGCCAGGTACGTCTAGACAGTCTAGGTCCTGCTGCACCGAACATGGACAGTAAAACTGCTGTGCCAAGCACGAGGGAACCCTTCTATGATCTATCTGGGGTGTGGCCAGCAACCCTGCAAAGTGAAAGGCGCAGCTGGTGCTTGGAGTGCTGGGCATTGTACACATGCGCGTGTTTTCCTTGCGGTAAAAAGAGCTCTTGCATGCCAATGGTCGCGAATCGCTTAAAGTCATGAGTGCATCCTTCTAAATATATGTTAAAAGAAACAGCAGCTTGATCAGGAATTGTCTCTGGTCTAGTTTAGTCGTACCTCTCAACCAAAAACTGGAATCATGCATCATATAGGATCAACCTTAACAGAGTGCATGTTGTTCTCAAACAGCAGCTACTGACAGATGTTGGTGCTGCTGTCCTTGTAGGATCTGCAAGCGGTGGATGATGCCAAGCAGCACCTGGTACGTACCACTGGAAAGCATGTGCCTGAGGGTTTTGTCACGGTGGTGCAGATGAGGCCTGCAAGAGATAATGCAACGCGTGCAGACTATTAGGCTGCCTAGGCCGGAGAGTGGCAGGTCGGTCCTCAGTGACTATGTACAGTACATGACCTTTGGTGGTGAAGGGCAAGGTGCAAGCTGAGGAGCAAGGGTGAATTCTGGCGCAGGTGCTTTGGGTGCTAAGGAGCTATGGCGGGGTTATGGTAGGAGCAGGGTATGTGTCTAGCCTCAGCTTGTGCGTAGGCAAGTCCACCATCGGTTGTGTGGCTCGTGATTGTGATCAAGAGCGTTGTATTGATGGCCTGGGTTGGTTTGGCCATTGGCATAGCTGGTCTTGCGTTTTGATTGAGTGAGGGTACCGGTATGTATCTGGCTGTGATATGGAGTGGGGTACTAGGTGGTGAGAACCGGAGGGTGCTTTATGGGTGGGTGGGGCAGGTTGGCTGCATATGTGTTCATCTGAGTTGGATGCTATGATAGCGTGCTTGTTACCATGGCAAGGAGGGGGGATGGGGCTTGAGAGCTATTGGGGCAGTGGTGGGATAACGGTTTGGCTGATTTAGGATCACACAGGTGGTTGGCTTTCAGCTCGATTGTTGTGATACAGCCGCCTGCACACCATACCTTCTTTCAAGCTCTGCTTAGGGATGGTGTTTGTGTAGCAGTCAGGAGCGCTCATATTGTTGCTGAGTTTCTCATTGTTATGGTGATTGTGGTGTCAATCAGTCGTGTCTCATCCATGGTGGGGGTTGACTATTGGTGAGCTCAGTAGAAGATGTGCTTGTGCTTGAGCCTGGTTGGCAGCATGTTCAGTAATATCTTCTGATAGCTGTCTGGCAGGGGCTGTGGGATCCCGTCTGGCCACCTTTGGTAAGCTGTCACTAGGCTTATGCAAGGCACCCTGAATGCATGGTACACATGATGTTCAGGCCCCCAGGTGTGGGTCTCAAGCAAGATATAGGGTTTGGCAGCTGGTGATGCTGTCTGCGAAGAGGGGAGGGCGGGTAGGAGTCCCAGGGGCCTCATGGTAAGGGTTGGGTCCAATTGTGGTTTACTGTCTGGCCATGGGTGGGTGCTCGTCAATAGCCGCCTTTGGAGGGCGGCTACGGCCCTGTGCGGCAGTGCAGGGTAAGGTTGTGTCACTTTGATTGATTCTTCCTGGGTGGTTATATGAGCAGCAGTGCATGATTGACTTGTACTGAGTGTCACATCACTCTACCCTGCTTTGATTGCCTGTACCAACCTCCAGAGTGTGTTAGTGCAGTGTGGGAAAGCTGGAGGAGGTCCAAGTGCTTTGCATGGGCCCTGCTAAAGTGCAGGAGTCCTCAACAGGCTCAGAGCATACGTAGGAATGTGTTGAAATGGAGTGGGCCTGCGGTGGCAAGGTTGATTTTTGTGCTTGCAGGTTTTGGGGGCGTAGGGCCTCACTCAGATGTCCTCTTGGATAGTGCTAGGGCAAGTGCACAAGCTGAATCCTGGTCCTTTGGCATAGCACTGGTTCCTGGCCTAGCTGCTTGAGGGCACTAGGGCTTTTTTTGATAAATTCACAAGGAAGGGTGTTCACATCGTCCTTCATGCAAGGAATCCTGGCTGCAGAGTGATGATGTGATCTTCTCATGTATGGAGTGATTGGCTTCTCCCTCCATTTGGGATGTACTCCCTGCCTTTGGAGAGATGTTTGTGGTGGCATGTGGTATGTGAGCGATGGTAGGTATCTTGGGCCGAATTATGCAGGCGTTCTGCCGACCTCCATATAGCTCAGTAAGTGTGCTAGCATGTAGACAGGGCATGTATGTCAGTGGCATCTGCTGAGGAGACCAGACATGCTTAGGTTCCTTAACACATGGTCCGAGCTGCGTGTCATGGTATGGTCTGAAGTACTGATGCTGACGCTGTGGAAGTGTGGATAGGGAGTTGTTTGTACATTGATGTTTAGCCAACTCTATATGTGGACAACTGGACATGTGGTCCTGGGTTTGGTGCTGCTGACACTCTCTAAGCACTATCAAGCTATGCTATTGAATGCAGACAGGGGGGTTCATATGTCAAGCAGAGGGCACGCAGTGGGGCACCAGCAGAATACGTACACCTGCGTGCATGTGATGTGATGTGTGTGGCTACAATCAATTAAGGCATTGTTGAGCTCATTTACCCTAAACCTGTGGTGTTCGAAAGCATTCAATTGGGTGATGCTTTATTTGAACGAGTCATGGAGGCACGTTGAAACCTTGTCAATGATAGGAGTATGCCCGTGGAGTACGCTCGGGCTAGTAATGCATATAGTCTATAGTTTGTACTATATGTCCAATGCTTTAGATTATCCCGCCCGAACTCACATCGCTGATTAAAAAAGATCAGCGTTGGCGCACTGTCTACTCCGATCCATGGTGACCACCCTGAGGGCCAAGCAAGGACTGTGTCTGGCACACTCAATGAGGCAATCCCAAACTAAGAGGCACCAGCCACATACCCAATACTATCGCAAATCGCACAACCAGATACACAAGGGCCGGCTACTTCATGAACTGCGGTACTGAAGGCTGCATGCATCCTGCAGCAACGTCAACAGCACCGCTGGCACGCGCACCTACGCACAGGCATCAGTTTACGCTCCTTGATCGCCAGCATACTACTGGACCATTAGGCACTGTCCTGGCCACTATCTTCAAACATTGAGAGCGAGCTTGACATCCCTTTCCTAAATGTGCCACCAGGTTGCACAAACTGCTCGTGTTCTTTGTACCATTCACACTCCCCAAGCCCTTGCAATTACTTGAATAGGAGACTGCCCAAGCTCCAACAATGAAGTCACAATTGCAGTTTTGCTGTCCCAAACCATACCTTTTGGCTGTGGCACTGCTAACCTGCTAAACTCTGCATCCTCAGTGGTCTTCAAGCTCTGGAGATACTCCCACCAAGGTCACCAGCTCCTTCTCCAGGTGCTGGATCATGTCCTGCCCCGTGCGGTGGTACACCCAGCGCCCATCCATATAGTCATACCTAAAAGGACCACTGGACATGGACAACAGCAGCATGTGTATGTTGATCAGCGGTTACACACAGGTACGTGAGCCTCCAGATAAATGGCATAACAACAGAAGGCAAGCTGCCCAACAGCTCGTGTTGCTTCACATGGCTGCTTTAAACCAGTGCTCCCGGCCAAAACCTAGTTTGGATAAAACAGTGTACAGACCAATGCAACACATGGTGTCTTAGCATTGAGCAAACCCCATACAAAGAGTTCAGTTATATGCCTACCATATGGCCATGGTTCTGCCATGTGTAAAACATTTACTGCTTCGTCATGCTGGGGGTGGCAGATCCCCTGGCCTCGGTTTATGCAGTTCATGAGCCTAGCAGCTTCTGCCTCATTTGGATACCATCATGTCGGGTTTGCAGATAATCCCTTTGTGATTGCCGCACACACAAGCATGGGTAGGCTGAGCCATGGATCCTGCCCTTCTCGGCTTTCATAGCTTACCCCACAAGCTCATGCAAACTCAGTGCAAAAGCATGTGTGCTAGCTTTCTGAGGATGATGGGATAACTCTGGAGAAACGCAAACCACGGAGCTATTGCATAGTTACAAAGATAACCAAGAGTTCACCTGACCGGTGACGATAGCCAGATTTGGCGGTTGGGTGTCTGCTTGTTGATCACGTATGTCCCATGTTTGCCTAGCTTCACGGTCAGCACACCTGACTGCAGGGCAGCAAGGACATAACAAGGTATTGGCAGAACCCAAATTCAGTACTTACGGTGGCCTCTTCAGTAGTATAATGAGTCCAAACTGTGGAGGTGGTAAGTATTGGGCGCAACTCCTCTTTGCTGCAAATTCACTCCCCAAGCTTGCAGTACCACTGCATGCATCAACCATGCGATCAGTCTAGTCTTCTGCAAACAACAATGACCATGACATCAAGTGCAGCTCCAACCACATCTCCTCCGCCTGCTGCAGAGTTCAGCCCAAGTCCCAGCCCGCTTGACTGCAGCAGGGGCAACACAACACTCTTACTTCAGCGGCCCATCTGCAGCATCTGCTGTTCTGCTGCAGTGAGGTTATACCATGGCCACCTACCGCATACTCAACATCTGAGTCCTCAACGCCTTGATCTTCTATGTAAGCCTGCAGCAACACAATTATGATCACAGCCACCTTGCCATACCGTGTCCACATCCATCCTCTTACTGCAGTGAGCGCGGAACATATCTAGCACACCCCCACCTCAAGCCTCTCTTGAAGGTGGTCTAATAAGTGGTCCGCGAGTTTGTGGAATTGCTGCTCCTGTATTTCTGAATGTCTGCAGTACCATCGAGTGTAAGAACAATTGCAGGGGTAGCTGACAGGTGTTCAGGGAAGCACTTACAGTACCCTTAGGTCCTCTGAAAACTGTCTGAGGGAACCAATATGCTGGAGACGTGGCCGCTGCAGCACCCGCATACACGGATTGGTAATGGCGAAGCGTTGAAAGTGCAACATTGCAAACTTTCAAGCACCTGCTGCGGGGGTGAAGTTGAGATGCCTCCTACTCCAGAACCTACTGCCCAGCTAAGAGAAGGCTGCAGCGCATGTAACAAGCATGGGCAAGCCTTTAATTCTAGTGCGTCCCTGGTAAACAGATGGCAGGCTTGAACGAGAGCTCTTCGCATACTGCAGTCTGGTCGAGATGGTGCCCAACTGGCGTAGAGCGTGGCACAGCTGTCGCAGCTTCTGCTGTTACGCAGCCGAAGACAAAAACTGAGTATTCTGGCGCAGCACCTACCCTTCACATAGCCTTTACAAAGCACCACAATCCGCGTCCTCCGATCTCACCAGGTCGCCACTTCTACACACTTCAGCGGACACCGGCTTGTAACTCTACAACCTTTGGACAAGCTCGCAGCCACTTTACAGGCCTTTGCTGGACAAAAAACAACCAGAACATAGCAGGGAGAACCTCCAACTCAATGCTATCTCCACAAGGAGTCTCCTGACTTGCAACTAGCTCAAACCAGTGATTGATCCAGCTGCAACACTCGTCCCTAATCTCCTATTTGCTGTACACACACCAACAGAATGCCAGTCGCCGTCATATCACTCGAATAAACAACTCTTCACCTGCTGTCCCATCTGCTCCTAGTCCCACCGCCCTGCTGCTGCTGCTGCTGGTAAACGCCCCCACCAGCCCATGGTGCCGGCGGTGGTACTGCCCCTGCTTGCATCTGGCCACCTCCTTCCCTGGCTGCCAACTGCGCAGCTGCTGCTTGCACTGCCGCTATCGACGGATGCACTGCCCCTCCTCCCCCTCCCTGCCAGGGCGCCTGCCCGCTCGCAACACCCTCCGACGACACTCCACCCCCACCTCCCCCATACTGGCCCCAGCCACCATTACTGCCTCCCCCACCTGATCCTGCTGTGCCAGCCTGCCAACCACCACACCCAGCAGCCGTGAAGCCCTGGGCCCCTCCCACACCCCCACTAAACCCTCCCGGGGGCAGCTGAGGTGCACCAGGCGCCTGAGCCGCAAGCTTCGCTGCTATAGCTGCTGCTGCTGCCGATGCTTTCTGTATAGCTTCTGCCTGCATAGCAGCTGCAGCTCCTCCTCCCCCTAGCTGCCCCGCCAGTGGCGCCTGGCCCACCCTTGGTCGCCTAGGGTTCGGATCTTCCCCTGGTCTAGTCAGATACATCGGCCGCTGCGTCACCGGCACAGGTGGTGGCACTGTAGCCCTTGCCGTGGACTTCTTCGGCATAACAATCGTAGCTGTTGCCCCAATATCTCCTCCTGTAGTCCCAGAAGACACAAACGAGGACTTGAACCGGCTTGTCTGCATCTGCCGTACATACTCAGATGCCCCCGCACGGCCAGAACCAGCATCAGGCTCTGCTGCTGCCTGTGGTGGTGGTGGCCCAGCTGCTGCTGCTGCTGGTAGTGGTGCTAACCCAGGTCCGGGCCCCGGCGGCGGCCCAGGAAAGGTGACAGGAGGGTACGGTGCTCCTTGCTGCCAGTTGCCTGAGCTTGATGGAGGGGCCCCCGCTGGGCTAAACCCAGGCAACCCTGCTGAGCCACTGCTGCCACCACCACCACCTGCCGCTGCTGCTGCCGATGGTGGTGCTGCTGTTGCTGCTGCTGCCGAGCTTTCATGCTCGTAATCATCGTGACTGCGAGCAAAACCAGGCAGCTGCACGAAACCACCACCTCCTCCTCCTGCTGCTGCTGCTGCTGCTGCTGCTGCTGCTGTACCCCATCCCGACCCCGATGCTGCTGCTGCCGCTGCTGATGTTGCAGCGGGTCTCTGCTGAGGGTTCCCAGCACCACCAAACCCCAGGCCAGCGCCCCCAACCTGTGGTACCCTGCGCTTGCCGCCACCTTTGCCACCCTTGCTGCGGTTACTGCCCTTACGGAACCGCTGGTCCTGCACAGAACATTGTGTGCAGAAGCACTGATTAGCAGCTTTGACCACTCCCAAAAAATGGCAGCGCCACAACCCCAATGCAATACCGCTGAATCAACCATGAATGCAGAATCACTAAATGCTGGCAGGAAGGGGCTCTTGATAGTGCATCGTTCTACTGTCAATATGAACCAAAATAACATTATCATTCTGCCTGGCCTTCTGAACCATAATGTCCCGCCACCAGCGCTAACCAAAGCAAGCTATTTTTAAAGGCAGTCCCAATAGCACGGTCGATAGAACATTTTACGCCAACAACCCAGGCTAAGCGCGGAACGAACCACTAAGCCCAGATCCCCATGTAAGCAACCAGGAGAGAGATAATGCTCACTACAAACGGTCACGCCAATGTTAGCTACCCAAAGCTACAACCTGAGCGCCAACGCCTGATTCCAAACTTGTCTGAGAAAACTGGTCCAGCTCCCAGCGCCAATGGGCTGTTACATCACGCACGTCACCCACCTTCATGGCTAGCTCATGTAACTGCTGTGGCACCTCCTGCCCTGAGAGAGACAAGCTATTCTCAAGGAGGCCTGCAAAGTGAGTATCCTTCTTTTTATCTAGCAGGGTCCATGCAACTCCCTCCTTGTCACCAGCACGACCTGTACGCCCCACCCTGCGTTAAAAACAGCACCAGCATACATGCAAGACTTCATACTCGGGATTGATCTTCTTAATGTAGCTTGTTAAATACATTTCTATTTCTATTGGCATTCGCCCTAAATGTCTTGCATGCATTCATAGACAGGTACTTCCCAGATAGTGCACATCTGAGAGGCCACAGGGTGATTACTTGGCAGGTTACTGATAGGTTTCTGGTCGGGTGACTGGTTGGAGTGACACTGGGTGACTGGCTCATCGTCCAGGAGTCGACGGGTGTTGTGTGTTGAAGGTATCTAAAAGCTGGCTTGGGCCTTGCCTAGGTGGTCGGTGGTTGGTTGATTATGTGAGCTTTATGTCTTGGTTAGGTCCGTGAGTGTGTGAGTCCCTTAGGCGCAATCTAGCCCCTAGCTTTAGTGGGTAGTGAGCTGGGCACATAGGCCAGCTCCCCCAACCTTACAGACTGTATGTGGGACAGCAAGAGCTGGAAAAGAGAAATGCAGGGTACAAACCAAGCAAGCAATCACTCCATACAAGGTCCTGAATTCTATGATATCCAAAGACTCATCTCTACTAGTAAAAAAGGGACCAGCAAATATGCGCACAGCAGCAAGCTGCCACAGGACGTCAGGCCAAGTGAGATATGTCTGGCATTATGCCGTCCAAGTGCATATAGTACACCTCTGCAAGAGTAGGGGCGCCGTGTGATTCCTACCCTAAGAGACCCCTCCCTCCACCCTGCTCTGCAGATCACACGCAAGTTCTTCACTTGGCTCTCTCTGTCCCTCTTACCTGTGTATGTGAGTGTCCAGATCCTTAGCTGCTTCATAATTGATGACTGTCTTTATGCTCTTGATGTCCAGCCCGCGTGCTGCTACATCAGTAGCCACCAGGACGTGGTGCTGCCCTCCTCTGAAGCCATCCAATACTTGCATGCGAGAATACTGCAGCACATAACACAGGGGTGGTGATGGTCAAGGTTACCCCCACGGTCCAGGACTGATACATTGCATTGGCCTAGCCGCCTGTGTCCTTGCCAAAACCACTCATAGTACATTTTCACGACAGTACATTGTCTGCTACTCACACTTACGTTTGGTCGAAGCATGGAAAGTCCCAAGATCACTATGTGCATTGACAGGATCACTATGTCTTTTCTACTCCCTCGCACCTGTCTGACCACCTGTAACGTCCCCAGCCTCCGTATCCCATTCAGAAATACCAGTGGGGTGGAGCAATAGACCAGCCTTTGATATGCAGCCCTTTTCAAGCGTATAGATGACAAAGGGGCATACTAATGTCCATCTTGCTGTCCGCGATACCTGGTCCATGTCACCATGTATCCATCCAGCCTACCTGGACACCCACCTTCAGACCCTAGGTCCCTTTGTGTGTACAAATGCCCTATACATGTGATGCTATGCTGCCACCATAGGCCCACACCTTAAGCTGTCAGACAACCAACTGGGTAAAATAACATGCCATGCCTTCAAATTGTAGCCTTTGTGTACAAATGACATGTTCTGATGTGCCATCCTGTCTGTTCCCCCTACCTGATCCATGTCACCATGTATCCCTCCAGCCCGGACCCCTTGAGCTGTCAGCCGGGCCACCAGATCCTCTACCCGTGCACGCTGCCCCACAAACAGCACCACATCCCCAGCATCAATGAACTCAGGCAGCTTGCCACTCAGCCAGGCGGCCTTGGAGGGTTCATCAGCAAACACCTGAAAAACAACCATCATAATGGTTTCGCGTGTTTTGCTTTGCACCCCGCAATATGGCACATGTAATCACACAATGCATCCACACAGAGGTCAGCTAATGGGTTGCAGCATGAAAGCGCTGACATACCTGCGTCACAATACCAAGCATATTAACTGCGGATGCTCTATGATTAGCCACGCCTGGACAAAGCACCACATCCTGAGCAAGACGGGGGAGGTGTGCACAGACTTGAGCAAAGAACCCCACTACTGAGTGCACCAAGTGTGCCCCCTTGCATAACCCAAGTGGCCCCTCTTCCACACGTGTAAGTGAGTAGATTGCAAACACAAGGTGTCTGCAGGGGGTGAGCACCAGCATGCTCTCCTAACTAAAACAAACTATTAGGTAAATGCACGGTGCCCATAAACAACATGGTTTCAGCCTGCATTCTACCCTTAGCACCCCACCCACCTCCACATGCTGCTGAATGTCCTCATTAGCTGCCCCTGTCAGCCCCACAGTGATGCGCACTGGAGCATTGAGGGCATCAGTCACCAGGCGCTCAATCTTCCTGGGTAAGGTAGCACTGAATAGCAGTGTCTGGCGGTCAGGACGTATTTGAGACAGCAGGCAGCGTACCTGCAGTCCAAGCAATCAATCAGGGTATATCAAACAATCATCTGCCATCAATTTCAACATAAATGTCTAGCACATAATGTGCAACAGTGTTGGATCAACGAGCCAAGCCATGGATCATAAGTTTGAAGACCTGTAAAGATGCCTGAATTAATGGCATAACATAGCGGTTGCAGTTGAGCCCAGTACACAGGTGAGCACCGGCACTCACTCGATGCTTTCCATTGATACGCAGCTGTCAACCGAAAGGCTACCGCAGAAATTAAGTGAAGGACAAGATGTGAAGCGTGACACGCAACGTCAAGCGCCCGCTCAATAAGTGAGCTTGCACATAGGTTGGAGCGTGATGCGATCAGCCCAATCACCTCTCCATACTGACTGCATAGGCTCCAGGCCCCATCCGCCTGGTCTAAATCCCTAACACCCCAGCCCCACCCCCAGCAATCATCACCCATCACCAACCGGACCACTCATGAGCCACAGCTTCCCAAACCCTTACCTGTGCTTCAAACCCCATATCAAACATCCTGTCAGCCTCATCTAGCACCAGGTACGTCACCCGTGTCATCGTGCATGCCTTCATCTTGATCAAATCAATCATCCGTCCAGGTGTTGCTACTGCCACCTCTGCACCTGCCTTAAGCTCCTTCACCTGCTCAAACTTGCTCAGGCCACCGAAGGCAGCAGCAACATGCAGACCTGCAGGGCAACATCGCCAATCCAAGTTTACAATGTGAGAGACGTTGCAAGTACAAGCCGCTGTGCCTGTGGAGGACCAAGTAGATACACTCGTGCTTCCACAACAAGAGAGTACTTGGACCTTCTCATAAGCAATGCCGGATAAGGTGTCTCAACTTGGCAACCCTGAGCTAAGCTACGATTCACAAGTACTTGGCAGAAGGTCTGCTAATGGCTTTGGATCCCTATTCATAGCAGGAAGTGGAGTCTGCGAGTGCTATTTGGTCTTCATATAGCATCTTTATATGAACTCCAAGGTTTTGCAACAGAATCCAGTACCATATAGACACCATTACGTCCCTGAAGAAGACTGCAACCTGATAAGTGCTCCAACCGTGCCAATAGCTCAGCTTACTGTAACTAGCCATAACAAGTATGACATGTTGCATGATGGTTGTACTAGGGCCAACCAAAGAACCAACCGAACCTCGCCACCCCTCCAAACAAAGACACCCAATGCTGAAATCCCCACCCATACTCCAACACCAGTCCTTGCCCCCTCACTGGCTCCTCATTCCCTTACCATATGGTTTGCTGAACTTGCGCGCCTCCTTGTGTATCTGCTCTGCCAGCTCTCTTGTAGGAGCCAGGATCAAGCCAATAGGTCCCTGGCCCTTGCCAAGCTCTGGCTGATCCATGATATGTACCAGCATGGGCAGAACAAATGCAGCTGTTTTGCCACTGCCAGTTTTGGCAATACCCTGACACATGCAAGGTAGACAGAGAGGGACAGAAGCAGATTGGGTGCTGATTGGTATAAAGGTGTGAAGATTAGTACTCGTAACCTGCTTGTAATGTGATGATGTTTCTGGGCAAGCTCTCGGGCCAGCACACCTGCACACGAGGTGACAAAGGCCTGGACTTGAAGATGAGTTCGATCTAAGTGGAAGCATGCGACACACAGTTTGTAAACCCTGGAATGGTACATGACACAGTAGCACTTCCCCCATGCATCCAAGCCTTCCTCCAGTGGTAGGATGTATCTTGAGAGCTCTGTTACAAAACTGCAACCTCAGGGGTACTGCACCGTCAACACTGTGTGCAGAGGAATTCCAGAGCTGTCAATGGTAAGGGATCCGTGTAGTTTTTACACCAAGGAACCCTTCCCACAATCCCACGCTGGAGAACAATACACGGTCTCCTCGCGTAGATCTCTCTCTCTCTCCAGAGCTGTCGACTCACCCCCTGGCTCTCCTCTGCCATGACTGCGTGCATAGTTGTGGAGTAATGTGCAGCCCTCCTATGGGAGACATTGTAACTTCATGACTATCCAGCTCTGCCAGAACGACCTAGCCCCAGGCTCCTCAGAATGGAGATTAAGAAGAGGCAATAGCAGATTGTGATTGGCAACTCATACATGACCAGAGGCTACACCCGTGCCTCATAAACCTGAGGAGAAACCTACAGACTCCAACTATATACTTCATTCACTCACCAACTTACAAAAGCGGCCAGCATGTGTGCATACTACACAGACCCAGTTGTATGGCAGCTTCTCATCATAATCTATCCCCCTATATCACATGAAACCACTCACCAGCACATCTCTCCCGGAGAGCACTGCAGGCATGGCTTGGGCCTGGATGGCAGTTGGCTTGTCATAGCCTGCCCTCTTGATGGCACCCAACAGCAGGTGGTCAAAACCAGCTTGACCAAACGTCTGGATGGGCTTGGGCGCATCATAACCCGAAATACGCACCTCAAGCTGGCGTCGATACTCATTCACCTAAGTAAAACGAGCATTGAAACAAGCACACGGGCAGGTGGTTCAGGTATAACATAACATCTTGCATGTGTCTGCCAGGAAGCCATGTTATGTAGCGATGCAAGCAGCCCTGACCGAGGAAACACTCATCATACTACGCATCCCATGTGTCATATGTAACTTTTAGGAAAACAAGTAGTGGTGATGACTGGGCGGGGCTCACAGCCATGCAACTAACTGGTCAACACCATGCCTATAACCTCGATGTGGAGGGTGAACAGAGAGATGAGGCTGGACAGTAAGCTAAGACGAAGTGCTGCAGATGCAAGTTGTTAAGATCACGCCTCATCTAGCTGACCGAAGTTCCCTAGATGATGCCTGTAAGCAAAGCTGCCAGAGCAGCAGTGCAAAGCTGCTGGAGGTGCTGTGGCGCCTACATGTCATGCTTGAGCAAAGCTGTAGGTTCAACAGTAACAAAGGCCTCTTGCTCATAGGCATGTAGATGAATACCAGCACCACAAGGCTTTCAGGAAAGCAGACCAACGCTGTTGATCTGACAAGGGACCATGGATTGCCTTCAGCAGTCTACATCCAGGAACCGAGCAGCCTTTGCCGGGCGTCCCGCACACTAGCCAGAACCACTGCCATTGCAACCTCCTTTCCAGAGGCAACCTCAACAAGCTTTCATCCTTGCTGCTGCTCTATATCACAATACCAACCACGCATAGATACGAAATCAAAGGTTCTCCATAATCCAGGATTTGTCTCATGAAAGCAACCATATCATGTCAACCTCCTCCCTCCTTTTACTACTTGTATCAACCTAAAGCAACATCACAGACAACCATTTGCCCCAGTGCTACAAGGGCATGTTGCTCTGCTCATTCGATGGTACAAGTCCCCTTTGGCCCCTCTCAGCCTCCTTTTAGGGGGGCTTGGTTAGTTTAACCTAGCAGCCCCGGTTGCCACACTTTCAATATTCCTTTGTTTGCTTACTATGCTTACTGGGTCAGAGACATGCCATTTGGATGCAGGCCCGGTTGGTTATTTCACAACTACTTGAGCTTCCAGTGCCTAGGCAGTGGCCCGCATTCCCTACCTGTTGAGGAGTCTGGCTTGCTATGCTGGGATGCTCTGTGTAGAAGTCCTTGCCAAAGTCATCATAGTCCATGCTGCTGTGGTCCACAGGAGGCAGCTGTTCCATGCCCTTCTTTAAATCAACCTGCAACAGGGAACATCCAATGCACAGGGTCATTCAGGCTACTGTGTCATGCATCCTGGCATCTCTGTGACGCCACGCGTGTTATATCTGAGATGATTCTGCTGGGACTACCCGTTTCAGGGCCAGTGAATCCACACCTTCAATGTTTGTTATGTTATGTTATTTTATGAATTTTTCTTCATCTATGAGTGGAGACGTTACCGTGCTAATTCAAGTGCTGTAATGCCTGGTACATGTCTACAATGACTACTAGTACATGTCTTATGCTCACAAAGAGACATACGCCATTGCTTTCGCCATAATACAAGGCATCCTGAAGTATATGATGTGAACCAACCGGAGTAGACAGTCTTGCCTATCATTATTCTGTGCTTTGCTTGTATGCTGTGCTCCTATCTGCTAGAACGCGGCATCTCCTGCTGCAGGTCCACGCAGCTGGGAGACCCTGGGAACAGACAGGTCAATATGACTTTACCAGGTTGCCTCCTGCACCCATTGCCGCAGCCAATGCAACCACAGACATTGCTGCCGCAACCAATGCACCCGAATCAGCCCCTCACATGCATGGACACTTGCAGCAGCTGCACATTGAATCATCACACCGAACATAAATACAACGGCTTGCTTTGTTGCTCTCAGCAATGTCCCACCACCTGACCTTCTCAGCCCCGGCTGCTTCCGACTTACCACCACATTGTCATTCTCATCATAGTCCCTGCCATTCCCCTGCCGCTCCTCCAGCGCCTTTGCTGTAGCATACACCTCTTCATCACTTTCATACCCTTCAGCTGCTACCTGTGCTGCTACTGCTGCTGCGGACCCAGCTGCACCTCGTGCTGCAACCCGTGCCTGCATGTAATCCAGTCCAGGATCTGCCGTGTCATCACAGGCTAGGCTGGGGTCTTCTGCAGGCTTCTTGGCAGCAGCTGTGGGCTTGCTTTCACTGGCTGCAACCTCTTGGTTGATCTCTGCCATGAAAGCTTCCAGAGGGTCATACTCATCATCGCCATCTGCTGCAGCTGCTGCTGCTGGTTCGGCTTGCGCTGCGGGTCCACCTGCTGCTGCTGCTGGTGCTGGGGGTGGGGGTCCCGCAGGGCCTGTGTTTGCTTCTGTCTCTACTGCCCTTTCAACCTGCGTGGAAAAGGTTCAAGAACGTTGGAGTATTGGAAATGCAACTTTTAATTCAGAGCACGACGAGGGCATGTTCACGTGGTTCCCAAACAGCATGCAAGATGAAAACACCAAACAGGCAATGCAGCTTCCTAATGCATTCACAGTATGTGCAAAGTGCAGCATGGGCGCAAGGAACTGCTAGATGGGACTTGAAGCATCACCCAGGTGTGGAGCAGCAAAGAGTAGAGGCAAACCCACTCATGGCCACATTCAGCCAAGGACACGCACAGGGGCCTGCAGCAGGTGCTATGCAGGCATTGTTTTATTGTGTAAACATCAGCTGCGGAGCCAGCGAGGTAGTTTGTCCTTTACATGTTCGCTTGCTGTGTGCCATTTCTGAACTGCTGATCTCTTGCCTTACCAGCTGCTGGAAGTTTTGGCAGTCGTCATAATCTCCACCTCGCTGGTCAAGGAACGCCTGTATGCAGTAAAAAAGGCTTCTTTCTGCGAAGTGTTATCCGCTTGAGCACTCCAGACCTCATAACATGGTCAACAACTGAGGGCTAAGTCATTCAGATGCACGGCGTAGAGGATTGCAAGGTTGCATGATTCAGTTCATGGAACCCCCATGAATTGGGGAGCAGCTACACGCCCCATGGAACCCCCAAGGCTTAGGAAGGCGGCTAGTGGTGGGTTATATAACTTCTAGTTACCTTGATCTGGGGCTCAGTCCACCGGAGGAAATCGGTCCCCTAGATAGCAGTGTGAAGATCGTGGTGAGCAGGACTGTTGTGCTCGTCGCAGCTTGCACTGGCCCAGCTACCTGGTGATGGCCGTCATAGTCCAGCACAGGCTGCTGGTATATCCTAGGCTCAACATATTCCTTTCCGGGATTCACGTCTCCCAAGTGTGCCCTTTTAGCACCGAGCTCTATAATGTGCTCGGGCCCTCTTTTGGCAGACATGGTCGCCTTCACCGTCTGCAGCCAATGAGCTACAACCAGTCTAACATGCGCGCTATGTTTTTCAGTGCATGCTTCAGCTCAGGAGGGGCTGGACGTCGTGGTCACAAAGCGGGTGTGGCATGCTGAAACACTGCGTAAGCATGCAAGATTTCCTGATCACAAATGGCTTCTGAGTACCTACCGGTAGACCCCTCTGCCATCCCAGAACAGATTTCAGCTTTAAGCAGTAATGGACCGATGACTTGAAGATCGGCACCGGCTTGAGGGTTCTGCAACTGCAAACAACTGACTGAGACTCTTCAATGGCAGCCCATGACATGTTAGAGTCAACACACAGCAGTGCGCTTATGCCAGCTAGTCATTGCTCCATGCTCAGGTTCACGGTGTGGTACGCTGGCCAGAAAGCCAAGGCGGGACATGCACAACAATGTATTACGCAACCAGCTCTCTTGCACCTGCAACAAATGCAGCTAGATGTTGATTTTCAGTGATTACAGATACAGGTGCTTGTGAAAAGGGGATACTCAGGCTTTATCATTTCACAGGCAGGCATCAGCAGTTACCGCCGGTTGCTCTTGGTCCAGCTGGCGCAGTGAAAACGCTCAGTTAGTACTAGTTTGGTAGCGTGGTGGCGGGGTTTTCAAACCAGTGCTGGTCAAGATGCTGGCCTATCTGCAGCATTCCCATAACTTGATACCTGAGTTGCCATGGGAGACCGATTTAATGAAGTCTACGGGCCTAAGCTTAGATCAGATGCGCTTCGCTGTCTCGTTCATTGCGGCAGTTTCAGCTGGAGTGCTATTAAGGTGGATAAGATGGCCCAAGCGTAAGTCCTGTCGGTTCAGCCTAGGTGGCTTTCAGCAACTGGGTTGTTGGGGCCAGGTGCATTTCAGGTAGCAGGGGCTCCAAAGCAGAGCAGAGTGTGCTTCCGTGTGCAACCTTGCCTCAACGGTACACGTATGCAGTCATGGCTGTGCTGCAGTTCTGGCAAGGCTACCGTGGCTGAAAGTAACTGCAGGCTGCTAGAGCTCTGCATTCAGGCCCCCAACTCGCATGCTCCATGGAGCAGCACATACTGGCATACTACAACCTCATTAAACTAAAATGTACGCCATGACTGATGCCTACTCTATGCCTGCAGTGCGGCAGCTGTTCTCCTTCGTTGTGGGCTTTGGGCTGTTGTACTATCCCTTTGGCAGTGGCATCATGCATGCCATCCCCACATCCCTGCTCACATATCTGGTCATGTGGCTCATCCCCAAGAAGTGTGGCACACTGTCGTGGCTCATCAACTTCCCCTACTTATTGGCACTGTAAGTCGAGCTATGATGTTATATACCAGCAGCAAGCAGCAGAAGCGCTAGCAGACCGTGTTTTGTAGATGAGATGAGCAGCAGCAGAACAGAGCCATCACTTGTTAGCAGCAGCTTCCTTCATCCACAGGATGCATATGGATCAACAAACACTATTATGCATCGCCTATCAGCAGGGGCCGCACATTGGCATAGCATGGGCATAGTGTGCAGACTTGAATGATAAGGTTAGTAGTGTCGGCAGTCCTTGCTGCTGCAGAAGGTGAAGTCCTATTTGTGGGCTGCGGTTGTGTATCGAAAGAGCTGTGTAGTTGCATTGGCTTGCTCTTGGCACCTGTCATGGCACCACCAGAAGCAGCAGCGGCAGCACGTTGTAGGCGGCAGCAAGAACTGGTACTGATGCAGAGAATGGCCGCATGGTATTATGTATGATCATTCAGGATGACGTTACTGTAGAAGAGCCAGCACGTACAAACATTCATCATAAGGTACTAGCCCTTGCGTTTTTTTGAAAGGGGCCTACAGATACAGACTGGCATGGGCCATGCAAAGCATGTTATTGTATGATGAGCCCAGCTTGCTCAACCTGCTTTGGACTTCTTCTTCCTGAGCTCAGGCTGCTTGTTTGTGCTGCAGGCATGTTGCCAATGCCAGTGGGCTCAGTTGGAATGATGGTGACCTGGATTTCACTGGGGCACAGATGGTGCTGACACTGAAGCTCATTAGCACAGCCATGTGCTACCAGGACTACAACAGCAAAACGGCAGAGGTGAGCAGCTGCACACATTTTAGATAATTTTCGTAGAGTGCACAAAGTTATGAGCATTCTGCAATGTTGTAGCAGCCATCATCCTTGTGCTTCAGTTTAGGAGGGCTGTGAGTATGTCAGCACAGGTGTGTCACTGGAAGAGAGGCAAAGTCACAGCCAGATATGATTGCCAAGGGTTGTGAATTTGCAGCTGTTTTCAGCCCTGCTTTCTGAATCAGTCGGACTTTGGTCACATGTTTCTGGAGACAGGAGCGCCAGAAAAGTCTTCTGGTATGTACAATGTTACTTCGTGCTCTAACTGGAGCCGTAGGGGCCACAGTGTCCTAGTGAAGCAGTTCTATATGGTGTGAATTTGCTGTATGCCTTCTCTCCTCATGCAGGAGATGACCCCTTACCAGCGGGCTCATTGCATCCGAGCCATGCCAAGCTTGCTGGAGTACGTCAGCTATGTGTTTGCCTTTGGCAACCTGCTAGCTGGGCCTGTCATAGAGTACAGGGACTACCAGGACTTCATCAACAACAAGGGCTTGTGGGACCCTAAAGCTGCTAAGCCAGTGCCTGCATGGGGCTGCTACAAGAGGGTGAGGGGGGCTTAGCACAAATGTCAGGATGTACTGTCCTGCTGAATCGTAGATGGGTAGGAGGTCTTGAAGAAGTGCAGTGATATGTATGGCTTTTCATGTCTCAAGATATGGTGCATCCAGGAATGAGAAGGGGATAATGCCAGAACTCAGATGCAGCTTTGCATGCTGTGCAAAAGGCCGAGCAAAGGATAGAGGGGCATTGGCGATGTGTTATACAGGAGATGCTGGACATAGAAAGCCATTTATTCTATGTATATAAGCTCACGGTAGTGCATCATTTGGGCTGTGATTGCACCTTATGACACCTGTAGGTTACACTGTTTGTTAAGCTGCATACACCATAGCCCCTGTGCTTAATCTTCTCCTTGTGCTGGTATGTGCCACGCTGCAGGGTTTCCAAGCCATGTTCAAGGGGATTGTGACCTGCACTATCTACCTGAGCATGGAGAAGGAGTATGGCTACAAGCTGGTGTACACAGACTGGTACCATGCACAGAACGTCTTCGTGCGCATGGCAGCAATGCAGGTAGGGCTGGGCCCTTGCTCGTGTATGTGTGAAGAGGAGAGGGGCTGGTACAGAGATGGGCTTTGCATCTTTGGGCTACAGTGCTTTTGACATATCAAGTGCTTTTGACATATCAGGACACATCTTAACGTGTGCCCGGCGGTGTAACGGAGAATTGTTGCTGCACTTCGCTGTTCGAACCGTTAGCAGGTGCAAAGTGGTCAGTTGTGTACGGGAGTGTCTTATTAGACATTAACTAAGATGTTTCAGCTGCATGCATGTGCTCTGGACGCCCATTTACACCCATGTCAAGAGGGAAATTCATTTCCATGTGGGACATATTCCCATTTGCTGACTTCACTGCGACATCTTTTTCCTGACCAGGTCATTGGCACAGTGTACCGTGCGCGGTACTACTTTGCATGGGCCCTGGGTGAAGCCAGTCTCTGCTTTGCTGGCCTGGACTTCCTGGGCTGGCAAGACCCAGACCAGCAGCAGCAGCACAGCAAGAAGCAGGACTCTGCCACGGAATCCGAGTCTGAAGGAGCAGCTGGGCAGTGCATCACCAATGGGAAGCAGAAGCTGGTGGCTCTGTGGGGACGTTGCAACAATGCTAAGCCTCTGAAGGTGGAGTTCTGTGATGCGGGGAGGCTGCTGGGCCATGTGTGGAATATCAGCACAGGAATGTTCTTGAGGAGGTAGGAATGGCTTGGGGCGGATACACGGGGACATATGCGCTGTGGGTTCTGGCTGGTGTGGTGTCTCAGCATTTGAAGTGCTTGCAAGATGGTAAGAGGGGCTGGACATGCTCCGCATCTATGGTATGGGGTTTAGGAGAAACCCATTAGATCGCTATAGCTTGGGGCTTCCAGGGGTCTTCAACCATTTGCAGTTGCCGTTGCTGAGCTGCTGACACTCAGATGTATCCATACACCGAAAAGCTACATAGAGTGGACTGCAACCAGTATCAGAGTTGTTGATAACGCTACATATGAGAAGTATCGCTGCACCGGTTTCGGCATGGTGGTAAACAGTAAAGGGGAACTGTGTCATCTGCTTGCCTGCCATATGCCTGGGTCCTGCCACCGATTGGCCCTGTGTGGGTTTTGACATGCTACCTTCAGGCAATTGCATGCATGGTATGCGTGGGGCGGTAGTGCGTGGCCAACTGGACTACCAGGAAGGCACCTATGCCAAGGGGGGCAAAGCAAAGCAAAGCCCCCCTTGAGGGAGTCTGACAAGCACTCATGGCCATGCGGTTGACCAGAGGGATGGGAATACCGTTGGTGCCTTACCAATGTTCCATCTAAAAGTGACTGCGTGTCTTGCTTGTGCAGGTACGTGTACGAGCGCTTGACCCCTCCAGGCCGCAAGCCCACCTTCCGCACCCTTATGGCTACCCAGCTAGTCAGCGGGGTTTGGCACGGACTGTACCCCGGGTACTTCATGTTCTTTGCGGGCAGCGCAGTCCTGTTTTCAGGCAGCAGCGTCATCTATGTCTGGGAGAAGGTACTTCCAGCATGGGTCTACACTAGCTGGCCTTGGTGGGCTATGAAGGTGTACATCACCAAGCAGTGCTTGGACTTTTTGGCTGTGGCTTTCTTGATCTTGACATTCAAGGAGAGCTGGGCAGCATGGGGTTCGGTGTACTACATCCCACTTGTATACATGGTTACACTGCTCATGATTGGTAGGTTTTTCCCTGGTCCGAAGAAGAAGTCGAAGGGGCCCAAGGGTGAGGATAAGCAGGATGTGGTGGCCTTGGAGGCAAGGGCAAAGCAGGCTTAAGCTGCTGACTTGACTTGTTATCAAGCGCAGTCTCAACGTGTTGCATAAGAGGCAAAGGATTAGTTGTCAAGCGGGCTGAGAAGCAAGTACTGGTAGTTATGCAAGCAAGGGCTGAGCAGGCTTGGGGCTGCTGCTGCCAGTACTTGTCGCTGGTGTTACCAGTACCAGGGTTCTAGCACGGAATTCAAGGGGCAAGCAGCGGGCGAGCTGCTGCTAGTCAAAGGTGAGGGAGTGAGTAAGGAGTGAGGTTGCTTGAAGGCATGGAGGGAAGCAGTTCTGGGCAGGATGGAAAGCGAGCGGGGCAAGGAGCGGGTGGAGAACAGTGTAGCGTTGTGGATCCATGTTAGGGCAGTGTGGCGAAGGGCTGGAGTTAGTGATACTGCTTGGCGGGTCAACACAACAAACATCCAGCTCCTTTGAGACTGATGGGGAACATGACTGCAAAACACCACTGTTGCTGGAGCTCTTGGTCAAGAGATCTAGAATATACTCGTCTGCATGTTTCTCAGAGCTGCCTGCCTTTAAGGATCTACTCGGCTGTTGAGCATGGCATCTAGAGTTACTGAACATGTGGTATTGGTAGACTTTTGCACACGTAGTGTGGTGGCCAGTGTTGTGGAGCATGGGGAGGGCAGAATTCGCTCCTGGCAGTTACGATGTCCCTCACTAAAGAGGAGGGCAGCGGTATTGCGAGGGCTCCTGCGTGCTGTAGTGCCATGCTGGGCCTCTCCTTTGGCGCCTGTCTAACAATGCAGCATTGGTTGGGTAGGTAGGGCTACCAACCCTGGGTGGTTCTTGGACAACAGGATGTTGTTTGTCATTAATATGGGTTGGGATGTCATGTTGGTATGCGGTAATTGACATCGGCCGTCAGTCTGCAGTGTCTGCAGGAGGTGGGCAGGAGTGCTGGGATGGATTGTGACTTACTGCTGGATGTGTATTTTATGAGCCGTTGAGCTTGGACCGCTTATTCCCTTGCTAGCAAAGAGAAGGATTTCAAGTGTGGCAGGGAGTGCTTGGGGTGGTCTTTTGCACCCGGGCTGTTGTACATTGCGGTGTGGTTGGGGAAGGTTTTTGCACCCGGGCTGTTGTACATTGCGGCGCATGCTAACAGTAGTTGGCTCAATAGGGCTGCTAGTGTGCTTGTGCATAACTTCTGGGGGGAGCAGGTAGTCACTGCACTGTCTGTCACGCACTTGAGGGTTGTGTGGTGGTGTGAAAATGCGCAGCGTGAACCTGTGGGGTTGGGAACAGTACGTACGTACTCACTCATTGTGCAAGGGATGCAGAATTGCTGTCACTGACCCGGGAGGCCCATGGAAAAGGAACTCCTGCTGGCTCTCCCCCGTGGTGCCTGTTTGCACCACTAGGAATGTGCCTGGTTTGCAAATACACGGCCAAAAACGCACGCATGGGCAACACATGGATGGTTCACAAGGCTCTGATAATAGACCAGCAGGAAGGAAGTAGAGCCTACTGGTGAGGGTACCCACAACCAGAGCACACCCTCAGTTCTGGCTCACAACAAAGCCACCTCCAACCCAACCATCCCACGTTTCAGCGTCTACACCATGGCCTCTGGTTCCTTCTGGTGCATGCACTGGACATAGTAACACAATGTACCCATGTTACAACATGCATGCATGGTGCACACAAAAGTACAGCACACATACACCTACGAGGATATGCAGGACTACCCATGCCCCTTCTGAAATTGTCCATTCATGCATTGGCACATTATACATGCATGATGAACACTGCCCACCCCGGGCCAGGGTCAGAAAGTTATTACTGCAGCTCTCACACTGCAGATCGGCTGTTAAAGGGCCTCAGCTCCTGCAGCAGGCATTTTAAGGGGGTGGTGTTCTTGATCATGGGCTCTGTCTTGCCTGGACACATGTCTCGGTATCAGTACTGCTTGAGTTGGCGGTCTGGAAGCCATTGTGTTGGATCCATCCGATGGTGTGTTTGGTCGGTTCGACCTAGCGGCCCTTTGCGGTTGCCACACCTTAAAAGTTTGTTGTTGTTGTTAAGGCCCACCTAGAGGGCCCGTCACAAAAGGACAGCTAGGGTTCAGCGCCCCTGCGACGCTTCTATCACAGCATTATCCCAAAGCATGCGTGATGACATGCCAGTATGCCCCAAGTGTCACGTAAAACACCAACAGCGCTCTTGTCAAGAAGACTTGGCCAAGCATGGTAAAACACCAACGGAGCTTTTGTAGGGAACGCTTGGTCAAACATTCAAGGTCACGGGTAATGTGTTACCCCAGAACCTCAAACCAAGCCCTTGGGTGAGTGCTTGACACATTAGACTGGCAATGGTTGGCTGTGCAGAACAGTGGGTGAGAAGACAGGACTAACTGGCTTACCATTACAACTTCGTGGAATCAAGATAGACCTCCAAGACCGCATGGCTAAAGTAATCTGGAGAGAGTACAGACAACTGTGCCTGCACCAGCCTCTGTCCTGTGCCCGGCACCAGCTGGTTGCTGCGCCTACGCTTGTTGGAGGGCATCCACCAACAGCTTTGCTGGCTCCTTCTAGATCGTGCATACCTATCTTATGCTCTCACGGTTGGTACTTGTGGTAGGACTCCGAAACATGCCAGGCCCCCTGGCATGTCAGACTCTGTTGGTCAACCTTATATCTCCCAAATTTACCTCATGCCTTTGCACCAGCCTGCTCTGCAGCACCTTATTGCCCCCATGCTGGCAAGCCCCTCCTCATTCAAGGCTCTGCCATGCAGCATCAACCAGCTCTTTGGTCCTTTTCTGCTGGTCTTCTGCTAGTATATCCCGCACCAGATCCTTGGCAGCCTTTAGACGCCGAGCAGCAACAACAGGATCAACACCACCATCACCTCGCTCTGCTGCTGATGGTGGGGAGGCACTTCTCGCATTTGCAGTTACACTGTTGCTGGTGCCAGTGGTGTTACTGCTACTGCCACTGAAAAGATGAGATGCTATGGCTGCCTTACTGCTACTGCTGCTTTCTGATGTTGTGCCTGTGGCGTCAGCAACTGCTCCTGGTTGTATTTGTGTAGAGCTCTCTCCTCCTCCTCCTGCTGCTGCTGCTACTGCTTTGCTGAAAGCTGCTGCTGCGCGTGCTTCTGCTGCTGCTGCGGGTTGGTAGATCATCTGGCAATCCTTTCCAGGTTGGCCATGAACACCTGGATACAGAACATGTGGGACGGCACTGTGACAGCAACTCCTGCAGAGCACATGAGCCCTGGATCTGTATGCAATGTTATGACTGGGTGTGTCACCGCTTTACTTCTGCATCCCCATCTTGTTCCCAGGCATCTTCCATTCTCAGGCAGCAGCTGCAAGACAATAAGCGTGCTGTGTTCATTGCAAAATTTTATGGCATGTGATGCTGGCCCTTTCTGGCATCAAGCCATAATTGGTTTCACAACAGGGTGCCCATGGGGGCTTTAAAGCTGCATGCTTAAAATCAATAAAAGGTGGAGAATCTAGCATTGGGGTGGTGGCTACACCACAATCTGGGTACCATATCTCGCCCGAAGCTTGGTGCGACACCGGTGCTTCGACTGAAATTCTGCGTTTTCTTTGCCAAATCACTCTATACTGCTCTTATGGTCTGTACTGTATCCCTTATTGTAGGTCTGGCAAAGGGTGTTCACTGCTGCTCCCGTGCATTTGCATGACATGCTACAGCTAAGCTCGGCAGTTGTCAAGGACCAACTCATCAAACAACCTCAGGGGCCCCTGCTTGTACCAGATTACCAACTAGCCCAGAAGTCCATCCCTTGGGAGCCAATGAAGGCTCATAGGGATTGCTCAGATCCTCCCACGGCTTGCTCAGCGTTCATCACACGAATTTGTACACCTACCTGTGTCATAGAATCCGCCTTCGCTGCAGCCATTCCAGGGAAGAAATGCGAGTGAAGCGGAGGTTACAACGGTCACCGCACAGTCCAAGAGGCTTGCGCCAGTTACTGCCAGAAGGTCCGGCTTAGATCCACCTCGGCTGACGCTCCTGTTTAAAACGATCGAGGGACAAATGCGAAGACAATACTTGCTACCCCCTTGTCTGCTGGACGATGCGATCCCAGAGGGGGTTCCCGAAGTCACTGCAGATATCATACTTCAAGGTGCTCCTCACGGCAGTCCCAATGTGGTTAAGACTTGCTTAACTCCTAAGTGTTCACGGATTCAGAATCACAGCGCAAACGTGATCTGCAGTTCTAGCTGTGCAGCGATGCAACTACACATGCACACCATCTGCTCAGGTGGAGCTATTGCTCGTCGCGAATTTTGGCGACTGGGAAGAATCTCCCGCAGAAGTGGCTCCAGTAGACCCATACACGTCAAACTCCAAGCACAGGATGCAGCGGAGAGGAGTCAGCAGTAGCGCCACACCCGGCTACTGCTCACATGGCAGTGAGAGGTTACATCGAAGTGCCACACATGCCGGTCGTTTAACCCGAGGGGCTGCAGGGCCATACACGAGGGCATGCGCTGACCACCGGAAAGTCTCAAGCAGTCGTGCGATCTACTCCACTATGCAGAAACAACTGGGGTTGTTGGGAGTCTGTTGGGCACAGCGCACCTCGGCAACACAGTATTAGGGGCTCCAAAATAGGAAAACTTGGACCACAGGGTCCCTCGACTAGTCCGATAGGCGAGCACGACGGCCGAAGTAGAACGCGACCATATAAGCACTGTGTTTCGGAAGGCACGCCTGTAGAGGCATCCGCCTAGCCGTGGACTGCCTCGCTGGAATTGAATAAAGGACCACAATGCAGCAGGTGCACGTGAATTCCCGGTACATGCAATGGCAGCGACGTGCCGTGCTGCGACGAGCAGCGCCCCTATGGTGTCACAGTAGAGGGAGTAGCGCTGTGACGGTGGCTGGGCTCGGCCCGTATGGATCCTTAGATGCCAAGAGAGCGGCTCTTCGGAAGAATAGAGCAGAGAGCCTGGTACGTGGGCAGTCGTATGCAACCTGAATTGCCCAATGCGTGCCTTGAGGGCCCACACTACCGAAACCCCCAGGCACGACTCACTCGTGTCACCTTGCAGGCCCCATTTGATCCGGCGACCACCAATGGTCCATCCGAGAGCATCACGGTAAAAGCGCTCAAGGTATGCCCTGGCACTAGGTCTGCTTCTGGTGCCCCCCAGTGAACCCCAACCACCCTAGCTTGCTTGGGCCATTTGTGCCAGACTGGCATGGGCTGCATTGCAGCAACATCCTAATGCATTGGCGGATTATCTTTTTGCAGGTTGCTGTGATGGTCCCCATTTTTTTCACAGTGCTGTGGGGCGAGCAGCCAGCAATGGCAAGCAGAGCAAAGCGCCATGTAAGTATTGTGAGGTCCCAGCCCCTCTGACTCTGCCGCCACATGGAACCCAAGGGCACATGTATGCAGCTAAAATGGACATGTCCGAACTGGCAAGGTGCTTCCACATCCATATCAGGCTTGCAATGTGCTTCCACATCCATATCAGGCTTGCGGATGCTGTGCCATGTCGGCCCAGGCAGCAAAACAATGGAGCACTTGTTTGCCGAGGCACCATAAATTGGAACCATTTTACCACAGCATAGTGCCATAAAGGTTAAATTAGGTTTGCTCATTCCAGCAATTGGCCTGTCATGGCTTTCTAAAGGCCTCCTCATCCTTCACCTTCTGTTTAACTAAGGTGGTGACGGATCAGGGGGCTTGATGTCCCTGTCACTCAACACATATTGTCACTACATCCTGCGGTATGCCACAGCAGAAGTGCCATAGGCCCGCACAGCTGTTACAAGTATACCATGTACATACTCGGCATCATCTTTAGGTGTGTATGAATGCAGAAACTTTCCTGCCCCCTGCTGCTGACCCACAGGCTATATCTGCCCAAGTGACCAGTGTTGCCCCTGAGGCTGCCACCCCCAGCCCCTTTGAAGCATTGCATGACCAGATGCAGCAGCTGTGGCGTCAGCTGCATTTCCAGGGCAGGACAGTAGCAAAGCAAAGTGGAAAGACACTCAATACTGCAGGTGAGCGTCTGTCTGCAGCGTCAAATTGTGAACATTTTTTGAGGCAATTCTGTGCATGTGTGGTACTCCATAGGCCTTGCCTCTGAAAGAGGCCACAGGTGCCGCAGCCGGAGCGGGACCGTAGGGAGTGTGGTGGTCAGCAAATATAGTGTCTGCAATGGTTAGGCGAAAAAGTGGATGGGTTTCAGGCGGAGGTCCGAGTGGAAGCAGAGGTATCCCTTTATAGGCAATGCCCAAGCATGCAGGATCAAGGCACCTGTGGCTCCAACAGCAGCATGGGTCAAGCTGCGTTTTATAGATGGCAATACATATTCCATTGTCAACAAACCAGGCGCTTCACAGGACTGGAAGATGGGCCCCTTTTGTGCGGCCTGTACCTTCCATACTGGTGTCCGCACGTAGAGCATTTCACCTCGTGTTCTTGTCCAATGGCACTTATATGATGGCATGTCATGAACCCTTAGAAACAATCAACCATGTAAAGTGTGGCGGTGGCAAGAGGGCTGCTAGGTTGAACCAGCCAAACACACCATCGAATGGACCCACAGACAAGGGCTTCCAGACTACCAATTTAGCAACACTTCCCTTCTGTGCTGGTCGCTGCAGGAAGCACTGTGCAGAAGACTGCTGCTGATGCTACCATTATAGTGGTAGCAACTGCAGCTGGTGCTACTGCAGCCATTCAAAAAACAACAGCAGATGCAGGAACAGCTTTGCAAGATGGTGCTGCTGCAGCTGCTGCTACCGTCACCAGAACAGCAGCAGACACAGGCGCTACCCTTCAAGCAGCAGCTGCTGCGGCTAGCAGTACATTGCAGAAGACGGCAGTACAAGCAGGGTCTGCAGTGACGACTGGAGTGACGGGCGCAGCTGATGTAGTGACGAAAACAGCTGTTGGGACAGGGGCAGCGTTGCAGAGTAGTGTAGAAGTGGCTGGAAGCACTTTGCAACGTACTGCAGGGGAGGTCAGCAAGACTGCAGATGCAGCTGCTAAGGCTGCAGGCAGTACAGCTGAAACTGCTGCTGCTGCAGTGAGCAAGACAGCAGTGCAGACGCAGGCAGCGTTGGGGCAAGGGGTGAAGCAGGGGCGGCAGCTGTTGGTTAAGACAGCAAATGAGGCTGGCAGGAAGGTGGGGGAGACGGGAGCAGTGGCACAGAGAGCAGCGGGGGAGTTGCAGGCCGCAGCAGCAGGTAGTGGGCTGTCAGAGCCTGCTGTGCACAGAGCTGTGGGTGCCGCTGCAGTGACAATTGTACTGCTGGCTGTTGCATTGCAGTTCAAAGGGGTGGGACAAGCTTTAGAGGATGAGTCGGATGGCAAGAGGCAAGAGGAGGAGGGAACTGCTGCTGCAGCTGCTAGGACTCCAGGGTGCTATGCTGGGACCAGTCAGTACGTGGGTGCTGCGCTGCCAGCAGCAGCAAAGGAGCAGAAGGAAGTAGCAGGAGCGGCAGCTGATGGAGCAGCAGAAGTGGAGATCGAGAGTGAAGCTGAGGCAGTTGAGAGAGTTAAGAAAGTGGGAGAGGCAGCAGCAGTGGCAGCAGTGGCAGCAGTGGCAGCAGTGGCAGCAGTGGCAGAGGCTGAGCCGTCAGTTTCTAGTACACCCGGGTGCTATGCTGGAACTAGCCAGCACTTTGAGCCTGAGCAGGCAGCAGCAGCAGGCCAGAAGGTCTCTCGCTCAAAGTCTGCACTAGAAGTAGCCACAGAGCTGAAGCACACTGCAAAGAAGCTTAGCATGTCTGCCGCCGCCATTGCTGAGGATCTTGATGCTGCTGGTGCTGCTGCTGGCGAAGCAGCAGAGAAGGCCTCAAGTATTGCGGGGGAGATTATCGAGGCTCAGAGGAGGGCTTGCCGACCAGCTGCTCCTCCTCCACTTCCATACTTTCCTGATAAGGGTGCTGCTACCCCTGTGCTGACTGTAGTAGGGGCTGGGGCGGTGCTCTGGGACGTTTTTGCTCCTATGGGGAAGGTGGTGTTTAAAGCTGCAGTGCAAGCTGTGAGGTCCAGTAGTCACGCAGCAGTGGCAGCAGCAGCAAGCGCCAGCACCACCACCAGCAGCACAAGCAGCAGCAGTAGCAGTGACCGCATTGCTGTGGTTGCATCTACGGTTGGTGTTGGCAGTAGCAGCAGCAGCAATGGCAATGGTGTTAGCAGCACAGAAGTGCAGCTGGAAGCCGTCGAGGTGATAACAGCTGCAGCAGAAGCGGTTGTGGTAGCTGAGACTGAGAAGGGTGCTTCAGAAGTGAAGGAGGTGGTGCTCGCAACTGCCACAAGCAGCAGCAGTAGCAGCAGCAATGGTAATGGTAATGGGAAGGTCAGCAGCAGCATCAATGGGAAGACCGTAACCTTCAGCAAGCTCGCCACCACCACCACTACTAGCAGCAGCAGCAGTGCTGAAAATGGTGCAGTAGTGGCTGATGCTGCAAGCAGTAGCGTAGCCACGCAAGATGTTGTATCTGAAGATTTGAAGGAGAAGGAGCTTGTGGAGTCAATCAAGTAGGCTGAGTTGGGTTTCGGAAGTAAAGGGAAGGTCTATTGAGGTGAGGTGGCTGAAAGTCGGTTACTAGTCAGTCATATGGTCCTGTATTGCGAAAACTTGCCGGACACTCCGGAAGTCAATGACAGGGACACCTTGTGCAGACCACTGGCTGCTTTTTCCTTCACTGACACCAGCTGGGTGAATAGGTTTTATAAGGGGGCCATGAGTACACCCGGGCCCCTTTTGAAATTACTTGGGTGTGCTGCAGACAGGCAAGCTGTGACGCCCTGGTTCGGAACCAGTTTACATTATAGCTACAGTTCAACTTATGCAACCGGTAGATTTTGATGTTAGTGTGCACTTATTGTGCACTTCGTCTTGTGTGCTCTGATCTGAGCTGGTGCAGCGTTTTGTGCTGTCCCACTGTTTGGGAGCCACTTCGTCTTGCAGGATGCAATATAATGGCGGACATGCACTCGGTGCCATCTGGATGCTTTTTGTTAAAGTGCCGCAGGCAGATGCGTTGCTTGAACTAGCAATGCCCTGAGCAGGGCCGCTTGTTGTGGCTATAGGATGGACAAGCCATGAATGGACGGAATGGGGAACTTAGAATTGATTTGTGATGCATTTGGCAGGATGTTGGCGTTTGGGTTTGCAGGCGGGAGCTCCAGTTGGTGAATGTTCTTTGAGTCTTGGTTCCGCGCCCCTTGCATCAGCTTCACCTACTGAGGGGACACGCTATCTTGGCCTAATTTATGACACAGCAGCCTCTGCGGGCACTATGGCAGCTCACAGGGCCTCCTGTTTTTCCTCTTCTTTTCATGCTGCTACTGCTCAGATGCGTGCGGCACCAGACTTTCCCTGTGCACTCCCAGCCTTCTTGAAATTGTTGCACACTGTTATGGAGCCAGCTGGTTTGTATGGGTGTGAACTCTGGGGCCTTCTATCTATTCCGGGTTTGTGGTCGTCTGGTTGGACCCTAGCTTAATTCTATAGCCTTACAGATCCTTTGGAGGTTAAGCGGTGCCGTCTGGTCCGTCAGTGGTTGCAGCTCCCTCAGTCTGTGCCTCTTTTGCCTTTGTTACATGAGCTTGGATCTGAACCTCTTGTGCATTGCTATGTTCGGCGTGCTGTTCGTTTTTATAACTGCCTTGTTGAGTTGGATGCTGCTTCAGTGTATCGAAGTGCTCTGCAACAGAACATTGATGATGCTCTCTCCACTCGCTCCCGTGCCCATAACTTTGTGGGGGCTCTTTTTCAGGTGCTACGGATCCTTTTGCCCCGTGAAGGTGGTCTTACTCGCACCTTGCGAGCTTGCCTGCCTTTGGATATTGATGGCATTGATGAGGCATTGCATACTCGGTACACTGAGCACATTCAGCGTCTGTCCCAGGTTGTCAATGGTCCTGGGTCCCGTACTGGTCTGTATTTCAGGGTTGTTGGTACACATGTTTTGGGCGTTGTCCCTTCTTTTTACTCATGTCGACTGTCTCATGGTGTGTTGGTACGTTTCTTGCGTTTTCGTCTTGGTTGCCATCATTTGCGTATCCATACTGGGCGTTGGCTTCCGCCCCTCCTTCCGCATTCTCAACGCACATGTTTGCGGTGTAGCTCCACAGTAGTTGATGATGAGGCGCATTGTTTGTTCATGTGTGAACACCCCACAATTGTTGAGGCTAGAGATTTGTTTCTGGCAGCTGTGGTTCCCCCCGTGGCCGCGTTGTCCTCGCTCAGGTATGCTGATTTTTGGGCACTGTCAGCCACTGGCTGTGTCCCTCTCTCGGCCTTGGTCAAGTATGTGGCCGTGTGTGTTCGTGTCTGTTGGTACTGCCATCAGTCCGGTGGTACTGATGTGGTGGACTTACCGGATATCTTGCTCCCGGCAGGTCAATATTTGGATCTGTTTGATTCGGAGTCGGAGACAGATGTTCCTAGTGATTCGTCTGATGAGGAACTGGTTGAAGTCTAGATAGCTACATGTTTGGGTATTCGCCTTGGTTGGTGTGCTGGCCGTCTTGGGTGGTACATATGCGGTGGACTTACTGGACATCCTGCTTGGTTGGTGCTCTGGATTGTGTTTGATTTGGATACACCCCTCAGTCTCCTGCTGGTGATTTGTTTGCCGTGTCCGTAGTTGGATGTCTGCTTGGGTATTCCTCTTGCTTGGTGGTATGGATTCCATTGTTTTTGGACCCATCCGATGGTGTGTTTGGTCGTTTCGACCTAGCAGCCCTTTGCGGTTGCCGCACCTTAAATTTTTGTTTGTTTGTTTGTTTGGCGGCAGGTGTGCTAGTGCTGTTTGAATTGGAGCTGCGCACAGCTGTGTATCATTGCAGGTTGTTGCAGCATTTCCCTATAGCTCACTCAGTACCTGGCAAGTGGGACTACAAAGGTCTCACTTGTGTTTATTAGTAGAGGATGGTTCATTGGCACCCATGTTCAATCATCTCAGCGGGATGCGGACCCCTTCATACAAAGTGTGGCAACCATGGGGCCTGTCTGGGGTTGGCGGTTGGGGCAGCATGTACATGCTTTCGGGGAGGCACAGCCAGATGGTTTTGGTGCATCAACAGCTGATGGCCTGCAGACCAGATAGCTGTTCTGCTGGCCACCTGCTTGGTGCCGGGCTTGGGAATCTGGGATGCTTACAGTTATGGCAGCTGCGACCTTGCAGCAAAGGTTTCGTCACTCGGGTGTTTGCATGGTCTAGGGTGTTTGCA